>QEPC01011341.1:17604746-17700331 GCA_003113815.1 Sphenodon punctatus
CCCCCCTGCCAGCCCCCCATAACCTCCCACTCACCCCTGCCAGGCTGCTGAGGATCTGAGTCTGGGGACTCAGCTCTGATAGGCCCCAAATCTGGTGCACTCTGCCCACCCCCAAACCACGCCCCCAAAGCCACGCCCCCTTGACCCGTTTCCGGCACGCCGGCGGCTTTGCACAGGGCCACTGACACTATAGTCTCCCGGGCCACTTTGGTTTCCCAATCTGCCCCTGGGTATTGCCCTATAAAGTCCTAAACGGCCTAGCCCCTGAATATCTGCCTCACCCCCCCGGGCTTTGGATCGGCCCCTGCGGTCGTCTAGGGGCACCTTGCTCGAGGTCCCCCGAGTCTTCCGGGAGGCCACACAGGAGAGGGCGTTCACAGTGGCCGCACCGCGGCTGTGGAACTCCCTGCCAGTAGAGGCCCCGCTGGCCCCGATCTTCCCTCGTTTCAATGAAGTTGTAAGACCTGGCTGTTCCGCTAGGCATTTGGCAGGGAGATGGGTGATGGGTGGGGGTTTGGGTGGGGTGGGTATTTGGTACCTCCTTTTAAAGTTGTTTAAAAGTTGTTTTAAGTGTTTTTATATTTTGCATGATGTGAGCCGCCACAAGCTGCCTGAGGCAGGAGGGGCGGAATAATACAATTTTAAAATAAATAAATAAAAGGGGAATCCAGATTAGACATCTGGGAACTCTGGGTCTTCTTGAGTCGGTTAATAGAGTAAATCCAGTGCAAGGGTGATAAAAAGGTTGCTCCTGACAGGCTGGGGGCAGTTCTGGAGAGAACGGGTCCAGCAGGTGCCATAAGTGAGGGAACCCATTTCACTACGGGCTCTGACAGGAGTCAGGGGCACCCCAACCATTCACGACCGTGGCAAGCCGATCCCAGGACACCCCAATAATCTGTGAACAATTGCTCAGGAAATGAAGTATTGAGTCGATAGCAGTTTCTGGAAATCACGGACAGGGGGAAGGAGGGATGTAGTTCAAAAGGTTTCAACAACTTTTCTCTGTAGAAGCTGAAGAGGGGACAGGTATCCTAGCATCCAAGAGCTGGGAGGGAGAAGGGCAAAGGAGCAAGAGAGATGAAATGAAGAGGAGGAACATCCAGGCAGGACAGAAGGGTATCCTACGAGTTAGTTGAGTAGGTGACCTGATTGTGGTGCAGAAGCACCTTCATGGGGAGAAAATATTGGATACTAAAAGGGCTCTTTAAATCCAGTCAAGGGAGGCAGGTCAGGAGGAGACAACAAAGGATCAGAAACCCCCAAACAATCTCAAACACTTTCCAATTTTTAAGCCTACCATTATCTATTTAAACAGCACGTTCAAAGTGCTTTACAATCTTTACCTAGTTCACCCCCAACAGCTAGGTCATTATTCCAACATTTAAAAAACAAGGTTTTAAATTCATAGTTAAGGCAAATTATTCTTCATATTTTCACATTTTCCCAATCTAATAATATCACCATACCTTAAGCCATATACTTTCAACCTATTACTTCACCACATCACTATTTTCCACCTTCTCTATATCCTTCCCCCCCATCTTTAAAGAACATGACAATTCTGTCGTAACGACGCATATTGCATCACCTCACACATGCTAAAAGTTACTTGTTCACATGCTTTAACGAGTTCATCTATACATGGTACATATCACACTAATATTTACTTCTAAGTTTCAGATACAGAGTAAAAAACATCAATACGTTGATTAATGGCAGAACACCAGCCACTGAGTGACTCCGTAAGGAGAGAGGTGTGCCTCAGAAATTCTTCCCAAGGCAAACACAGAGAGGAAGCACCACTCAGGAGTCAGGACAGTGTGTCCAGAGATCCTCCTCAACACAGAGAAGGCTTTAGCACCTCAGAGCAGGCAGAAAGCATATCCTGGCACAGATGGATTACCCATCTGGAAGGGAGGATGCAGAGGCTTGATTGTATCTTCTCCGAACAAGTGGCTTTAGCCCACGTGTGATTTGCAGGGGATTGTTTTGTTGCTGCAGAGGTTAAGAGTCACAAGATGCAATAAAACCACAGCCTTCCACACAAAACTCGATGTCCTTCTAGGAGAGATGCTTCAGCCAAACGCAGCCAAGTAGCCTTAATACAGTCGGAACTGGAGAGGATTCCCCGAGGGTCAGAGTAAAAGCTCTCTACTGCCCTCAAAAGACAGAGCAAGCGGGAATGGGCTTCAAATGCAGCAAGGTAAATTTCGGCTTAATATTTGGAGAAACTTCCTAACTGTAACTGTTGGGCAATCGAATAACTTGCCCAGCCCCTGGGAGGTTGTGATATCTCCTCCCTTGGAAGTTTTCAAAGCTCAACTGAAGAAACAGGTCTATGACGTTTTAAGGCAGAGGATATCCTGCAATGGAGCAAAGGGTTGGACTAGATGATCCCCAAGACCCCTTCCAACCCTATGATTCCTTGATTTGTAGAATCAAAATCTATGACTCCACCCTGTGTCCTCCCATCTGCACTGCTTCCAGACCATGTCATTTTATCCCCGCTTGTCATTTTATCCCCATCACTCCCTCCCAGAGGAGCAATCCAACACACTGATCTACACGCTTGTATGTACATCAGCTACTCAATAGGACAAGCTACTCAAACTTCACCTCAAAAGGTCTTTCCTGCTCCCCTCCCAAAATGCACCCACCCACCTCCAATTTTCCAAGCCAGAAGTTCTCAACCTTTTTAGACTCAATCCTTCCTCTCCTCTGTGGTCGTGCGCACACACACGCACACGCACACACCTTGCTCCCTCTCCACTTTGCCCTGCTATCCTGTCTTTTTTCAGCCTGCTCTCCTAATGAATTTGGCAGCAAACAGATGCAAATCAGAAACAACCCCTTCCAACCCTTGGTTTCCCTATGTATACAACGGGGGATCATGAATCTGGCCCACCTCAAACAGGTACCATAAGCCCTGATCGGTGGCTGCAAAGCATTCTGAGCTCCCAGGGTGATGTACACTGCAAAATATCACTCTATGGCCAAAGCTCTCATTTATCTTACCCAATCTAGTCTCCTGCACTACTCTCCATCTATCTCCATAGTCTCAAGATGATTTGGGGAGGGGGTGGGTGGGTGTCCACCAATGGGAGTGAAGGTTAATACAGCAATGAGACATCACTCCACTCCCATCTTACCCACAGTCAGGGAACTGTGTTCGCAGTGCTTTGCCCACTGACAGCAATACACCAACTGGCTCTCCACGACAGACATTAGTGCCCATTTTATAGCCAAAGAGGCAAGACAGACAGAAGTGAGCAAGCCTGCCTAGAGAGACCAGAATTTGAACACAGGACTCCCCGTTCCAATTGCAGCACACTTTCCACTGGACCACACTGGTTCTGCTTGCAGAACACAGTCCACTGCATCCCACCCAGCAGTCCCAGCACTGAACCCAAACCTGTGGCAGTGATGATCCTTGAGAAACGAGAACTCTAATCTGGAATCAACACGTCCAGCCAAGAATCCACCCAATCCCTATGCAGGCTGTTCCAAGCATCAGACCCTCTCCCTGTCTTAATGCCAGCCTGAGTCTGTCTTGCCTCAGCTTCCGGTCATTGCTCGCAGCCTGCCTTTGTCTGCAAGGGGAGAAAAGGTAGTTGCCATGTTTTGGTCCCAAAAGTAAGAAATGGAGACAAAGCAGTTCAGATGAGCTCTTTCGTTGAACCAACTTCTGTTGGTGAGAGCATGCACGTTTGCCGTTCCTCAGGCGTGCAAGAAGTCAGAACCATCGATATTCGCCACTTGCGCATGAGACAGAAGGGGGAGGGGGAAGAGAGACACTGCCGGGATCGTATCACACAAAGTTCCACTCGCGTGCATCAGCTTTTTAACATGATTAGCTCAGCTGAAAGCCCATCCCTGTCTCCCGTCACTGAAATCATGGCAGACATGGGGTAATGGCGTGAAAAAGCCAATGTACACAAGCGGAACTCTGCGTGATCCTCCCGACATGATTTATAATGATCACAGCAGCCCCACTCCTGTCTTGCACGCAAGCACCCTAAAGAAATGCAGGGCAGGTATATGCCAAGAAGACCGTGATCTGGGAGGGAGTTGATAAGAAAAAATAACTAAGGAAGGAGCTGTAAAGGAGGCAAAATATAGAATGTCAGTCATTTATAAAAGAATGATGTTAAAACCTAGGTTATCCACCTCACCAGCCAGTCCTTGTCCCCCTCCACTGGCACTTTCCCCACTTTTGCATCCAGGACAAGTTACTTATGTTTACTTTCAAGGCTCTTTAGAGACTTACTGCCACTTCTCTTTCTGCAGTTGTTTCCTGCCACATTCCCATCCTAGAGTTTTGCTCCTCCTGTTACCGCCTTCACCTGCCCCCAAGTTTCCTGCTCCTCTAAATGTGTTAACGCCTTCCCCTGTGCCACCCTCTATGCCCGAAACTGCCTCCCTAGATGCATTTGTTCTGGTTCCTCTCCAAAACCTACCTCTTCCATCAGGATTGCCCTAGCTCCTCATTTCCACTAATGCTTCCTCTTCCATCCCTTCACGCAGAACCCCTTCTCCCCTGTAACTAAGCTAAGCGCTTGCAACTCCTCAACTTCATGAACGTATTCCTGTCTCGCCCTCTGTTTCCCTCTCCCTTGTCTCTCCTAGACTGTAAGCCCCTTTGGGCAGGGACCTGTCTTTAATTAATGACTGTACAGCACTGGGTACATTGCTTGTACTGTATAAATAAATCATAAATAAATAGGTAGCAGTGAATGCAGATTGACAACTATGCAAAAGCAAACATTTAGGTAGGGGATAGTGGGGAACAACTTTCCACGGGGAAGGAGGCTCACTTATCAAAGGAACAGAATCCAAAGGAAAAATGCAGACGGGGTAGTACAACAGCAGGGCTGCCAATTATTTACAAATTCCTGCAATGGTTTGAAAACCCCAAGTCTACATGGAGTCCATTATTCTTAGCACTGAATAAAGTTATGAATTTTAGTTCCCAAGGCTTGTCTTGTGCAGGTTCCCTTTCAGGACAAGGGTTGAAAGCTCAGAGATGAGTGGCCACTCATCCAAACAACTGTCACAGCCTCCCCCCCATGTAGGCTCAGTACTCGCACACCATGGAAGAGCCAACTCTTAGCCTCCTCTTAGAGACACTGAACAGACTGAATTCTAACAGGGTCATACTGAAAGGCACATTGGCATGGAAACAGCCTGTGCAGCCTGGACTTTGGTGCTGGGGTCATTGTCTCTCCTAGGGATTGACACTGGCGCACAGGGCTAGCACAAGCACCAAACAGCATCAGGATGGCACTGTCAGAATTCAAAAATAAAGCCACTGGCTTGTTATTTTTATTTGGTCATAGACAGGGACCTGTGTTCACGGTGTCTTCCCCCATTGGAGGCAATTCCTTGGCCAGAGGGAGGCAGCTGCCAACATTTCATCATTATGAACAAGATAAACAGAGACCCATCTAATGTCTCCAGCTTCGCGATTTTGTTCAAAGCAATCGTTTCGGAGAACAAAGGATGCATCCGCACCCAGAGACCAGAGAGCGCTAGTCCAGCATCCTGACTTCCAATACAGTTATGGAGAAGACTAGAAATAGCAATTTTACTGGGGAGAGTCCCACTGGGGTGGGCTAGGAGTTAACGATTGCAGAGCAGCTCTTAAGAGAAGGCCTATAAAATCAGAACCATCACATCATGGGTTGAGACTCTCTGTTTGATTGCATCTCTGCAGCAAGGTTGCATGGGACAACACAGGGCTTTGCTGCCGCATTGCATCGTGCAGAGAAGCACGATGCAGCTCAACCAACAAGCACAGACAGTTAAAAATCATCCATTTGCCTCAATGGCTCTTGTGGGCCCATCCAGCAGCACTCTGTGTTATTAGACGCAGGCTGCACCAAGAGTAAGTACAGCCACAATGACAGCTTTATAGCTCAAGGACTCTTCAGCTGGAAAACCAAGCAACCGGCGACATGCAATGCAGTTCAGCACCCAACTGAGGGGGGCAGGGGGCAGGGACAAGACAACCTGGGGAGAGGGAGCTGCCATGAGACTGGAAGACTTGCAGCAGCCAAAAAACAACCACCCCGTACACTCTGTGTGGAAGGCTCGAACAGGGGTGTTGCATTACACAATCCAATCACACACAGCACCACATCTCATTCACAACACAGGCTTGAGATCCAAGCACGGACCCACAGGCCTCCAATGACAGGATTACAAAAATCAGCACCATGGACAGGAGGCAAAGCATACGAGTGAGCAAATCCCACGGAGCCAGACAGATCCTCAAGAACCCCACGCACACCACAAATCCTCAGAGATTCCACTAGATTCCCAAGGTTCTCACCAGATTTTTCCAGACACCCTGGCCACCAGATTCCCACAGGATCCTGTCAGAGTGACAGAATCTTAACCACCTCCCCAGAGATTCTACCAGATTCTGAGGGTTTCTAGCTGGCTGTGCAAAAGTTAGGCTTCACCTCCAAAACCAGAGCAAAGCCCAAGAGTTCCCCACCTTTTTGCTGGTGGAAGTGGCTCCTCCCACCACCTGGCCAAAGGCAGAGCTGATTCTGCACTGCAAGGGGGCTGCCCAGACATTAAAGAGTGCCCCCTTTTTTTTAAAGATTATTTAAGTTGGACTCTAAGCACAAATTGTATTTGGAGCTCGCTGTTAACCCCAAGCTGCGTAGGGCCTTGATCCTACTGTGCTTTGATCTCCTCCCTACCAAAGTACTTCTCGGCAGGAGGGATGGTACCCCTTTTGCAAACAATCTGCGCCTGCAACCTAGGGCAGGTTGAGGACCTTTCCCACGCGCTGTTTGTTTGCCCTCTCACTGCGCATTGGAGAGAGCTGTATTTGGTCCCTTGGATTTCCAGTTGACCATTTCTATCCCCAGTGCAACTGTTGCAATTTTGTCTGAGATCAAATTCCCCGGATATATTGCTCAGCCTTGCTGGCTGGGCGTACCAATACAGCAAGCGCTGAATTTTCTAGGGGAAGTCCTTTTTGGTTTTGAGTCATTCAACTCCTTTTGGCTACCTATGGCTGGGGGATGGAAATCCCTGTGCCTTCTGACTATCCTCTTGGGGCTCTGAGCTCTATTTCTGATTACCCCAAGGTTTTATTTCCTTGTTGTCTAATGCTTAATTGCTGTGTGCTTTGTGTACTTTTCATGTTATTTGTATCATGTTTTATTTTTCCCTTGTTATGGCTGTCTGCTAAACAAGATTAAACTAATTCATTCATTCACTGCAAGGGACAAAGGCAGGGAGAAGAAAGGGTTAGGGTAGGGGTGCCAGGAGCATCTCCAATGTTAAAATCAACCCTCTCTGACTGATTGCATCAATATCACACACCAGACCTTCTGTGTAACTGTACGTTCTGATTCTGACAGCTCTGCAGCCCGCTCGTCTGCGTCCACATATTCAAACTCCAAGTCTGACGATTCAGAACAGCCCTCAGAAACGTTCCACTGGTTGCGGTTGAGCTCGCCGCCTGGGAGCAGCCCCCCACCCCGCTGCTTGTTGTTGACAATAAGCAACCATGGCCCCCCGCAGCCACCGATACCCAATGTCACAGACCAAGGGAACATTCCAGTCTGCAGGCACATTGGCATTGAAACAACCTGTGCACCTTGGACAGCAGGGGCACGAACTGCTGTGACCCAGAGAGTGGTGAGAGAAAGGAAGCATTTTCTCCCAGCAAACCACAACAGGGCTAGCCAGGTGGGTGGTGATGTCCCTGCACAGAAAGACAAGGCAGTCCCTGCTAGCCCAACTCCTGGGCTAAGAGCCTTGGGAGCACAGCACCAGCTTACTGTATTCTACAATCACCAATCTCGTAGTCCCTCCAAGTCTGAAAACTCTGTGGATCCATGCTCTCTGCTCCGAGCAGGCACCCGCCTCCAGCAGCAGAATGCTATGCAAGCTTCAGTCCCGGAAGGGATGACATCTTTCATCTCATTGCTAACCGTTCTGCAGTGTAAATAATCATAATGAATCCAGCACGGACCTCTTACAAAGGAGCTGGAAAGGAAACATCTCTGTGGAGCCAATTCAAATGCGTTGCAGCTCAGACAGGAGATCAGAAAGAAGTCCCCCTCTATGTGCGATAGGAACCTTCCATCTCGTAGTATCCACTCTTGCTGCCCCTTTTCCTTACTACAGACGCAGACCAGGGACCATCCCACTGGCTGGGGGTGAGGGAGTGATGGGAAATAATCCACAGTCAAACCTTTCGTGGGGAGTTTGACACATTGCCGTCATGGCCAATAGCATCCAACACAGCAAGGACATCTGGCCTTTGTACCATCACCATACCCGAGAACCGGGCTGAGACTACTCATATTTTCCATTCAGCCCTGGTAAAGACCTGTTTGCAACATGCGCTAAGGGGAATAAAAGTGTAGGATTCTAAGGGACCTCAAGAGTTGGAATCCAGTCCAGCACTCTGCTTGGGTCCTTGGATCCTGGGTTCTAGGAATGCAAGTTCCACCAGAGGAGACTAGAAAATGCCCATTCATCCTGATGACACATTATTCACAAGTCTGCACCCAGGAGACTCTACATGGGTTTCCTATTATGTACACTAAGCAGCAGGGGGGTGGGGGCTCATCCCCGCAGCCAACCAAGCAATGTTTGGGATTCTCTTTGGCTAGCACCATACTGAGTAACTCATTAAAAAGCCCCTAACAATCAACCTGCACCATCCTTGACCCTGCTGCAGCTACTGGCTTACTGTCCCGCTGGGCCAGACACCTCTAGCTGTGCTGTGTAACTGATGACCTAACAGACAGAAGGAAGGAGTGAGAGGATCGCACCATGGCAGAAGAGACAAACCCCAGATATCAGTGGGGCAGGGAGAGCTGGTGGAATGTGGTTCCATAGTGCAGAGGGGCTGGCTCCAAATTGTACATGGAAATAAGATTTCAAAAGAGGGGGGGGGGGGACCCTGCATTTTCATTTTTTGAAATGTTTTGGGATGTTTCAAAATCATGTCATGATTTTGGCAAAAGAAACACCAACGTGAAGGTAAAGTTGATGCGAATTTTCACAAAAATATCATTTTTGATTGTGGAAGTTTTCCACGAATAACGGCACCATTCTTTTCTGTGGCAGCTCTTGTGCGCACAGCCCCTGGCACAAACAATGCACATGTTCACCTGTGGGGGCACTTTTTTTCCTGGACAGCTCTCATGTGCGCAGGTCCCGTGAACACCCTTGGGGGCTCTGGATGCTGCTGTGATACAATGCAAAACACACATCCCAGCCATTCACAGTGTCTTCCATTTGCTAGCTTGGCCAATTGCATTCCAGGAGCAGCAGGAGGTAGGCACAGCGGTACTAGAGCGGGGATGGGGAACCTCAGGATATGGGAGCCAAATGTGGCCCATGGTTAGTTTTTACTTGGCCCCTTTCCAATTCCTGGATCTTGGCTCCAATTCCTACTCCCAAGCTCTAACAGAAAGAGCCCAGGGTAAGGGAGTAGAAATAAGGGCACACACAAACACAAACACACACACACACACACACACACACAAGGATAGGGGTCCGATCCATGTACTGGACCCTCCTCTTCATGAGTGCACCCCTAAACCAGCCCTGCCTCCAATTTCTATGCAGCCCTTGGAGCTTGTACCAATTTTTCAAGCGGCCCCGGCAGGGAAAAGGTTTCCCCCACGTGGCCTAGAGGTTCTAGCTTTAGAAAAGACCTTTACAAAAAAGTTTTTTTTTTAAAAAATCTATGGCCCTTTTTAAAAGGCAAGTTTACTCTTCTCTCCATTCAAGGTTTTAACAAGCTAAATTCCATTTCGAGTACTTCCATTCGGCCGCCCCGATTCCCCACCAGAAACTTTCAAAAGGCAACAGTCCTCCCCTCCTAATCGACACTGCTGCATGCAGTTTCAGCGTGCTGTAAAAATGCAGCGGTTTCACCTAGAAGAGGTTGCATTCGAGCACTGAGTGCGGTGGTCCCTGGAGACAGGAGTCTCAACAAAAACGCAAGGTAGGACCGTAAGGAGAGATTTGGAAAAAGTGCCTAAGTGAGTTTGGAGCATGGGCCCCACTGCTCCCAGTCAAAGTCAGAAGGGTCCATGCTCTTAATTCCCTTGGGTATTCTAGCGACTCATACCCTTAGAATCATAGCACTGGAAGGTAGCTCAAGAGGTCATAAAAGAAGTGCCATACTGGGTTGGAGCAGAGATGCCTCTAGCTCAGTATCCTGTCTCTGACAATGGCCCGCTCCGGTAGCTCAAGAGAATTACATGTATAGGTCATGGGGGTGCGACCCATCTCCTGCTGACCACTCCCAGCTACCAGCAGCCAGGGGGTTCAAGCTCCAACTAGTAGGTGTTTATGGCTTTATCCTCTAAGAATTTATCCAATTTCTGTTTGAAGCTAGTTATGCTGCTGGCTTTCATAGCCTCCTCTGGCAAGGAGTTCCACACGTGTATTGTGGAAGCTCCGAGGGCTGAATAGAAGTTGGGAGGCAGGGATGCTTTTGGGGAGTGGCACTCAGGAATACGTGAAAAAGTACTTCCCTTTGTTGGTTTTAAATCTGCTGCCATTGAACTTCAGAGAGTGTCCCTGTCACAAGGAGATACTGGGCTACAGGTAGACTACAGGTCTAACAAATATGTAAAGGTAAAGGTTAAACATGTATGTAATGTGAAAGCTGAGAACTGGAAACTCACTTCATCCAATGGAGAAATGCAAAGTCATGCCAAATGTGTATTCAGAAAAAGCACAAACACCTCTGCAGACACTAGTCATAGACCATTGAGTTGCAAATGGATTTCTTCCTGTGGACGTGACTGAAAGCTTACAGTCACCGGGTGGAAAAATAAAACAAAGGACCCTGGAAAGGTACTTAATGGAGAGCTATCTTTCTATCTGGGGGGGGGGCGTGTTGAGCTTGATCTGAATGATCCTAGCTTACCAGCGAGAGAAGGGCTGCACCAACGGAACTATGAAGTAAGGCTTTTTGGAAAATCTAAAGACTGATGCCCCGCCAACCTTTCCATCACTAGCTGTGACATGAACTGAAATACCCTTGGACCTGGATTAGGGTAAGCCTAAATCAGGAGAATCCAAGTACAGATAGGAATGCGTTACTGGTGATGTTATTTTCATTTCTGCACTCTCGAGTATAATCTTATATTGCATGCTTATTCAAGATTAATTAAACTACTTTTTATTGAACTTCATATGGTCCAGTGGAATCGCTAATCCTAACATTGGTGGGACACAGTTTGGGGTTAATTCTGTGCTTACAAAGAGAGAAAGAGTCTGTGCTGGGAAACTCTGTGGCTGAAAAGGTGACAAGAAGGTTCATCCATTGCAGGCTCAATCAGTTCTAGAGAGAGAGCTGATCCAGTGAGAGTTGCAAGCCAGGGAAACTGAGTCACAACAGCCTAGAGTGGGGTACTTGAGCCCCAATCCCATGACAGTCCCCTTGTTCTCTTATTGTGGGAAAGGGCAAACAACGGTTCCCTATTTACTTTCTCCAATGCCACTCATGATTTTATAAACTTCTATCACATCCCTTAATCGCCTCTTCTCCAAGCTAAACAGCCCCAAACTGTTGAGCCTCTCCTCATATGGAATTCAATCTGTCCCTTCTATCATCCTTGCCCTTCACTGAACCTTTTAACCCCCCATCATGAAGGGAGGAAAATACTGCTTAAACCATCCCCGGAAAACCAATAATAATAATAATTTTAAAAATCTAGCAATGGCGATATCATCCCCTCTTCAACTAATTTGTTCCCCTAACTATTCTCAAAACAAGAATGTTTTTCCTTATTTTTAACATCATTCTTCTTTTCTGCAGTTTAAGCCCATGGTCTCTTGTCTTTCCCTCGGTGTCATGGAGAACAACTGATCTCTCTTCTCTTTATAATAATAACCCTTTACAATCCAGGGGTGGGGAACCTCAGGCCCCAAGAGCCAGATGCAACTCATGGCTAGTTTTTTATTTGACCCCTTTCCAATTCCTGGATCTGGATCTGGACGCAGTTCCTACCCCCCCAAGCACTGAAAGAGGAAGATCAGGGTAAGGGAAATGGAGATGAGGGCATGCACACAAGGATAGGGGCAGACCCATGGCACAGATTCACTCTTCCCGAGTGCACTCCTTAAGCACCTCCAACTTCTATACAATCCTTGGTGCTTGTACTAAATTTTAAGTGACCCCTGGGCTAGACATGCCCAGTTCCTCCAGCCTCGCCTCCTAAAACAGATTAGACAAGTTTTGACCACGCAGGCTCAAGTCACCATTTTGAACCGTACTAAACTAAAAAAAAAGGAAAAAATCCTACCAGTTAAAACTAGTTTAAACTTTAAACCTCCGTACATTAAAAAAAACAACTGCTGGTTTCAACAGGTTTAAACCCCAAAAGTGGGGTTTCACCAGTCCCGTTCCTAGGCTAGGCATTCTGAAACCTTGGTAATCTTCAGTGCTGTCCTTTGAAATCTCTCCAGTTTATCTACATCCTTCTTAACACGCAGGCTGCAGAACTGAGCGCTGTACTCTAGCTGGGGTTTGAGTAATACCAAGTAGCATGACACTATTCCCTCCCATGCCTTGCTTAGTTTTCCAATCCGGCCAGCACCAGTTCCCGCCTCCTGAATGCAACCTCTAGGAGCTTTGTGCAAATCAGCATTCATGGTGGAGAAAGCTACAAAGGCAACAGACTAAACCCCGCCCCCTTTGTCCCTAGCTAACCCAGCTCTGGATGCCAGCACGTTGGGTTAGTACAGCACAGAACAGAAATGCGGGCAGGGAGCATCCAGATTCAGGATTGGGCCCAGGAGGTTCTGACTCCTGCAAGGAAAGCAACCTGCCTTCAGGAGACTTCCTTACTGTGTGAGTTGAAGGGCTGAAGAGCAGGGAAGGAGCAGAGCAGATGCTTGCATGTGCTGATCAGAGAGCCCCCCAGGCTCCATTAGACTAACCCTACCCAAGCTCTGTATGACACTGAGTCAACCTTAAAGCAGGGGGGAAAAGTCTGTGTCTGGTCATTCCTGGGGGCGGCCCCGTTTCCAATCAGTTCGGACCAATCTCTGTTTCTCTCAACACAAACACAGCCGTGTTAACATTTTAATCCTCAGGAAGGCACAGAGCCCAGATTTGCATGCAGCTAATTCCAGGAAAGCAATTTTACACCTCGCAGGACAACGGCTCCAGCCGTCCAAACACCACGATCAAAGGAGGCCTGTTTTTTTGACTGCAAACACAAACCGGCAGCAGGGACAATCACTGGTCTTTGGGCACTCTAGAGACAGTTCATTAAAACGGTATTCCCCCCACCCCCAAGAGGGAGGTTAACACAGCCTCTCAGTTACAGAGTGGGGAACTGAGGCCCACAGAGGGGAACTGACTTTAGTAGCAGAGACAGGGTTAGAAACTAGGTGTCTGGGCTTCTAATGCCCCGGTGTTCACTGGGCACACAGTAACCATGGATACACAACCACCTCCAGCCAGTAACTCTGACCGGTGGGAGACTCAAGGATTAGCTGCAAAGCCGCTTCCCACTAGGGCAGAGGGGACATCTCCCACCCTGACTTTTTGGGGCACAGGAGTCAATCCCCTTCTTACTTTGAGCCCCATAGTGGTCAAGGGCGTTAAGGAGGGGGATGACTGCAGCACAGCTTTCCTCCTTACTGCCGTGCCAATTTCCCAGAAGCTGGATGACTGGGATGGGATTGGTTGCCATTCTGGGATATCAGGGGCAGGGGCAGTTGCCCTCACTTTGGACTGGGTGCTGCCACTGTTGCCGATGGGATACCGGGCTCCGTGGGCCATTCCAGTTCCTAACCCTAAATCAGGGTTAGGAATTTCTTCCCTCCATGGACCTCTTCTGTATTTAGTAAAAGCATGAATTCCCAATAAGATCTTGCGGTGGAGGGGGCTTGGGGAGCACACCCGGAGCGGGGGAATGGAGCCGAGGGGCTGACCGAGTACACTCACGGGAAGGGAGTGACGCCTGCAAACCGAGAGGGGGAGATGCTTGTGATGTGCGCTCAAGAAGAGGAGCTGGGTCGGTCAGCATGATCACAAAGGGGCCATATAGCAAAATACCACGGTCTGCATTTGGCCCGTGGGCCCGAGATTCCCCAGCCCTGCAAGCACTCAAAACCTAAAACGAAAAACAGCCCCGACTGGAAGCTCTCATGAAACACAGAGTGAAAACAGACCACACATTACCCAAACGCAGGTTTTCTTATGTGTGAGCGTGCAAGAAGCGTTATGCATGGGCACATTCCTGATCTGCCCTGGACAACCCAGCCTGGTGGGTGGGCAGTGGTGGGTCCCTCACCAAGCTGGGACAGAGGTGGGGAGAAAGTGGGTTGGAAGCTATGGAGAGAACTGCTCCATGCCACAGCCTCTACCCAGATGTGCTCTGTCCTCTCCCAGCAAGCCCCCGTAGCAACTGAGAGAGGAGAGAGCACCCACCCCCTTTGCTGCTTGCGCTATCTGTCCTATCACAGCTTCAAATCCCACCCCCCCAAACTGCCCCCCACCTAACATTTATCTGTTGTAATAGATGGATCAACAGCTACGTACAAGGGGGCAGCACGGCGTGGCATCCGCGGCGGGCTCCACATTAAAGCAGCTCTGCACCAGCCAAAACATGCACCCTAACTAACAACATGCTACCCGCTCACTTCTGAGTAGGTAGTGTGTCATTTGTTAACATGCATAGATTTGGGGGAAGGGACCTGGCTAGGGGATTTGGTCAACTGCAGTTCTCCTGGCCCTCACCCTGCCCAGAACACTGGCTGGTGGTGGGTTGCAGACTTTTGGAGTCGATATCTACCTTATTCATTCTTAGCATCTTCTAAGAGGACTCCTGCTTGCATAGGGCAAATCCAATGGGCGGGAAAGAGGTTATTAGGAGTTAATTACATACCTGGGGGCAGTGAGTCACACCACTGACTCATGCAGCTGAGTGCTTGCCTTCCCCTCACCCACATGCTCCAGAGCTGCCACTGGTTCTGCCACCCAGCTGCTTTGAGTCAGGATTGGGAGACGAGAGCGGGTGGGGATCTTCCCTGCCTCCTGTTTTGTTGCTAGGGAGATAGGGGCAATATGTTGCCCTCTCTACCCCCTGGGAATGTCACTAGATTGAAAGGCCTGGGGAGACTTTCAAAAATGCAAGAACTACAAGTCAGTAGGAATACAGGCCTAAATGCAATTAAAAAGCTACCCCACCAAAATAGACCAGGGCAGTCAAACCCATCTGTGGCAACAGCGACCAAAGCTGCTGCCAGCCACTGGCTGTTGTCTCCCCTGTCATTATTATTATTTATTTATATAGCACCAACAATGTGCCTGGTGCTGGTCAGGATTAGAGATGGGTCTGTGCCCCAAAGACCTTACAATCTAGGATAGACAAAGGGAAGGACAGGGATATATTCATGAAGCTGAGAGGCTGCAGGTACATGTGCTCACCTTACTGACAAGAGAGGAGGAGGAGGAGGAGGAGGAATCCTGAAGGATGAGACTATATAAGGAAAAGCACAGAGGAGCAATCAATGGGAGATGAGGAGTTAGGAAGGCCTGATGGAATAGGTGGGGTTTTGGGAGGGACAGGAAGGCAGGCAAGGAGGGAGCAGACTGTATGTGTTGAAGGAGGGAATTCCAAGCATAGGGGGCAGGCAGCATTGGAGCAGCAAGGGACAAAGATGGCGTTGGTAGCAGGAGACTCTGAGGCGGGTGAAGGAGGTGGCAGAGGAGGAGAGAGGAGAGGAAGGGTTAAACATGATCATATAGCAGGTGAGGTGCATGAACTTGGCAGTGGAGTGTTGAACAGAAATGAGAGTGTCAAGGTGAGAGTGGGGAGGGCCAGTAAGAAGGAGGTTGCAGCAGTCAAGGAGATCAGTGCCCTGCAACTGAAGGGCATCTCAGCCCAGCCTCCATTTTTAAAGTCACAATTAATCTTGTTCCTAGTACTACCAATATCCTTGTAAGCAAAGCCTTGTAAGCAAACTGGGATTTTGTGGGACCTTGCCCACACACCCTTCCAAAGTACACAGAAAGACCCACAGCACCAGCAAAGCAAGATGCAATGCTCCCCCAAACATGACCCAAACAACAACCTGCCAGACACTGATGGAGGCAACAACATGAGCCAGACTGGGAGCTCCTCGGAGCAGAGCTTGTAACAAACGTACAGCACCAAGCACAACATCACAGAGAGCTTAATTGGCTTGGGAAAAACAGGCCCCTGTGACCTCTACGCTCGCCTTTCTGTGCCCAAAGCTTGCCTCGGGATGGAAAGTCAGCCCAAGGTAATGTGTTCAATCAAAGGAGCCACAGCACACGATTTCAGGTTGGGACAGGAGATATGAAGGGCGTTGGCACTTAAACTAGAGTTGGGTTATTCCAGCGCTAAATGGGAAGTGACTGGCTTCTGCTAGCTGTCAGGGTACATCACGCACTCCCCGATGACAGACATTTATGGGGAATCTCAATTTTTTTTTTTTTTTTTTTAATCAACTGAGACCATTAAGTACTGCCAGAGGTGCAGTTCTGGAAGTGATTCACCATAAATCTTCTCCATGCCAGCTCTCTGGGACGCTGAGCAATTCGGCAGGAGGTGCCATTCCAATCTGCAGAACCTGCAACTTAACTGCCCGTGAAAAGGCAACTCTGCTCAGAGCCCTCTGTGTGTGTCTCATCCCTGCATACGCACACACACCCCAGGAGTTAATCCAGCACACCTCCTTTGGGGCGCAAGGTTTGGGGGGCCCTGTCCACAGCTTGGAAACGGATTCCAGTGTGAAGAGCTGCATTAATCTTACCACCTTCTACCTTTTAAAGAGAAGACAAGCAAGAAGAGGAAGCAGCCGGGTTGGGGGGCAGCAGTAGGCAACACCTCATTGTACAGAAAGGATTAAAGCAGCCACAGGGAGGGGAAAGGTCTGGCCCATCATTGCAGACTGAGATGTCGGCAAAGTCAGGAATAAAAGGATCGTCATCAGCTGACAGCAACATTACAACAACAACATCCACAGGTCTAGTGGCTGCACAGAGACAGCAGCCACTACAAGGGTATCTCCTGCTCAGTGATGTGGGGCGGAACATTTTTCCAGTTCTAAAAATGCAGTTTCATAAAATTAATTAGTAACATAATGAATAACTAATTCCAAGCAATGCTTTGAATTTGCTTGAACATTTAAACCACATTAAGTGCGCTTTATTAAGTTTTTTGCCTAATTTATTTCAGCTCAACTACTTTTTGCTATTGTAAAAACTTTTGAGATATTTATCCAGCGCATAAAATTAGAATAGTGTACTGTTTTCATTTTGTTTACTAAGTACAAGTCAATTAAATATGCTAAATCAAATCCCAATTGAATTTGCATCGGAAAATTTTCCAGATAATTGTGCAATTCAAAGTTTACCAGAAAACCCACATCACTGCTCATGCTCTAAGTACTCTTCTACCATGGGGAGTTTGTCGTCCCCCGCCCCCGTCCTCCCCGCGCGCGCGCGCACGCACGCACGCACGCACGCACGCACACAAACCATTTGAACAGCCCAATGAAGGAAACTAGCCTTTACCCCACTACGTCTTGTTCCTCATATGTGTAAAGGCCAACACAATCCTTCTGGTTAATACGACACACCCCTGAGTGGAGGTGGGGGGCTTTAGTTGAGTATTTCACAGCAGTAGGTCATGCTGGCCATGACAGGAGAGGGATGGGATACAGACAGAGAAAAGCACAGAAGGAAGCCATTTACACTCCCACTGCAGGCAGTGAGTGCTTGGTCTACTTGCTGTGGTTGGGTACTTCTGTTTGGCCAATGGAATCAATTCATAGACCCTAGATTGGAAACAGAAAGGAGTATTTTGCCTCCAAGGTGTGGCATAGCAAGGCTGAGGTGGGCCCAGGCAAATATCCAAATTGTGGGCTGACCTAACAGCAAGGGGCTTAAGGGGGCCTTCAGAATGGGGGCAGGGGTGAGAGCCCCTAGTTCAGACTGTCACCACTCCAGAGGGGTCCAGCCAAGAGCCCCACTATAAATTGTCAAAACACACACACACACCACCAGGAAATGTTCAGAGTGGGCGGGAGAGGGAGCAGGACCAGCACTGCCTCCGCTCATTCTGAAAATTTCCTAGCCGCTGTCAGGCCACTTGCAAAACCCACTACCTCATGTCAAAGAGTCCAGGGCCTGGGATCAAGTGAGCCCTCTCTCTCTATGCTAGCTACATCCCACCTACCTCCAAGTTCCCCTTGTGTCATCTGTCCCACACTAATACATCAAGCTGACGGTTTACAGATTCAGCAAGTCACCAGGCTGGCCGACATCTTGGGAAATCATCTATCCCTTATCCCCTGCAGTGAATCAGGATTAATTCAAACTATCCCTCTCCAACATTCATTAGAGCTATTTTTAAAACTATCCAATGATGGGGGACCCTACAGCCTCCCTTGGTTCCTTGTTCTCCTGCACAACTAATATCACAAATAGGAAGTTGGTTTTAATATTTAAACCTAAATCTCTCTTTAGATAACTTTAACCCGTCACATTTCATCCGACTCTCTGGTTTCTGGAGAATAATTCATCTGAAGCCTCCATGCATCAGAGTTATACGCACACGCGCATAATGAATGTGTTCAAACATGTAGAAGACACACACAACTGCAACCATTATTATTATTTACATAGTGCTAGCAATGTGCCTGGCACATTGTCCCAAGGGATTTACAATATAAGATGGACAAGGGAACATAGGGAGAGATGTAGATACATACATTCCCTTTTTCCAGATGGGAAACGGAGGCCCCTTTCACACCTTACCTTTTACCTCACAAAATAAAGATACCTGCATATTTGTACAAGGTCTGAATGTTCCTTCCCATGTCAGTGACAGGAGTTTGGGAAATAGATGTGGATAACTGGGCAATGAAATCCTACTTTTACAGTGATGAAGTCTCTGTTCCATCTGTAATTGCAGGTGTGAAAGGCTGGTTTAAAGAGCAATAATTGTATAAATTTGAAAATTTGGCTGAGTGCAACCACATCCTTTTTGCCCTGTCTTAGTTAGGACACTTGAAAACCATGGAGAAAATCGGGAGCAGCAGCTCCCGGAGTGGGTCTGGGCCCTGATCCCTGAAAGAGGAGGGGGTGAAGCAGGCAGGGACTGGGTCAGCCTGGGACTCAAGGATGAGGATGTTGTTGGCGCAGATGGTGCAGAGGCCAGGCATGGCGCCGTACAGCTCCAGCAGCTGCTCAACTGCCCACAGCCCCAAGCCTCCTCTTGGGAGCAGCCCCCGTGCAGCAGCCACAACCTCTGCCCCTCACTCTCCAGCCGCATGAGCAGGTTCTTGGCCACCACACGTGGTTCCTCCGCCTTGGGCAACTCTGGACCCACCACTTCCAGTCCCTGCCTGGCGCCTCCCCCTGGGGGGGACCGCTCCGGCTCCCCTGCCGCCCCTCTCTTTCCTGTCAAAACTCTCTCTTCTGGAAGATTTAAAACGAAAAAGCCTGCAAGTTAATCTCTCTCTATCCCGGAAGGAAGGAGTGAGTATGAATACCCCCTCCCACTTCGGTTCAGTCACGGACTCCACCACAGAAGAACAGTGCAGGTGTGACAGTGGCCTGTGAGACAGTGACTTGCCCAAGGCCATCCAGTGCGTTTACCCTGCTAAGACAGGATTTGAACTCCGTTCTCCTGGGTCCAAGTCCACAACAATGAATTCATAGTTTGTCTCCAAAGTTCATCTTCTATCTTGCTTGTTGGGATATCAAAGCTTAGGGTAGCTTCCAGAGTTGAAGAGATAAATAAAGGCTAATGCACATTCCTTCTCCCATCACTCTGTGCCACCTACTTTTCAGAACTAAAAAGGCCACATTGCAAAATAAAAGACTGAAGTGAAAGCTACATTGGTGTTTAGAAAGAACAACAAGAACAGAACGTATTTTGGTGTCTGAATGTGTGTTTCATGAGTGTTAACACCTTTCTCTGAACAAGAGTTTGCGATGTTCATGCGTTGGCAATTGGTGTTTAATACTGCCCCTCGATGGAAGGATGTACACACAGCCTCCAGTCAGGTTCCCGTGGGATATCCCAGTATGTATTTCTGACGGACTTGTCAATATCATGTTACATTAAAGTCATCACAGAAAGTAGGTGTTAACATGAAAGAAAATTCCTGACTGACAGTGCATTTCATCCAATCAAAGTCCCTCTTTTTTCTCTGGCACAAAAATGTCAAGTTCTGTAACATTTTGCACCCTCCCATTTTGTGTGCGTGCTTAACAGCACATGCCATAATTTCCCCAGCCCCTGTCAATGTGTTATTTCTATTTGTCTTTCCAGGAAATCCCTTTCCTCACCTCCCCTCTCTGCCGCCTCCTTCTCACATGCAAAATCCCCTTTGCTCCAAAGTGGGGAGAGGGACAGAAAGGAGCGAGTTTTCTTATTCTGCCAGAAATATACATCTGCAAAGGAAAAGCTTTTGTTCCTTAGCGGGAAGAGGGTGGGGACTTAAAATGCAAGGAATCACGGGAAAACCAATGAGTTTAACAAGACAGAGTGTAACATCACATCCCCTCCCCAAAATGCTAGTCTATGTGACCGGAAACAGGAAGTAATGCGTGTTTTTGCATAAACACACACCGCATCTGCTTAGACGCAACAGGGGAAACAATTCCAAAAAACACCCATTTTATGGTTGGAGAAGATCCAGGCTGCACTTGGGTGTTTTATGAGGGGCAAAAGGGGGGGCTAATGTGTGTGGGAAATTCATCACAATGCTTAGACAGAACAAATATACATGTGTTTGCGCCCCCTAACACACAAACTTCGTTCTGTCTAAAGGCACCCTAGATAACTTCTAAGCTAATACCATAAGGAGGACCACTGGATCTATAAGATCAACCAAGACCTGTCTTATCTCAATCAGAAAGACAACACAGTGCCCCCTACTGCATACTAGAACAGAGGGGAAAGGGCTCCCTGCTAAACCGTCAACACTTCTTTAAGCTTTCCTTAAAAGTGTAACCCCTAGGACAAGGGTGTTTTTATGTGGCCCCTTTCCAGTTGCTGAATCTGGCCCCTGGATGTAGTTCCTACCTCCAAGCACTGAAAGACTGAGCTCGAGGGAAGGGAGCAGAGATACAGGCCTGCACGCAAGGACAAGGGACAGATCCATGGCACGGATCCATGAATCTCCTCTTCTTGTGTGCGCACCCCTTAGGCACCCCTGCCCCCAACTTCCAGGTATCCCCTGGAGCTTGTACTGATTTTAAAGGGGCCCCTGTGAGGGAGAAAGTTCCCCATGCTTGCCCTAGAAAGAGTAGTCCCTGTTGAATCTGCAAGCTGGCAGTATCATTTGACACACATGCAAAATGGCGGCCGGCTGTGACAATATTATATACCATTAAAGTCCTGCTGGGTCCAGGAGCCTGTGTCCAAGAAGTCTCAGCTGAAGGATTAACTCTACACCTTGCACACACAGGTGACACTGCCACGCCAGTTTAAAGCTGTTGAGTAACAATGCATCAAGGCCCAGGCATCAATCGCTGCACCATTCCCGCTGTATTCGAGAATGCCCTTGCGCTGACTCTCAGCCCTGTTTGGAGGGTGTTCTAAGATTTCGGTTTTCCTGCTCAGTGCTGTCCCCAGGGCACAGGGGAAATGCTCAACACCAGAAAGGAACTAAGTCCCAGAACCCTTCAGAGTGTCACCATCGGTTAAAAAAAAACAAAAAGGAAAAGAAAAAAGATTTATTCTTCCCAACAGACTGGACCAGTCTTCCCAAAGGGCCCATGCTTCAAGGGGCAAGGGGCAAACGGTTAATGGTGTAGATAAAATTACAAATGGAACAGAAAAATGGAAGCATAACTGACACAGCCATCTACAAATCAAGGATGTGCTCACCTAAATGGCTAGCCAGATGCTTCTCAAGAGTGGAAGAATAATAGAGACAGGCAGTGCAACTGCACTGGGACCCACACATCTGGGGGAGGCTATGTTCCCTGATACAGCTGTGTCCCATGCTGCTGGGGCGCCATCTTCTGCACCAGGGCCCATTCCAACCTAGCTACAGCCCTAGTTTAACTCCTCGGTTGCATGAGCTATTGCAGTAACAGTGCTCACACTGTACTTGCTATATGGGGCTATTCCCACTTCCACAGCCAACAAGAGGGGGGGGGGGGTTGGACTACAGGAGCACCCAATAACGTTAACAGGTTTAGGAGAAGCAAAAAGGCCGTTCTTTTTTCACACAATGTTCATTTGCCCCGCGGAACTCATTGCCATGAGATGTTTTGAAGGCTAATAGTCTAAATGGGTTAAAAATAATAATAAATAATAATAATAATAGACCAATTCATAACAGACAGGTCTGGGGCCAGGGAGGAGGCTCGTCTGGCCCCAGACCTGCTGACCTTTTGTCGCTTGTGTAAGACCTGGCTGTTCCGCCAGGCGTTTGGTGGAGGGGACGGGGGAGGGTGGTTATGTGGTGGGGAGTGGGGGGAGGGAGTTATGGGAAGGTTTTGTGTTTTGTTATATTTTTAAGTCGGGTGGGAATTTTGTTTCATATTTATATGATTTTATTGTAAACTATTATACTGTTAGATTTATATGATTTTATGGTAAGCCGCCTGAGGTGGAGTTGGGCGGGGGATTAAATTATTAAAATAAATAAATAAATGGTGATCGCCTCCAATGGCTCCCAGCAAGGATGCTCAGGGGACCCAATCTCACAGTCAGAGCGGTCCTAAATCTCTAGGGTTGCGGAAGCTGGATGGGATTGGCAGGAGTGGGATTACTCCATAACTGCCCTGTGGCTGCTCTAACATTTCCTCTGAATTAAATAATAATAAACTTTAATAATCTTTATTTTTATATAGTACCCCCAACCCCACCATGACCCTCGCAGCACTTTACATAGAACAAATAAACACAATTTTTAATCCTCACAACAACCCTGAGAGGTAGGTTAGGCTGAGAGAATATTGTGACCAGCCCAAGGTCACGCAGTGAGTTTCTGGCTAAGCGCGACTTGAACCGGGATCCCCAGCGATTTCCTAGCCACTACACCACACTGGCCAAATCAAAGTCTTGGGAGGCTGTGGTGCCCCCTTGTGCAGCCAGACTGCAATGGGCCCACTGCCTCTCCACGTTGATCTGTGAACAATTTTAAGGGATGGAGAGTGGTTCATTGACTGGGAACTACTGCTACAAAATCTCTACTGCTGGCTGCTGTCAGACAGGATCTGGATTAGACTAGTTGGATTACTAGGCTGACACGGTCCTGCGGGGACTATGTTCTCATGCACAGGTCTATACCTCTGGCCCTTATATCTGACTATAGGTTCCACTGTGCTGCTCACACGCATGCTAAGATTGACATTATAGTTACCCAGCAATGCAATACATTCCCCTAACAGGTGGGAGAGCTGGATTTATGGCTCTCAGGAGCCTGCTTTTTGATTTCAGCAGTGGGCTACATGCACACGATATTACAGCTTCAGAATTACAAAAGCTTTACTAAAAATACAATTAAAACTACTTAAGGGGGTTGGGGGGTGGGAGGAAGCAGGAATTTGCCCAGTTTTGGGGAGAGAGGGAGACAGAAAAATAAAATTGCCAGGCGAAACTCCACGACATTTGGTTCCAGCTGGCAAGGCTTGCCAAGCAGGTGGTGTGGGAGATTGTGCAGAAATGGGTGCTAATTGGGAAACAAAAAGCCCCATAGACAATCTGCTTTGTCAGTCTATCGCTTGCACCCTCATGGCTCTACCTCACCGCACAACTGGCTGCACGGCACGGAGATGGCTGGGGAAAAAAAATCTTCACCATATAGGGAACTTTGCAGAAGGGGGAACCGTTGCCTTCTCAGCCCTTAGAGCAGGGCTGTGGCAATTCTATCCTGGAATTTCTCTCCGCTGCTACTGCTGCCATTGGAACCAAGCCACTCTCCAGTGTGGACAAGACCTCGTGGCAGTGCTGCACGGAGAGGAACTCAAGACGGGCAGGATTATGCTGACAAAACTGCAGCAAGGGACACTGGAGGCCACTAAAGTCAGCATGTGTGCATTGGCAAATCTGCCCAGCCTGGAAATTGTGCTGCATAACTCTAGAGCAGGGATGGGAAACTTCAGGCTTGTGGGCCAAATGCAGCCCAAGGCTAGTTTTTATATGGCCCCTGTCCAATGCCTGGATCCAGCTGCTACCCCCAACCACTGAAAGAAAGGAGCAGAGATGAGGGCATGCACACAAAGACAGGGGCCGATCCATCATCTGGACGCTTCCTCTTCCTGAGCGCACCCCTTAAAGTGCCTCCACCCCCAGCTTCTAAGCAGTCCTCACAGCTTGTTGTAATTTCAAAAGCGGCCCCCGAGTGGGAAAAGATTCCCCAAGTCTGCCCTAGTGTTCACACTATAGCTGCTGCGCAGGCACAGCTCACCTGAAGAGGTAGCAAGGCACTGCTCAGCAGCAGCAGCACCCACTTTTCCAGCCCTGTTCTTGCCACCCCTTCCATCCCAATGTTGGCATTGGCTGGCTCCTCCCACACACACACCGCATGAGAGGCAGGATGGGGCTGGGAGATTCCCTCCACATGAGGATTGAGGGCTACAGAAAGACACCTGGCCGGGTGTCCCCGAAGTATTTTGTCAAGCACAAACAAACCGACAACAGCCTGTAGGAGTTCCGTGTTCGGTCTGGGCAGTCCACAGGGGGCTTCATGCAGCAAACCCAACACACAGGCAGGTGTCACGCTCCGGCCCATGACTCGCAGCTGTGGGGAATTCTAGGTCCAGGAAGTGTTTGCTTCCTGTCATTCCCCCTACCCCCACCCCGCACCGCCTTTTGGAGCGCCATTTTTGAGTGCTCCAAAGTGAAAACCAACAGTAGAAGCTCCAGGGAGAGCGAGAATGGCGAGCGCACTCACTCCCGCTCTAGGTGCTTTACCCACACAGAGTTTGTGCACAGGATACCCCAGGATTGGCATAAAACTATGCTGCGAGTGGAGGATCTGACACCGGGCGGAAGAGAGTAAGTCATTTTATCTGTGTTGTTCCCCCATCCTTAAGGGAAGCCCCAAGAGAACCTAGGCTCTCAAGGGCTGCTGCAGTTGGAAAGTGCTATTAAGCAGAAACTTGCTTTCTGGTGGGCACTTTTAAACAGACCTGGTTCTCCCCTTTCTTTGTTTGAATAATATGGGTGCAGCACATCTCCATGCCACTCACCACCATTGCTTTCCTTGGACAAGTGCCAGACTGGGTCCATCGAGCCCAGCATCCTATTTCTGACAACCACCAACGTTGGTTGCTTTAGAGAAGTGCACAATCGTCATATCCATTCC
Source organism: Sphenodon punctatus (assembly GCA_003113815.1). Lineage (NCBI taxonomy): Eukaryota > Metazoa > Chordata > Lepidosauria > Sphenodontia > Sphenodontidae > Sphenodon > Sphenodon punctatus. Next base: position 17,630,067 of record QEPC01011341.1, read on the forward strand.
CTGCTGTTCACTCGCAGCTCCAGACAGTCAGCGTTTACATCCCGCAACCTACTCGATTAATAGCCAGTAAGGAACCTATCCTCCATGAACTTATCCAGTCCTTGTTTAAATCAAGCTACACTACTGGTCTTCACATCATTCTCTGGCAACAAATTCCCAAAGTTAATTGTACATTGACTGAAGAAGTATTTCCTTTTGTTTTAAATCGGCTGCCAGTTAGTTTCATGGAGTGTCCCCTAGTTCTAGTATTATTTGAGAGTGTAAATAACAGTTCTCTATTTACTTGCTCTATGCCACACTTAATTTTATAAACTTCTAACTTATCCCCTCTCAGCTGTCTCTTCTCCAAGCTGAATAGCTCCAACTTATCAGCACCCTCTACCCAGGACCCAATGGCCTCTCACATGAGCAGCAATTCCTTAATATGCCCCAGAAAAAGATATTTGCACCAAAGCAAACCCTGCAGAAGAACAACACATACATGCTGCTCAGAACACAGTGCTGTCAGCAGGTGGACATTGATGACTTCATACTCCGGGCAACGGCAGATGCCAGGCAGCAGGCTAGACTACTGGGTAGCAGTCCAACAGAGCCGGCAGAAGGGTGATACACTGGGTTTTGTGTCCCAGTCTTACAGGGTATTTTCAGACGTTACGAGATCACAGTGAACCCCCGTCAATACCCACATGGGGTCAAAGCGCCCTGAACGTCCGTTAGGCGGCCGCCAGATGTTCGCCATGGTCAATTCCCACATGGGGTCAATTTCAACCACGCTTCCGGGGCTCCCTGCCGGACAATCCCCGAAAGCGTGGTCAAAGAGATCCCCGGTGGGAACCAACAAAAAGTCACGTCTGGCCGGTGACCACGGCCTGGAATCCCCGGTGGGATTCCGGGCCGTGGTCAAATCAGGCGGGCGCCGCGGCCGCATTGGCTGCAGCGCCCGCCCATCTCCCCAGAGGGTGGACGGCGGGGAGAGCGGGGCCGTGTGGCCGCATATTACACCGTGCGGCCCCGACCCTTCCCTGATTCCCCGCCGGAATCAGCCGGCACGTCTGTTGGCCATGCCGGAGTGATCCCGGTGGGGAATCTCAGGGTTGTTTCCGTGACAGGGCGAAGCCACCCCGTCACGTCTGAAAACACCCACAGTGTTACTGATCCACCAAGGATATGTAAGCCAGCAACAGCCCAGCTGGGCCTCTGGAGCAGAGGTCCCAAAGAGCTGGTTATGACCCTCACTAAGGTCACAGCATCTATGGAAAGGGTCACAATACGTCATTCACTTGTATGTATTTGTGGGAGTCACAGGATTATATTTAAGTCTGAAAATGGGCTTACATGGGCACACATGTGGGAACTGCAGCTCTAGAGCAGGGGTGGAGAACTTAATCCGCCCCCTGGCTAGTTTTTATATGGTCCCACCCTTTCCAGTTCCTGCATCTGGTCCCTGGATCCAGGCCCTACCCCCAAGCACTGAAAGAAGCTCAGGGTAAGGGAGCAGAGATGAGGGCATGCACAAAAGGATAGGAGACAGATCCATGATCAGGACTCTCCTCTTCCTGAGCACACCCCTTAAGCACTCCTGCTCCCAAGTTCTATGTGGCTCTCAGAGATTGTACTAATTGCCAAAGTGGCCCCTGGAAGGTAAAAGGTTTCCCAACCCTGTTCTAGAGAATCATAATTTATTTATATAAATATATAGCCCGCTGTATCCTGAGGGCTCAGGGCATGGTACAGCATATAGAAGTGTATAAAATAGATACAAAATAAAATACACCAGAAAATAAAACCCAAGAGCCTCCCACCGAACACCTGGCCAAATTAAAAAAAAAAAAAAAAAGTCTCACACTGCCTCTGGGAGAAACGCAGGTTTGGACTTTGGCAGACTTCACGGAGAAGAGAATTCCAGAGCTGCGCAACAGACACAAAGAATGCCCGACTGAGGCTTTGGTGAACCTGGCGAAATGATGGCATTAGCAAGAAGAGGCTGTTCTCAGCTGACCTTAAGGATCGCGATGGAACATAAGGGAGTAGTCTTTCAGATATGCGGTGCCCAGGCCATTTCAGGCTTTATAGGTCAATACCAGCACTTTGAATTTTGCCTGGAAAACTACTGAAACTGTTTTAGATTTGGAGATCCCTGTTCCACACCCAATATGCACACCACAGTGGCAGCTGTTGTACAAACGATGCTCTCCAGTAAACTGCAGGAGATCTCCGAGCCACCTCTTGCATGAGCAGGGGTCATATCCCACAATTTTCAAGTCGGGGTTGCCATAAAACTGTCCCAATATTTGGGTCACACAGATCTTCCCATCTGCCTTGTGCTTCCTCCTGCAGCAGCAGTGTCTTTGAAATGGACTCTCGATAATGAGGAAGAACTACAGCTGGGTGACTCTTCGCCTTCCCCTGGAGGGTCCAAACAGGAGAAAGGGAGGAGTCACAGATGGGTGATTAAGGGAGGAGTCACAGATGGGTGCTGGAGGCACCAGACCATGGAGGGGGGTGACATGTCTCCACAGACAGGGACTTGGATTCCCCTATACATGCTCATTCAGAGCAAAGAGACCAGGCACGGTGCACCCTACAGGACATATGGGGCAGTGCCCCTCCTGCCCCAGAAACTTGCTGGCTGGCACTGTCTTGGACTTGTTATCAGTACCAGTTTGCGCCACGGCTTTCAAGCTGCGCCACACATCCAGGATGGGAGTGGGGAGATGCGCTGAGAAACTACGCATGCACAAGAGCAATACATGCACAACTTTGTGGTTGAGGCAGACACCGTGCCAAGTGCACTGCTGTCAGTCACAGTGACACGTCATGCTGAACTGTGGAGGAGGAGGGACTGTCACTGGGAGGGAGGGGGAGGAAGCCTCTAGTATGGAACACAGTCTGGGACAACGTTATTTTGTGGCATGGGTGGCTGGATTCACTGTCCATACCATAGTAAATGCAAATTGCAATTGTGTCTTTTAGCCACTGGGGGCAGAGTGATAGAAGATCCCTGTCGGAGCTCTTTCCAAGGATGCTTGGGCGGCTGCAGCCAACGCCCCAGGGCCCAGGCAGGAGTCTAGAGGTGAGAGGGGAGGGGTGGTGTTGCCACTGGAGTTGCACGCAGACTTTCAGCTTTGCCTTTTCTGGGATGGATCAGTACAGAGAAAAACGCAGCAGCACAACACATGCCACAGATAAGAAGAAAGTGAAGAGTAAGCACCAAAAATGAATAACTGTGACTGACTCCTCCAAGAAATGGGCTCTGTGTGGGGAGAGAGAGGCATGGGGACAGGGAGGGGGTTTGGGGGCTCTGTGTGGGGAGAGAGAGATGAGGGGGAGCTTGGGGGTTCTGTCCCCATACCTCACTCTCCCCCCCCCCCAGAGAGAGGAAGGGGGATGAAGGGAGGGGTTTTGGAGGGCTCTGTGTGGGGAGGGAGGCATAAGGACAGAGAGGGAGGGAGCTTGGGGGTGCAAGACATGGGGACAAGAAAGGGAGGGGGTTAGGGGTTTTGTGTGGGTGAGCGTGAGGCATGGGGATGGGAAGGGAGGGAGTTTGGGGGCTCTGTGTGGGGAGGGAGGAATGGGAACGGATCAAGGTCCCCTGATGTCAAGGTGACTCAAGTGCTTGCATCTTTTGCTGGCCTGATTCCCATGTTCATGTTATATATGCATAAGAATAGCTATATTGGATGTACTTGCACTGGTAGCAAACTATCAAGTGATATGCTTGTTTGAGGAGGTAAACTGAACATGGTGGAAGGAGACACTGAAATTAGCTTAAAGTGCAAACACCAGAGGTTTGGGGTTTGCCAAATATTTTTATTATATTTTTTAACTTATGGTAAAGCTTAATGGTAACTTGTCTCTATGCATTATAGAGGGCGCAATCGCTATAATTCCCACCACTTTACAAATTAAGTTTGGTGTTGAAATTGTAAAGTTGGTTTAGAAATCCAGAAATGAAATACAAGTTGCTATAGTGTAATAAGTAATTAATTCGTTAAGACATTTGAATGAAATGTATTAATCAGCAGAGATAGTGGTGGCAATTTTTTGTTGTTATTATAATGTTGATGGTATTTAAGGAAGAGTGAGAGTTAGGATGTTGAGAAGACATGGATATAGACAGAGTTGTTAATGAAAAGTAAGAAATTAAGTACTATTAAATGTAGCTGAAAGAGATGTATTATAACAGGAACATATTTTTAGGTGGTAGAATAGTGAAATTGTTATTTTTAACCAATTTGCCTAAACTATAAATTTAAAAGCGAAAGTTTTTTAGATGTTGGAATATGTTACAGGCCTGGTATCATTTCTCAATGGCTGCTGGTTTTTGTATTTTTCATGTAAATTCTCCTAATCTTTCTGATTAGTTTCTTGGAATTATGTCATTTTGCTGTAGCTGGAAATGGGTGTTAATAATGCCAACTGAATGGCAACGAAAGTTGCTAAGCTCACCCACTGCTGTTTTACAATATGAATTAACTTCTCTCCCAAAGTATTTGGCCCAGTTCTGTCTCTTTCGTCATAGCCTGCTCTGCAAGTTACTGCAAGCACGAAGGCCACATGTTGGCTAATGGCTATTCTACCCTGCCTTGCCTGGCTGGCTGTAACAGCTGGCTTTTACCCTGCAGCAGAACTGTGCAGCATCCAACATGGTTAGATTCTTGGGGAAAACCCAATGCTGCATTTATGGTGTGCATTTTAGAATTTCACATAATTGTGTTGGGTTTTTTGCACTTTCCATGTGTTTGGTTGTGGTCTTTATTGAACAAACTTAAATTTATTAATATGGTTTGCTTTGTGTTTTCAGGCCGCACTGCTTCCCCCCGCCCACCCCCCAGCTCCTCCCAGGCATGCAAAGGCAATTCTGTGGGCCCAGCTGGAACTGAGCATGGCTGTGCTGGCCGCCAAGGGTTCCCTTGCCATTTCCCACCACAATTGTCTTCTGTTTTAAAGGGGGTGGGGATTGATGTAAGGGTTTCTCTCTTTTTTTCTCTCTTGCATTTTTGGGATGTGGCTTTTCTGCAAGAAGGCCACTGGCCACATCATGTTGTTGGCTAATGGCTATTCTACCCTGGCTGGCTGGCTGTAACACTACTATAGCAGCTTCTGCCTTTTACGCTGCAGCAGAATCGTGCAGCATCCATGGGTAGGATCTTCGGAGACAGGTCCCTGGCCTAGTGGGCTTACAATCTAATGACAAGGGTGAGGGGAACACACGGAGAGACAGACACATGCACATTCCCGGGGTTTTTTTTGGGGAGGGGGTTTAGATTTTAGGGAACTAAGGCTGTACATTTCCATTATTAATTTCAAAATTTGGCTTGGCTCCACCCACCATTGGTCTGGCCCCACCCTCCACCCCACCAGCCTTAGAACCCGCCAGCCGCCACTGAAAGAGACCCCACCATCCTGACGTCCTCAGGTCTGAAATGATCAGGTCTCTGCAAGCCAAGACCTGGCACCTACTGCCAACAGCAGGCTGCAGCTTCAGGTGTTTAGTCCGCCATGCCCCCCTCTCAAGAGTTTCACTCCGTGCTATTTATACATGCTGCTCCAGGTTATAAAATGGCTTTCAAGGATCAGTCAATCTCAGCTGATTTCCCACTGGTAACAGCTCCAGGACTGCCTGTTCCTGACGCATGGGCTGCAACTAAGGGCTCTTGCTTCCTGCAGTCAGAAATGCTGAGTAAGCAAGCGACACTCTGCCACTTGCACCAAACTCCCCCAAAAGCCTAGGTGTCTGGGCTAGAATAAAGAGGACATAGAAATGGGCAGGGTAGTGTTGGATTGGCTAGACAGCCTACACCCCTATCAGAGGCCCCTGTTGTCTCAGTGCAAGCCCCACAGCTGTCACTCTCCTACAGCTCAATTCTGCCTTATGCCCCAATTCTAAAACCAACGGTATCCTGTTTGCTGCAACGCCTGCCTCAAGTTGGAGGCAAGCAATGAGACCTGAAACAAGGATGCTGATCAGAGGAGGTGGGGGAGAGGGGGGTTGATTGTTATTTTTTGACATGTGTGACCTGGCACAAGACTGCAGATTTCCCCAAGAAGCCCAGGCAGGCTCAGCATTCACCTGCTGGCTCAGGAGCTAGCAAACACAGACAGAAGGTTGGCTTCACCCTGCTCTCCTCTCGCTCCCAGCAGCTGTGGACTCCATGCCAGAATGACTGAAAGAGATACCCCAGGTTGGGAGGAGGGAGATCTGACTAGATGGGCACAATGGTCTCTCTCGATCAAACACTGGAGGGAAAACCCTGCCTTCACCAGAAACATGCCATCCTCCCAACTCTCCAGGTGCCCACAGGACAAGTATGCCATCCCCTTGCCCCTCTTCTCCCTGCAACACAAAACACCCATTCCTTCCTTAAACCACGCACAGCCAATCCATGCACAGTTACATCATCCCTCCCATTCAGCACCTTCAACACAGCCACGGCATTCCCTCTCCCCTCCTCCAGCCCTTCTGGTACTCTCAGCAGAGCCAAGCCAGTGCTCCACATTCTTGGTATTTGCAGCACAACCACATCGTTGTCCTTATCCTAGAAACCCCCAGTACAATCACTCCATGCCCCAAAATCACCAGCACAGCACTCTCCAGCCAACACCTCCAACCCCTGTATCAACTCTCACAACTGCCAAACTCCCAGTCCCTCCAAGCTTCCCATCCTCTGCTCACAACCCCGAAATCCTTTATGGCCTGTCCCAGCTCCTCCCTCCAGCCTCTCACACACCACAAAGTTCGCAGGCCAGAGCAGCCACCACCTGGCTACAGCTCCTCCCCTTCCTGTCGTTTTGGAAGAGGCACAGAGCCGACGGACTCACCCCTCCAAAAAAGGTTGGGACAGGTCAATGGCTATTCCTCCTACTTCTAAGTCCCCTTTGCCCCCATCTAGAAGTATTAAGTGCTTCTGGTCTTAATATCTGTGAACCCTGTACCCAACCATCTGAAAGTGTGTGACAAACACCTATGAATTGGCTAAGTGCTTCCGGCCGTTTATTTATTTTATTAAAAAATTTTAACCGCCCTTCCCAGATGGCTCAGGGCGGCTTACAAAACAAATTAAAATAATATATAAAACAGCATAAAAACACAACCCCCCCAACCTTTCCCCTCAACCCTCCCCAACCCCATAAAACCCTCCCCAACCCTCCCCTCACACCCCTACCCCAAACCCCCATCAATCCCCATTCCCTATCCCTGCCTGCTAAATGCCCTAACAAATAAAAAGTTCTTACAGTGCCTCTAGAAGATGTCCAGGCTCGGGCTCAAACAAACCTCTGGGGGGGGAAGGAGTTCCATAGCATTGGGGCAGCAACAAGACTGACAGATGGTACCCACAGGGAGGCGCTCCCCACCGATTGCAGGCGTCGCAGTGGGGCATGGAAGGACAGCTGGTCTCTCAGATACGTGGGGCCCAGACCGTTTAGGGCTTTAAAGGTCAAAATCAACACTTTGAATTGTGCCCAGAAAGCTATAGGGAGCCAGTGCAGACTTCGGAGCACAGGTATAATGTGCTCCCGCCATCTCGTCCCCAAAAGGAGGCGAGCCATTGCATTCTGCACCAGCTGCAGCTTCCGAACAGCCATCAAGGGCAGCCCCACGTAGAGTGCATTGCAGCAGTCTAGCCTCAAGGTGATGAAAGCATGGAGGACGGTGGCCAGCTCTGAGTCAGAAAGAAAAAGCCGCAGCCTCCTCACCAGTTGGAGTGGGTTGAAAGCGCTCCTGGCCACCACTGCAGCCTGCCAATCCAGACACAAGAAGGGGTTCATCAGAAGCATTCCAAGGCTGTGAACCTGATTGACCAGAGGGGGCCAGACTCCATCAACAACAGGAGTCCCAATCCCCTCCAGATCACAAGGCCGGGCAACCATCAGCACCTCAGTCTTGTCTGGATTCAGCTTCAATCGGCTCATCCTTATCCAGTCCCCAACAGCAGCCAGGCATCAGATAATCACCAAGACTGCAGGGCCTGGGTCAGATGAAAAAGAGAGGTAGAGCCGAGTGTCATCAGCGTATGGATGGCACTTCACCCCAAACCTCCTAATGACCTTGCCCAGCTGCCTCATAAATATGTTGAACAAGAGGGGAGACAGACTAGAACCCTGCTGGACCGCACAGGAGAGGCCCCGAGAAGACGACAAGCAATCACCCATCACCACTCTCTGTAACCCCCCAACAGGAAGGAGTGGAACCATTCAAGAGCAGTCCCACACACCCCTGCTAGGTCCCGCAGTCGTGTCAATAGCACCTCATGGTCAACTGTATCAAAGGCCGCTGAAAGATCTAACAAGAACAAGGTAGAATTCCCCTTGTCAATCTCCAAGCACGGGTCATCGACCAAGGCCACCAGCACAATCTCGAAATGGGTCCAGGAATCTGACAGCATCGAGATGAGCCTGGAGCTGTCGGGCAACCACCCCTGAAGGGAAGGTTCACTCATGGGAATGAAGTTTCGCTTACCCACATGCAGGAATGATGCCTAGATCCCTGACTGTGGCCACTTTTAAGCGCCTCCTGAGCCCTGCGTTCACAGGAAAGCCACGCAGGGAGCGTTTACACACTTCTCAGCTGCCCAGGCCAGCTGGCCCTACTCAGGCCCTTGGTTGCCCTGAGGCACATTAAGGCACTATCCTATGCTGCCTCTCTGCCTCCCAGGCCAGCCTTAACCCTTCTTAAAGGACCAGTCTCCCTTAACCAGCCTGCCCCTGCTACACAAGAGATTAGACCTTTGCCTTACGTCAGTCACAATCCTGAAACCAGTGATTCTGCAGGGTAAGGAGCGGCAGGAACAGGCCCCAAAAAATCACAATCCACATCAGTTCTCATCTCTCAGTGCTCCTTTTGTCTCCTGAATACAGTGTCTCCAATACCACAGGCCTGTGAGTGCAGCAATCTCCTTCCCGAGCTGCCCATGGTTTCCCTACACTGGGATCCTGCACAAGCCTTCTGGCCTAGCACAGGGCAAGTCCCTGGCAATGACACAGTTCAGGGCTCGCTTGACGCTTACCCAAAACATTTGCTACTGATGGAGCAATCTGCCTTTGCTCTTTAGCAACCATGAAGATGCCTTGCAAGCAACCAGTTGCTCCCCTACAACTCTTCACATGGAGCAAATGGCAATTTCTATAATTTGTGGCTATAAAAGTGGCTTTTCTATAGCTATTACCTGTTTTTTCAGGCATCAGTGTGCTCTGGTTGGTCCCAGTCTCTATTTGTAGCTATTAGTGGGATTTCTCTGTGTGGATGGTTGGGGTATGGCAGGTCCTGCAGTGGTGGAGGGAGCTGGACTAGAGGACCCTTGAGGTAACTTCCAGCCTTGTGACTATGAGCGATTTCTTCACTCCCCCCCCCCCTGCCCTTCTCAAATTTGCTCAGGGGAAACGCACCCACTCAGACCTTGCTCCAGAACAAGTTGCTCCAGGAGGCAAACATCTGTTTAGACCGGTGTTTTCTAAATGGTGGGTCCAACACTGCCAGTGGAAAGGGACCAGAGAAAAAAATACTTAACCACAGACCTGAGGTTCCCCATCCCTGTCCTAGAGTTACCCAGCAAGCTACCCTGGAACTGCAGGGGTGTGTGAACACTCTGGGACACTTGTGCCTTGGGGAATGACGAAGGACAGAAAGAGCCCTCCAGGGGGGCGTTAACAATGTAAAGGAGGAGGCCAGAGTGACTACCAATTCAAACGAGTGTCTGTCAAAGGATCACACCATCAGTTTCACAATCAAACACCCCCCACTGGAAGCATTTCACTTGCTGCTGTTTCAAGCAAAAACTATGGTCACTGGGACAGAAAGTGTTAAGCAAAACATAAATACTTTCCCTTTCAGCTGTTGACTCTGCTTTCTACAGAGACCAACAGAAAGATGCCCCCGATGTTAAATTATCTATACTGCAAAAGTCCCTAGAGCTGGGGGAGAGGAAAATCTTTTCCCTCCCAGAGGCCTTTTCCCTCTGAAGGCTCCAAGGACTGCACAAGGGATGGGGTGTACTCAAGAAGAAGAAAGCCCAGATCACGGATCTGTACTATGGACCTGTCCCTTAGTCTTGTGTGCATGCCCTCGCCTCTGTTCTCTTCCCCTGAGCTCAGTTTTTCAGTGCTTGGAGGTGGGAACTGAAGCCAGATCCAAGGAACTGGAAAAGGGCCAAATAAAACCTAGCCATGGGTCACATTTGGCCCCAGGGCCCAAGGTTCCCCAGCCCTACCCGAGAAGAATCCAACCAAGAACATGGCCTTGTGCAAGGCAATGCAGAAATAGAGAATGCAAATGCAAGACGGTCTCTGCTCCAAAGCGCACACGGTCTGAATAGACAAAGTCTGGAGAAGTAACCTGCCCAAGATCACACTCCAGAGCAGGGAATAGAATCCACATCTCCTGATCCCCATCTTGGTGCACTATTTTCTAGACCCACCTTCATCTGCAAAGAACTAGCTCTCTCACTTTGCCCTGCATCAACTGGCTCCCTAGAGGTATGTGTGGGTCTGTCTGTCACACAATCAAGATGGGAAACGGAAAGACAATAGGAAGAGACAGGTGCAATGCCAGAAAAACTTGGCAGGGGCCATCTGGGGCCATCTGGGGCCAATAGGGGCGATGCAGTCACATCCTTAAACAGACTCATTGTATGAGGACTGGCTCACACCAGGGGGCCAGGAGGACAGAGAGAAGTCCTGGAACTAGTTTTTTTCAATGATTAGATCCCCAGGGTGATGTGTCCTTTTGTAAAAGCAGGTGGATTTCCCAGAGCACTTAGCTCCCAAACAAAAAAGTCGTTGCTTGTTTCTCTGGGCCCACAGCATCTCTCTGCTCAAATGCAAGGCTAATTCTGCAGTGAAGCCAGGCAGCAGCAATTCCCAAGCAAAGGGGAGAGGTTAAACATCTCTTGGCTACAGACAGAAACAAGCACCTTTTTTGTTTCTACATCTGGATGGGAGAGGGGACTGCAATTCCATGCATTTAAAATTGACTCTTCCACGCTGGCAGGGTCAGTTCCACATACAAATTTTTTTTAAAAAAAAAAATCCCCCTCCATTCTCCATCACTCAGGGTCTTTCTGCTCCTCGCATTCTCAATGGCCAGGGAGAATGCGGGGACAGGGTTGCATGACTCATAATTTGCGCTCTGAACAATTCCAGAGATCTGAGCCGTTTCAGACCTCACGTATTAATTTCTCTTAATTTGCTCTGACAGGAATTTGTATTGTCATCATCCAAAATGTAATCACCCGTGCCGGCAGTCGGCGGGGGGAGGGGAAGAGAAAGATAGCCAAGAGCAGAGTGGGCAGGAAGGCCGGGGGGGGGGGGGGGGGGNTAACATTTAAAAAAAAAAAAACAACAACACACACACACACAAAATGTGGATTTTTACCAAGCACTACTTTAATTTTTAAGGCCAAACAACAATCAAGAGGAATCAGCTCTCACTGCTGCAGTGCAGCGCCATCACAGAATGCCATTCCCAGCACTGCAGCAGGGGACAGCCCAGATGCAAAAGAAATTTACTCTTTTGCTGACAACACAGTATATGGCCATTGCCTGGTGCAGAGATGGGGGGGCCTCCATGAGCCACCTCCTAGCCCCCCAAATGCCATCTCCCTCAGCAGAGCGGATGCAGCTACAAGCCCCACATTGAATTCTTGCCATTTCACTCATTCAAGGTTAGGTTTTCCAAACCAGCTTGAATCCTGCTTACAGGTGTGCATATAGTACAGCCCACCTTAGCCAACAGGGAATCCATATGAGATTGGGGGGGAGAAAAACTAGCTACCGGCTCAGTAAAGTAATAATAATCCAGATTGCCAACCACCCGTTGGTATTTCAGAGGCTCCATCTCCCTGCAAAGTGCAGCCGCCTACTGCCTCATTAACGCCGTGGGGGTTGCTAAGTACCGAGAGGCATAGATCCAGTGCTATAATATTTAATGCTATCAAAAGCATCCTGCTTCAGGGCTAAAGTCAATGTCAAGTTATTGGGGTAGGGGACAGAATTTCCCCTCTCTGACCAGCGCAGGAGGCTGCCACGTTCCACTGAAGCATCAAGTGCTACCACTGTTAAAGATGGGATTTGGGGCTAGAGACCCCAAGGATGATCTAATATGGCAATATTCAGCTGCATGGCCCCTTACACCAGAAGCAGACAAGAGGTAGATCACAATATATTGGTAGCTCATAAGCCTGACTCCACAAGATCACAGCGAAGGGAAAGGGACCAGCCTCTCAGAGATCGTCTCTGTGGAGGAGAATGGAACCAGCGCTCTAGGGAGTGTCTCCAGGAAGGAAAGGGACTAGAAGAGTTCCTTCAGTGGGGTGGGGAAGGCTCTCTCAAGGGGAGTGCTCCTCTACTCCTGACACCAATTACTAAGGTGCACTAGAGCTGGGAGCCACGGAAAGAGATCCCAGCCGATCATCAGAGGTTGGCGTCTGGATCAAGTGGATCGTGTACATTTGAGGCCAGTCTTTTGCAATGTGCTGTACACGGGGCTGTCTTTGATGACTGCTCGGAAGCTGCAGAATACGGCAGCCTGCTTTCTGCCAGGGGTGGGTCGCTGGGAGTACATTACACACCACCTCTGCACTGGCTGCCAATAGCTTTTCGGGTACAATTCAAGGTGCTGGTTTTGACCTATAAAGCCCTAAACAGCTTGGGCCCCAGGTATCTGAAGGACTGCCTCTTCCTTTATGTTCTGTTGCAGCCTCCAAGAGCAACCTCCTGTGAGTACCAACTGCCCATGAGGTTTGTACAACAAGGGCATGCAGAGAGGCGGTCTCGGTAGCTGCTCCACAATTATGGAACTCCATCCCCTTGGAGGCTCGCCTAAGTCGAGCCTGCTCAAAATACAAACAACAATATATAGGAAACCTACGGACCACCTTACATATCTCCACAGATCCAGCAACCAGTCTAGACACAAGAAATCAGTCACGCACAGCCACGCCCTGACACCACAGAATCTACTCCAATGAGAAGACTCACGATACTCACCCTGCCACATTAAAAACTGCTTTCACTAAACAAGGGCATTCAATCAAAGAAGTGAATCATAATATAGTGGACTACCCAAATACCTCGAGAGAACCTGCTCCAGAACAGAAGGAACCCTCCAACTGCACACCTTTAGTTGTTAGCTACCATCCCAAACTGGACAAAGAACTCCAGCCAATACTGAATGGGAACCAAACCCTGGAAGAGATCTTTCCTGAACCCCTTCTTCTGGCTTTCAAACCACCTCCTAATTATCTGGAGCAAACTCACCACCACCCAGGACACCAACACCCCTACAGAAACAAGGCCTTGCTGAACAGGAGATGTAAATTTGTGTCTACACATCTCTACTGTGAACAGCATCCAGACATCCCATGGGAATCTATTCAGAATACAAGGGACCTACAACTGCAGATCTAAACATCTGGTATGCCTCATACAGTGCACTAAATGTCCACACAGGAACTAGGTAGGTGAAACCCACCAACCCTTGCGCAAATGCATGAACTCGCACAGAAAAAAGATCATGGACAAGAGCACAGTTTCTACTGTTGACACTCACTTCTCACAAAGGGACCACTCTATTTCTGACCTCTCAGTCCTCGTTTTAAAAGGAAACCTATGCAACGCCTTTAAAAGGCGAGCCTGAGAACAAAAATTCATAGCTCTACTAGATACAAAGAACAATTGACACAATTTAGACACGGGTTTCACAAGCTGATACAGAAATGTATAAGGTAATGACTGTCTACAGCTACAAGAAGTTTTAAGTTTATTTACTATCAGCAGTTCTTACTCTTCCCACCTTGTTATAATCCACTCTTTTGAATTGTGGACCTCCTTACCTGAGTCTCGTTCTCACCTTCTCCTCCGCTCCCTTTGCCATGGTTTCCAATCAGTGTACACACCTCACTGCTTTGCTCAGTCTATAATTCGAACTCCTGACATGCCACACGAAGGACCGAAAGCATTCCGAAAGCTTGCATAACTCCATCAACTGTAGATGGTCCAATAAAAGATATCACACTACTACTTCATCTCTACTGCCTATATTTGAGGCCAACATGACAAGGTTACTTTCTCTAGGAAGAGATGCAAGGCCTCCTTGTTCGGCCAGGCATTTGGCAGGCTGGGATAGGGCTGGGTGGATAGGCTAGGTGTTTTGAATTGGCTTTATAGGTTTACTTATAAAAGTTTCTACATGTTTCTGTTTTCATTTTTTATATTTTATATATATATTTGTAAACTGCCCTGAGCCTTTGCGGGAAGGTCAGGGTAAAAAAAACTGAATTAATTAATGAAGTAAAAAAATACAAGCAAGTCTCGCTATCCCTGCCCTCCACCATGCAGAAGTGTCCCATCTTTCAGCAGCCAGCACATTGGTTTCAGCTGCTTCCAACACAGGTAACTACATTCTGCTGCACCTCAACAGGGGTTTCCTGCTCTGAGCCGCCCCACAGCAGGGCTGTGTTTCTGTGCTCAACAAAAGCCGGCAGGTTCTGCTCCAGTGGTGGCTGCATCTAGGTGGAAGATGCAGGTCTGATGATCGAAGAGATTACGTCACTTGGATGAAACGTGTTCTAAGAAAGTTTATTACTTTAACTGCTTCCTTTTCAGTCTGTTTCCGTCTAAGTGTTTTTTAGACAAGTGCCTCCCCACCATGCAGGTTGCAGGGCCGCGTTGGCGCCCTATGCACGATGGGTGGGGAGACACTTGTCTAAGAACACCCCTAGAGTCCATATGGCTCTACTTGTCACTCTGTGCGGGCAACTTCCCCAAACATGCACAGACCAATGGCCCATCTAGCCCAGTATCCCGTCTCCAATAGTAGCCAAAACTGGATACTTTGGAGGAAGCCACGGGGCAGTTTAGGAGTGATTCACCCTCTCTTGTTCATTCCCAGCTTCTGGAAAATCCACAGGATTAGACACACTCTGGAAATAACATTGCATCCCTGCCCCCCACCCCCCTTAGCTAATAGCCATTAATCATCCTATCTCGTAGGAAGTTTTTTTAAAACAAAAAACAAAACCAATTGTACTACTGACCACCACAACTTCCCCTGGAAAGGAGAATCCTGCCAGGGCAATCCCACACTGTGTGAAGCAGAGCTTTCTTTTGTTTGTTTTAAGCCTGCTGCAGGCCTATTCGTTTCAGTGGACATTCCTTGTTTCTGTATTAGCAGACAGGTTAAAAAAAAATATATTTCCCTACTGTGCAACCTCTTCTCTGCTCCCTCCCTCCCTTCGTGCCCAGCACAAACTTCCTCAGCTTTATGGCCTTGCTCCTCCTCCTCTTTCTGCCCTTATTTCCTACCTGGGAAGGGAACTTCACTCCTCCTCTGCAGGGGCGTAGCTATCATAGGGACAGGAGGAACATTTGTCTCGGGGTCCAAGATGAGGTGGGGGGCGGGGGGGGACATAAATCCTGTCCTGTTTCACAGCCGGGCAGAGAATGAGCTGAGCAGAAGTGCCTGCAAGCGACCCACCTGGCAGGCAGCACAGGATGAAGCAAACACCGGCGGCAGCACAAGGCAGGCAGCTCAGCCTCAGCCTCCAGGGTCAGGCACAGCAAGAGGGGAGGAGAGGAGGGGGGAAGACAGGGGAGAGGATATGTCTTTGTCTCTCCCTACATTCCCCTCTCTTTTGTCTCCCCTCCCTTGTCCATCCTAGACTGTAAGCCACCTTGAACAGGAACCCATCTCTAATGTTTATTCAGTGCCAGTATATCTATGGCGCTATATAAATCCTAAATAATAAACAACTTTTCCAACACCGCTCATGAGCTTCTCGATTCCTACCATACCTATCCTCCATCATCTCCCTTCCAAATTGAAGAGCCCTAATTTTAATTCTATGAAAGCCATTTCATACCCTTGATTCCCTCTGTTGTCCTTCTCAGTTGCCTTTTCCAGTTGTACACTATCCCTTCCAACATGGGCCAGCCAGAATAGCACAGGGCTGGTGCACCATGGATTTAGAGAGTGGCATTATGAGGCCAAGGCAAACCTCGTAGGCCAGAGCTACAGGACTCACTGGATTGGCCAGGACTGAACACCCATAGTTTAGTGAATAAGGTTCATGATAAGACTGAGGCAAAGACTTGTCCATACTGTTGCCCACCTTTGTTAGGAAGTAGTCAATTGAAGATGATGATATTTTATATAGCACTCAAAGTTCAACGTACTTTACAATTCATATCTAGAGTTCACCTCTCACAACTAACCCTGTGAGGTAACTTGTTACTACTCCCATTTTACAGATGGGGAGCTGAAGCTGAGGGACTTACTCAAGGTCACTCAGCAAGTTCGTGGCTTAGACAAGATCTGAACCCTGCTCTCACAGGTCCCAGGCCAACACCTTGTACACTAAGCTACACAGGCTTTCATTTTCCCCCCTTATTACCGTCATCCCTTATTTTCTTTTTAAAGAAGTTTTCTAAAAACTCCTTACATCCTATTTATCTTTTTGGTCACTGCTGCGTATTGAGGCAACATTCTTAGCAAATTACCCACAACGACTCCAGGATCTCTTTCCTGAATGGTAACAGTTCATTTCGCATATGTCTTCGAACCGCACTGAGGATCTTCAAAGAAGCTAAAAGCACGAGGCGCTCCAGCTTGTACTTACAAAAAAGACCACCGCCACCACCCCAAAAAACCCCCACAGGTTCTGTTGCTAGGTTGTAATGGGGGTGTCATCTGATAAATGCTGGGGAAGAGTAACTGCCTCAAACTTTGACTTGCCCCTATCCCAGACCACCTCCCCTATTGCTGCCCCAGACTCTGGAGATGTTTGGGGCAGCTGTTCCCCAGACTCTGGAGAAGTCTGTGCACTGTTCCCCTATCTCAGGAGTAGAGAACCTTTTCCCTCTCAGGGGCCACTGAAAATTAATACTATTTTGTATGCGAAGAAGTTGGGAAGTGGTGCGAAGAAGTTGGGAAGTGCTTAAGGAGAAGAGGATCCAGAACATGGATCTGCCTCCTAGCCTTGTATGCATGCCCTCATCTCTGCTCCCTTCCCCTGAACTCAGTCTTTCAGTGCTTAGGGGTAGAAACTGGATCCAGCAGCCAGATGCAAGAACTGGAAAGGGACCATATAAAAACTAACCACAGGGCATATCTAGCCCGAGGTTCCCCACCCCTGCCCTATCTCCAGCCCCCATAAATTTCCACAAGCAGCAAGCTCTTTTCCTGCTTAGGTTATGTGCTCCCTCCCTGGAGAGAGAGGCTCAACTGTACCAGAGCACTGCATAGACCCACTATCCACCCTACATGCAAGTCCAGCCTTGCAAGCTGCTCTGTCCTGCTTCTGGCCCCTCCCACCAGAAGACTAGTGGCTAATCCCAGCTCCCTCCCTACCGCACTCCAGCTGATGCAGCTTTGTCCCCCACCCCCCTAAAATTTCCCTGAAATGATGCCCCCGAGCATAAGCACTCCACACACATTCATTGTTGATCAGGCACAGAGCGGGATAGTCCACCCTCCAGCAGCCAACAGCATACTCAACCCTTCACCTTCCTGAAGCCTCTACTGTTACTGCCGCCAGGGTGGTGGGTGAAGCTCACACGGCGCTACTAACCAAGGTGGCATTCCTGCTGGATTCTTTGCTAACCTCTTTGTTAGTAAAGTGGATGGAACACAAGAAACGTTTTCTGTCTGCCCATCCCCCATCTACCTATCACTATTATTTTAAAGGCAGGAAGCCCTGTCCCACAAAAAGTACACCCCTTGCCACACAAAGGTTGCCATTTCTGGCTAGTGCACAAGTCAGCATACCGACAAGAGACACGGTCACCTGCCGGCCACTCCCAACAACCTGTCTGGTCAGTATTTATGGGATCAATTTCAATTGGTTCCACCTGCTGAGGCAGGGGATGTACTTGAGTCTGCCACAACATGCAAACTGGACCCATGCCCATCCTGGCTGGTCAAGGCCAGCAGGGAGACGGTAGGTCCGTTGTTGGCGGGGGTGGTCAACGCCTCTTTGGGGAGAGCAGGTTACCAGAGCCTCTTAAGGGGCAGTGGTCTGGCCCCTTCTCAAGAAACCACCTTCGGATGTTGACTTCCTGGCAAGCTACTGGCCTGTCTCTCATCTCCCGTTTTTAGGGAAGGCTATTGAACGGGTGGTGGCCCAACAGTTGCAGGCACATCTAGACTGAATTGGTTTTCTAGATCCCTTGCAGTCGAGCTTTCGCTTGGGTTATGGCACTGAGACTGCGCCGGTGGCTTTGGTTGACCATCTACGAGTGGAACTAGATAGGGGACATTCGACCCTGCTGGTTCTACTCAGTCTCTCAGCGGCTTTTGACACAGTGAAAGATGAGGTGTTGGTGACTCGCCTGTAGGACCTGGCTGGGGTGGATGGAACAGTTTTGCAGTGGTTCTTTTCCTTCCTGGCAGATAGATCTCAGCGGGTAGTCCTGGGGGATTGTCTCTCTTCCCCCAGGGGTCTCCCGTGTGGAGTTCCGCAGGGATCCATTCTGTCACACACACCCTCCATTTAATGTGTATATGCAGCCACTGGGCGAGGTTGTTCATAGATTGGGAGGTCCACTGTCATCAACAGAATGATGACACTCAGTTGTACCTCTCCTTTTCATCCGACCCAGGCCCTGTTGTCTCAGTTCTCTCCCGGTGTTTGGCGGCTGTGGTGGACTGGATGAGGTCTAGCCAACGGACGCTGAATCCCGACAAGACAGAGGTGATGCTCGTTGGTGGGGCTGGTGATCTGGTGAGGAGGGGATTACCAGTCATTGATGGGGTCCAGCCTGCATTGGTATCTTGGGCGCAGAGCTTGGGGGTACTCTTGGATCCGCAGCTGCACCCTGATCTCCAGGTATTGGCTGTGGCCAAGGCTGCCTTTCGTCAGTTACATCTGGTGAGACAACTATACCTCAGACTCTGACCTCACCACCGTCATCCATGCATTTGTCACCTTGAGGTCAGATTACTGTAATGCCCTCTACATGGGGCCAGTCGGGAAGCTGCAGCTGGTGCAGAATGCGCTGGCTCATCCGCTTACTGTGACAGGTGACTGGGAGCACATTACACCAGTGCTCCGGGTTCTGCACTGGCTGCCTATGGTCTTCTGGGCCCAATTCAAGGTGCTGGTTTTGGTTTTGACCTATAAAGCCCTAAACGGCCTGGGCCCTAGCTATCTGAGGGACCGTCTCATTTCCTGGGCCCCTGGGCAACCCTTGCAGTTGTCGGGGGGCACCCGCCTGGAGGTTCCCTGCTTTAAGCGGGTGGGGACCGACAGGCGGGCGTTCTCAGAGGCCACTCCTGCGCTGTGGAACAAGCTCCCGGTGGAGGTCCACCTCAGGCCAAGCCTCCTTGTGTTCCGACGTCAGTGTAAGACATGGCTCTTTCACCAGGTGAGGATGGGTGAAGGGTGGTTCTTGGTAACTTTGAGTTGCTGTGTTTTTATTCTGGCACACTTTTGACTGTTCTTATGGTTTTTATTTGATTACTTTTAAAGTGTTTTCTGTGGTTTTTATTGTTGTTTATTATATTACTGATGCAAGCTGTCACGAGCTGCCGGAGGCAGGAGGTGGCGGGATATAAGTATATGAAATAAATATAAATAAATAAATTTCGTGCCCTGCTCCCCCATTCCTCCATCCAAGTTACTGAACCAGATCTTGAGTTTCTTCATGTCCAGAGAAGAAAACCAGCCAATACTGATTTGCATGTGTTGCTGTATGGAAAATTAAAAACTGACCAACATAGAGGCTGAGCTTGGGGGAAAAAAGGGAAAGGGGGCAGATGACAATGTCAAACAGTAAGCCCAGAAAAAAAACTAGGCAGATCAGTCTAAAACCAGCCAACTGACGTCTTAACTGGACTCAGCCCTCCACAGAACCCTACTAGTTAACGCCTCACTTTGAAAACAAACCATTAACTCCTCACCAGCTGTGGCTTTCCAACCCATTGCACTTACCTATTAGCGATCCCATAATTCCCTAGCTTGTTTAACAGCAAGTTGTCACAAAATGTTGTTAAATGCCTCTAAACCAGTCACCTAACTAAAGCAGGAAAGGAGCTTGACAAATCCAGATATTTCTTAACACTACTTTTCTCTACATGTCCAAAACAAAAATCAATCAATTCAATAGAGCCAGGGTAGCCTAGTTAATAAGGTGTTGGACTTGGGTCTGGGAGACCAAGACTTAGCTATGAACTTTACTGGGTCACCTTGGGCAAGTCACGGTCTATCCGCCTGTAAAATGGGGATGTACGTATCTCTGTCCCTCCCTATGTTCCCCTCCCCCTCATCTCCCTTTCCTTGTCCAATCTAAAATGTAAGTCCATTGGGGCAAGGACCCAACTGTTCAGGGCCGGGTACATTGCTGGCACTCTGTAAATAATACATAATAATATTTATCAGGTACTGAAGCCAAGCAAACTGTTTAGAGTTCTCAGCTTCTGTTTAATTCCTATTTCTTTTTTTTCTCTTTTAAAAAAAATCCTGGTTTGCCCTTCTCTACTCCTCTGGGGCCTCCTCCATCAATTCTCTTTGGGCTGGTTACCTTTATCTCCAACCCACTCAGCCCTGCAAATGCCCTTAACCAACACACGGAGGAGCTTGCACAGTCACTGACTTTTCCCTGCTAAGTTGGGGTGCCAGCCTCTGCCGCTCAGAAGGGCTACTCCCCCTCCACTCAGGTTTCAGGCCCAGCCAAGATGCTGCCTTGTGGCCATGCTAGTTCCAAACTTCATCCCAGCCGTCTCAGGCCAATGCCAGAGGCCGAGTGTCTGCACCAGTGGCTTGGCATCTTGGGAGGCAGCCCAGGAGAGACATCATCTCTCTATCTGGACCTGGCCCATGCTGAACTGATGCAGGGGCACCCCAGATGGGACACTCCTCTCGCCTCTTCCCCATGGAACTCCTTGCGGCTCAGCTGAGTCTCATCAAGCCTGGGCCTCAGGAAACAAAGTGCCTCAGAATACAGGAAAGCCCAGTGCCCCCAAAGACCAAAACCAGACACAGGCCTAAGCCAAGGCCACAAAGCTCCACTAGGCTGAGTGACAGCCATTAGGATGGGAACAGAGAATGCTGTCACAGTAATGCAAGTGCTTCAATGCTTACTAGCCCTCCCAAGAGACCCCTCACCCCAAGGGCCTGATTAAGCAGCCAGGCCTCAACTCCTGTTATAGACATGTACAGCACACCTCTGGCTCCATTTTCATAAGAACATAATTAGTGCTGTACTGAGTCAGACCAATGGCCCATCAAGCCCAGCATCCTGTCTCTGACAGTGGCCAATCTCTTTCTTTTGGGAGAAGTACCCAATAGGTCACAAGGGGCAATCCACTCCCTGTTATTCCAGCCCCCAACAGTAAGAGGCTATGTCACCAAAACCTACTTGGCGAATAGCCATTACTGAACCTTTCTTCCAAGACCTTATCCAATCCCTTTTTAAAACTAGCTACACTACTGGCTGTGACCACTTTCCTCTTTGTTTAGTTTCACAATATAAGGGTCAAGGGAAGAATTTGGGGCATTCTGAAAGGCAGCACCTTCAGTGCCAGGGCCACCCTTAGCCCCTTATTTCTGCCTTTACCCTGATCCTGTGGTCAGCGAGGCCCAGCATGAGGCAAGGCAGAAAGATGTCTGGGCCTGGTCTGTGGAGGAACTATACTGCACCCACTCTTCCTCATGGAGCTTCCAAGACTGAGCTCGGTGAAGAGTGGTAGATGGACAGCACAGGCCAGGAAGGGTAATCTTCACCCCCAATAAACTGCCTCCCCTTGGATGGAGATCTGGTATCAGCAGGCTAGTGGGCAAAGGGAGTTCGGGAGCTTTCCAAGCACCCTCACTCTGCCATTTTACATCTCGCTTTGCATCTTGACCAGAGGCCTGATTTAACGGAGGTCTCAGGCACCACCAAAATCTCTCTATCTGCAAGAATAACTGCGGCAGCTCTGCAGTGGAGTTTGAGAAATCCAACCCACTGTCCTGACAGAGAGAAGAGCTGTGGTTACCATGAATGCTAATCAACGGGAGGAGGCCCTGGATCACCACAAGCACCTGGAAGAGCTGATTAACAAGTAGGGAAAATTAGCAAAAAGGAGAGAGCTGAAGATAATCTTCATGTGTCCTGCCACCATGTTTCTATCTTTCTCCAGTGCTGGGTACAAGATATAGCTTGATCTGCAGCCCTTGGAAGGTTCTCTGCAGTACAGTGTACCCCCAGGGGCTGACAGACCAGAAAGGTGTTCCACGATCTGTGTCTCACCACAGACACAAATAACAAGGACTTGTAGATAGTTTCACTGTCTCATGTAGCCCGTGGACCTGCCATCCCTTGTTCGAAGGTGATTAAATCGGCCAGCTCAACTCTGCCCCTGCCGGAAGATGCTCAACAATACCCACATGCATTTTACATCCTCACCAAAACCATCTAGCCGTGTTTGCCACACTTGAAGTCAAGCGGCTGCTGCGGATCTTTCCAATGGCTTTACCGTGATGGGGAAGCGTCTTTGTAATTTTAAGTGGATAGCAACTGCAACCTGGCTATAAAATGGGTGTCTAGAATCTTCGACCTGCCGCAACCAAAACAAAGATAACAATGGGAATTCAACATCCCTACACTGACCCAGTATCTTCTTCCTTTGAAGTTGAAAAGACTGGGTAAGCATCCATCAGGAATGTTTTAGGTATAGGGATCCTGCCTCAGGTTGGGGGGTTGGTCTAGAGGACACGAGATCCCTTCCAAGTTTTCAGTTCCATGATGTTATGATTCAGTCCAACAAGCACATGGGGGGAGTTCAAGATTCAGGCGCCCGACTCCCTATTGGGAAATTTCTAAACCCTCTTCCCTTTCACCCCCAACCTTAATACCCATGCCTCTGCACCATAGGTTGTCAAGATCATGTATTTAATAAGAATGATACAAACCCTCACCCCTGCATTCAGCATGCTCGCTACTATGTCCTCACATACCGAATGGACTTTGGGGTGAGAATTACCAGGTCCATCTTGCAGATTAAGCCAAATGAGAATGAAGGTGGTCTCTGGGAAGGCTTGATAAATATCAGCTAAAAATAAAAGGGAGAGCATGAGCTCCAAGTGTGACCACAATTCCGCTCTGGGGCATAACAACCTGCATGACAAGAGCGCCCCATCCATGAAGTTTTAAGTTACAACAGCAAAATTATGTTGCAGCAGAAACGCATGGCAAAGCCAAGGGTAAGTGCATTAAGAGGTGGAGGGGGAAGTCCCTCCACTGTTGATGTTGTTTGGGATTTTTTTTAAATGCCAGCATCATCACCAAAGCATCCTGCCACCTGTAGCGCAGTAGGAAAAATGCTACGCTTGTGATTACATGTCTTGAATTATGTAACATCCCTCGAGGCAATGTAATGGCTTGATCCCCTCCTCACCACTCTCTCTTTCTAAAGAGCCAATCCAAGCTAGGCAGTAGTTTATTTCAAAAAAATTCTTGCAAAGTTTTTCCCCTGCCACAGCTCCTTTGCAAGATTTAATGTCCCCCATAAGTTAAGTGGACGTCATCAATTTGAAATCTATAGTGTGTGTTAAAAATGAGGAATCAAAAATAGTTTTGAGCCTGAATCTGTCATTTTTTTTAAAGTTTCCTACCTATGATTTTTTGGCTGTCTATTACTGACTCAGCTCCTACAACGAGTAAGAGTCCTAGCCTCGTCAGAACATTAGAAGTGCCAGACTGGGCCAGACCATGGTCCACCAAGCCCAGCATCCAGTCTCCCAACAGTGTCTAGCTTCAGTTACTTCAGTGAAGTGTACAACAGATTATAAATAGGGGGGTCCATTCACGAACGTTCACTGCCAGCTCCTGACCGAGGTCTTGTCCCCCAACCAACTTGACTAATTAACCAGCATTTAACAGCCAGAAGACTGCAGACAGCACTTTTCCACTGTCTGAGTGGGTCTGTTGTGCAAACCATAAGGAACCTGACAGAGACAAATTCAGCTAGACACAAAAAGGGTGCAATCCTGATTCCACTGAGTTCAATGGCTATATCCCACTCTGGGTGCAATCTTCAAGCCACTTACTCCAGAGGACTCCCATTGGGTGCAAATCCTCTCCTCACTGAAAGCTCAGCTCCCACTGACTTTAATGGGTGAAGATCCCATTCTCTGACTATGGCCCTTTTCACACAAGACACTCTCCACCCACCACACACCCACACACTATACATGTTGCAGGGCTGCAGGGTTGCCCTATGAGTGCCCTGTAATATGTATAGTGGGTGACGAGTGTCTTGTGTGAAAAGGGCCTATGGTTGGAGGATTGTGTCCAAAGTGTTGTCAAGTCCCTGAAATCAACAAACCCAAGAAAACTATTTTCTGTACAAACAAGAGATTCACTTCTTAACATGACTCCATATCAAGACTAGAAAGAGAGTCCCTTCTTTTAGGACAGTGGTACAAACACGTTTTTGGAAACACCCCCCCCACCACCTTCTTGTCTGTTGAGCTCCCCCCGACTATACACTCCTACACACACACCTTGCTCCCTCTCGCCCTTCCCACCCTCCTATTGATTCACCTCTTTCTCCCCCTTGTTTTTTTTTATTCTCTCCCCTCTAGCTCAGTCAATTATTATTATTATTATTATAAACATTTATATAGCGCCAGTCATGTGAACTGGTGCTGTACAGAACATAGGCAATGTGAAGTGTTTGCCAGCTGCAGTCCTCTCGCACCCCCCAAAATACATTCTGCCCCCCAGTTTGAGAACCACTGTCAGGAAACAGATTTTGTTGTCCTACAGCACAGCATTCCATTTGGTCTGGCACAATTACTATCACAAAATATTGTGCAAGCTACACAGAAACCATATTTTTTCAAAGGAGAAAGCGGGGCTGATTTTTGACAGGGATTATCCAAAAGCAGGTGATAAAAATCAAATGCTTTTATAGATGCAGCATCTGGCGGTACTAGAAACTGCAAGCTCTGTTTAGGTTGATGCCTTATCAACACACACAGAGAACACAGTAAATGGATGCTCACGCCACACAAGGCCTTGATGATCTTATAAATGACTTATGCGCCTGACTTCCCCCAAACTCATTTTAGCTTAATAACGCCACCACCACCACTGTGACACGTGGGCATTTCTACAGCACAGCAAGGAGATTTATCCCTGGATCCCTGGCCCGTTTAGCATGCAGTAAAACCAATCGGTTCTGCTTTCTGCAGAACTGGAAGGCTGGCAAGTAACCCCTGCATGTGGAATTCGACACAACAGGATGAATGGGAGGTAGCAGTGAAGACTCTCTCCACTGTATCATTCTCCATCACTACCAAGGTTTCTGAAATTCAAGGTCTGGTTTGCGCTGCAAAAGCCAAAAAATGTAAATAAATTTAAAAAAAATTTAAAATATGCCCCCCCGCCCCCTCTGCTTTCCAGTGCATTGCTGCAAGACGTTGCACGACGAAGGCTATGAAATAGATGCTTACATAACAACCTACCACCCTAAAATGCCTGCATGATGGACTGCCAGCACTGATCCCTAATTACCCTCTCATGCTCTATAAAATATAATCCAGCTAACCAGCCTCTCACTAAGCATCAATTGTCTTTTCTGAAGATTTTATAAAGCAGGCTCACGCACCCAGGCAACCGGCATTAAAGCAAATCCAATGCCAGAGTTTAATGGGGGTGGGAGAAAGAGGGGTTCAATCGCTTGTGTTTTCTTTCTCTGCCACACATTTCCCATCAGATAAATGCCTTCAGAGACAGCAACGGGCCTTAGAAGCCCAAGATGTACCCCAGACTGCTGGATTAAAAACTGCAGCACGGTCCAGAATATTGCGCCAAGATCTCTTATCCGGGAAAAACACGGTGGCTTGTTTTTTGCCTGACAATTCCAGCAGAGAACATAAAAGTGACATTTCAAGGTATTAAAGGCAAATTCATGTTTCATTCATAGCCAGCTGAGTCAATCTTCCACCAATGTGCAGATAAGGACATGGGAAACGCACACAGCAATGGAAAGAGACAAGGTGGTAGTTCATGCAAAAATCCCACAGGACCTAAAGGCTGTTTTGACAAAAAACAACAACAAAAAGCACCAGTACAGACAATGAACGCAAAATCACGCCAGGAACAAACTGGGCCATCTGCAAGGAGATTGTATTTCTTTCTACCTTTCCAGCTGGCAAAAGCAGCAAAATCCACCACCAAGAGACAGGTCTTGCTGACCCACAACATCTTTCTCTGCAGGAACATCATTCTGACATTGTTCATCTGCAAATCAGAGAGCTGGGATCATATAAACCAAGAGGTGCTTATGGTCAAATAGGACAACACAAAACTCCAGCAAAAGGGAGTTAACAGACCAACTCCATCACAGAGACAGGCCCTTATTGAGGTTCAAGATGAGTCACTCATATATCTATATTTATCCCCTCTTCTCTATTGCTGGAGTTCACCCATCTCAGACCCTCTGGAAACACAGAACCAAGTCACAAGAGGAATTAGCTTCATGAAATTCCATCTCTTTCCAATTCAAAGCAGGACACCAAACAGCTCTCAGCTGGATCCCACCCCCCACAAACCAGGCTAGGTTTAACATGGATCAGGGAGCCCAGTGGCCACTGGAAACGTCTTCTTTGCATGCAGATCCCTTGCCCTGGGAATTCACAGAGAAGAAGCGCATTTTAAACCTGCAGTTACCTCACATATCAGATGGGGAAGACCACTTCCCCACCCCCCTTCCAACTCCCCAGGATGGGGCTGGAGAGAATTGTCACAGCTGAGAAATTGTAATGCGACTTTACAGAGAGGACTTTATTCCCTCATGATCCATCTAAAAAATAAATCTCTACCCCGCCCCCACCCCACCCCCCCAAAAAACAACCAGTGACTTTAAAAGAAAAGAGCATCTTACCACCATGGTTTGAGAATTCAGATCTGGCTCTGGAGAGGGCTAATCAGTGCAAAAAGGGTGGCGCGAGAAGGGGGGGGGAGAAGAGGAATTGTCTGCATGTGCAAAGAACAACATGCTCCCAAAAAATCAAACTCCATCTGTAGCTGGGAGGGCAGGAGAAGTAAGGGGGAGAAATCAAGCCCAGAGAAGAAACAGCAGGCGGCTG
Source organism: Sphenodon punctatus (assembly GCA_003113815.1). NCBI lineage: Eukaryota > Metazoa > Chordata > Lepidosauria > Sphenodontia > Sphenodontidae > Sphenodon > Sphenodon punctatus. Next base: position 17,657,138 of record QEPC01011341.1, read on the forward strand.
TGGGTTAATTTTGCAAGCTGAAAACAGGGGAAATTATTAGGGGGAAGGGGTGCTTGTTTTTCAAAAGATAAAGAAACAAATCAACTTACCGGGGTCGAAGTGCGAACTGAAGGCAAAGCTGGGATTGAAAAATGAAGACGACATGACAATAGCCAAGAGATTTGCCACCATTTCCATGGCAAAAGCAGAAAGGTGGGGGTGGGGAGGGGGGGGGAGATAGAGGCAAAGAGGGAATCAAAAATAAAAGACAGAGGCAGCAAGTGAGGAGGGGGCTAGCAGCTCTCACACCTCTATAAGTTGAATTGATGTCACGTTAAAAAAAAACAAAAATCACCATCCTCCTCTGGGTAGCACTGCCAGGGGGGGCTCAGCATGCCAGCTCCTCCTCTTCCTCCATGTTACTATCCCAATGCGTCTCCTTCAGGTATTTTTTAGCAGCTCATCCCCTCCATGGGAAGGCTGAGGGATGTCTGGGATTGCAACGTGCAGTTCTAGCATTGGGGTGGGGGTTGCTTGGATTTTTGTTGCAACCTCCCTTCTGGGCTGCAAATGCAAAATATAGATACATCTATCTAGATCAATACTGCAAGAAGATTCCTGCGAAAGAAGCAGCCCCTGGGCTGGTGCAATCCCTCCCCCCCCAATGCCGGGAGCCTGGTGTGTGCCTTGCGTCGGAAAACAGCACACACACACCCAGCCCCCACAGGGGAGGGAAGCGATGCACCAAACGAGAGGCTGCCAAAGCCAGCCCCAGCAGTGCCAGGACGGCAGCAGCAGGAGAGGAGGCTGCAGAGCAGGGCAGCGCTGCCGCCGTCGGAGCTAGGGGGAAGGCGAGGGAAGGAGCTGTTCCAGTGCTGACCCCGGGAGAAGCGGCCGCAGCGCCATCTTGCTCTAGCTCTCTGCCCTCCCCCCAGCACTGCAGTGAGAGCAGCGGGCAGGGGAGGGGAGAAGGGGCGGGGGGCAGAGCTCGCCCAGGTGGGCTGGGCTGATGCGAGCAGGGGGCGCTGCTGCACGTGCTGCTTAGGTGTGACCGGGAAGGGGGCTCGCAGCCTCACACAAAACACACGCCCCCTCCGCGCTCGCACACCCCCTTGAGGCCCCCTCACACGCGTACAGCGCTGAACCACGAACACCCCCCCCCAGGCCCTTAAATCCGCACCCGAACCCCCTTGCAGTCCCCCTAAGCCTCACACCCCAATACACACACCATGAACCCCTCAAATCCACACACCCCTCCCCTTGCAGCCCCCCTTAACCTCACACTTCCTTAAGCCCTTCAAAATTGCACACACCCAACCCTTGAACTCTTCAGAGCCCCTCACACTCATCTCTCACACCCCTGAACTCCTCACACATGACATACCTCACACCCTGAACCCTCACACCCCTCACACTTAAATCCTTCAGTTGCACACACATAAGAAGTGCCATACTGGGTCAGACCAATGGTCCCTTGAGCCTAGCATCCAGCCTCTGACACTGGCTAATCTCCGTCACTTGGGAGAAGTACTCAACAGGTCCCAAAGGGCAATCCATTCCCTGTTGTTCCCCGGACTTAGCTAATAGCCGTTCCGTTAATGGACCTACCTCCAAGAACTCAGCCAATCCTTTTTTAAACCCAGCTACGCTACTGGCCTTGACCACACCTTCTGGCAACAAACCCCACAATCTAGTTTGTGTTGAGTGAAAAAATACTCTCTTATTTGTTTCATGGAGTGTCCCCTAGTTCTAGTACTATTTGAGAGGGTAAATAATAGGGTGGGACACCGGGGAGAATACCAGATATACCAGTATCAGATCTCCTTGGTACCAGATTTACTGGTTTCGGCATACCGGATTTGTAACATTGGCCGTGGTACTGGATTTTTTACATTGTGGCTATTGACTTCAATGGCCACAATGTAAAAAATCCAGTATTACGGCCAATGTTAAATATCCGGTATGCCGGTATAGGTAAATATCAGATTTATCGGATTAAGCCGATACACCCAAATACCGGCAATATCGGATCTCGGGAGAACCGGAATTCCGATCCCTAGTAAATAACTGCTCCCTAATAACTTGTCCCACACCAGTCATGATTTTATAAACTTCTACCATATCCCCTCTCAATTGTCTCTTCTCCAAGGTGAAGAGCCCTAACATATCAAGCCTCTCTTTGTACGGAAGCCGTCCTAGACCATAAAGTTTATCATTTCTGTTGCCATTTCTGTACCTTTTCTAGCTCTACTATATCTTTTTTGAGATGGGGCGGCCGTAACCATACAACAATCGAGGTGCAGAAGTCGCACCATAGATTTATATAGAGGCATTTTGATATTTTCAGTTTTATTCTCCATCCCTTTCCGAATAATTCCTAACACGGTTTGCTTTTTTGACTGCCGCACATTGAGCTGATGATTTAAATATCTTGTCCACAGTGACTCCAAGATCTTTCTCCTGAATGGTAACGCCGAATTTAGAACCCAGTATTGTGTACATATAGTTTGGATTATTTTTCCCTATGTGCATCACTTTGAATTTGTCAACATTAAATTTCATCTGCTCAGTCACCCAGTCTTGCAAGATTCTCCTGCAATTTTTCACAGCCCAAAATTCTTCACAGTCCACTTCACTTCACCTCTACACCTCTCACTCCCTGACGTATTAACACTCACACACACCTTTAACCCTTTCCCCTGCACACACCTAGCCCCCTGAATTCCTCACACTGGGTGTTTTTAGACAAGCACCTCTCCACCCATTATCCACCCATCATGCATGTTGCAGGGCTGCATTGGCTCTGCAGCCCTACAACATGTATGATGAGTAGATAATGGGTGGGGAGGTGCTTGTCTAAAAACACCCACTGACACACACTCCCCTGCCAGTAACACTTTGCACATATCCTATAGCCCTTTTATCCACCCATCCCCTCAAACCGTCATGCACACCCCTGAATTCCTTGCATGCACACACACATATGCCTCTCACATTCATACACACTCTGAACCCTACACACCGGGACTTACTCCACCCCAAATCCTTCTCACTCGCACACACCCCTAAACCTGACCCAAGCCCTCACATTCACACCCCTACACTCCTTTACACCCACACACATCCTGTGAACCCCCTACATTCATTTCACATTCACACACCCCATACACACCTAATATATCCCTCATACACACATACAAATCTCTTATACACACCCTACATCTCTCACATACACCTCATTCCTAGCTACACGCGCGCGCACACATGCCCCTTGCTGCCCCTAGGGCTGAGCAGTGTGTTGGGCTTCCCCAATAGTTGTAGGTTATGCTTTATTTGCCCTTTGCCCTGGGGAGACCATTAGACACCAGAACAAGCCAGGATGCAATCTCAACTAAAACACCCCTCAATTACCATGTGTCATATAAGCCTCAGGGGGACTCTGGAAAATATAGATAAAAACAGAACAAACTCCTATGAGCCCTTCCCAAACCCACCAGGTGTATCAGTTGCAAAGGAATTAAAGCCTAGCCTGACAAACCCAAACATAGCTGATCATGTCCTGCAGTGGTTTGGAGTTGCAGACGTACATCTTGGGGATTGGTCATTGCCGCTGTAGAATCTCCCTCAGCACTTGCCATCCACCTGCCCCCGCTTCTCTACTGCAGATTTTTCGGGGGAGGAAAAGAACACTGGATAGGATTATCTCTTCAAAACAGGTGTATGCCTTTCTGCCTTGCTTGGAGCAAGGGGCTAGGAGTCAGGGCTCCTGTCGCAAGCTGCAGGAGAGGCAGAGAGTAGAATTTAATGGGATAAGTGCAGAGACTTTGGGGTTCTATTCAGAGCTCTGCCACTAACTTGCTGTGGGACTGTGATGAAGTCACATCCTCTCATGCCTCAGTTTCCCCATCTGTTAAACAGGAACAATGCCCTCCTGGTGCTGGCACGTGGCCAAGGTTTTGTCCGTTTGTATATGGGCTACATCCACGGATGGCTACAGTACCTGTCTCACACTTTCTCCTGTAGCCGCTTCCTCCAACCAGCATTGCTCTTCAGCAATGAAACCAAGAAACAGGGCGTGGTTTTTGCCTTGTCCCCTGTGGTGTGTGGAGGCGCCAGTTCCTCCTTTCTTACCATCCCTAAGCAATCAGGATTCTGGGGGCAGGACAGCACACAGACCAGCTACAAGTTATGATTAACGGGGGGGGGGGGACCATTTCCCGGGGGGGGGGAATCAAATTAAGTTATGATTAAGGGGGGGGACGTTTCCCTCCTCCCCACCCCTAGTCTGTAGGTTTGTGTTTTTATGGAAAGACTTTAGATTTTTCAGTGTGGATGGTACAGATATAGTGAATCCTGCACTGATGCAAGGGGCTGGACTATATGACCTTTAAGGTCCCTTCCAGCAGCTACAGATTCTATGGCTTAGCCAGTCCTTTGATTGAAAAAGAGTTGGCAACCCCTACCCTGAAATGTCCTGGCCAAGCATTTCCAGCCTGTCTCTCTCCTTTGACAAGGAGAAAGGGACCATAATGATTGAAAGGACAAGTACCTGACCGTTTTCCTGCAGTGCACAAACAACAGTTGGAAAGCAAGATGCTATGAGCAGGGCCTCATGTATCCTGCAATTCCCCCTCCTCCCCCGCCAAAAAAAATCTGCAGATCCGAGTGCCCTTTCTCTGTCACCCAGCTGGGTGACAGGGCGTCTGCTTAGAGTCCAGCACAGGTCCAAAAAGAGAGCGCCCCTGCAGCTCCACACGGCTCCCTTTTAAACACCACCAGCTGCAACAGGAATGTCCATAATGTCACGGGGAAGGACACACAGGGTGTTACCTCTTCCCCTGCTTTGCCATTGTCCCTGAGTGGGTTTCAATGGCCCAGGTGGGTGCCTCAATGGCCCGTTAGTGGGCCATTAGCCACCTCCTGAATCACTCAAGCCTGCCCATGCAGAGGCTCGCTACGAAAGATGAGCCACAAGTCATCCAGCGTTCAATAGTTAGCTGGTCCCAACCACATTCCCATGCATGGTCCAAGCGATAATACATACGTGATACAACATATTGATAACGCACTGCGATCATGGGGCTTAGCACCCCAAAACCTAGCGGGAGCATACGGCTCCACACCCCTGCAGTGGTAAAAGTGGGGGTTTCCCATGACATAGCCCGTGCTACGGCAGCCCGGACCAGGCTAAAGCGGGCTGTCACATTTGTGGATACTTACCCCGGTCCAGGTCTGCGGTGCTTCAAGGCAGCCATGGCGGTTCATAGGCCGCCCGTCAGGGAGGGGGTGGGCTGCTCTATGCAGCACAGGGACAGGACTGTGTGGGCACATCTGCATGTCACCCTGCACACTCCCTGGCCTGGCCGCCATCACGTTTGCTCAGCGTCCAGGCCAATTCCTGCCCGGAATGAGGGCCCTCACTCCTGGCAGGATTCAAGCATGGCGATGTGAAAACACCCTATATTCCACAAGCAGAATAAATTATGAAAATTAACAAAATCTTGCAAATTCTGAATGCAAATTAATTTCTCAGCATGTCATCCTATCAATTTTGAACATTTCATATCTTTAAAAAAAAGCTCGCAAACTACCACGTGGACTTAGCAGGAGGAGACTCTTCCCTTTCCGGGGGGCGGGGGAAGGAGGTGGTGGTGGACTGCCTCTCTTCAGCAGCTGCGGAACAGGACATATCAGGGACCCGTGTTCACTGTATTTTCTCTAGTGGCAGTAAGGGGGAAGGGATGCAGCCAACACAGGTTCTTGCTAATTGTGCAGAATACATACTAGCAGCTAACAGCACCAACACCCCATTAGTCAGTTCATAGTGCTGACATCTCATTGGCTGGCTCATAATGCTCCCCATTCTGGTTGCAATTCTGCATTAGCAGAGGCAACTTCTGTGCCAATTTAGTCAAATGCAAAATTCTGGGGAAATGGCTGTGATTGCAGCAGCACAGAATTCACAGGGCCCTGGCTAAGAGTGACCCCTTTAAAAAGCTAGAGACGAAGTCTTCTATCAAGGAGAAAGGATGGAATAGTGTCCCTGGAACTTGAGAGACACTTGGTTCAATTCCCAGCTTTGCTACAGTCATCAAATCTCTCGGAGTCTCTGCTCCCCGTATGCAAAATGGGGATCATACATACTGCTAACCTGCTCTGCCTCATTGGGAAGCCACTCTTTCCTGCCTCCTTATACACCTAGTTCCTTCATATTCTATATTATATGCTTGTACCTCTTGTAGATATTTCCTACTCTATGTCTCCCTCTCTACCACTCAGACCTCGCCATATGTAGATTCTACGTTCCTAGATTCTTTCCTATTCAATTTCACTTCTCCAAAGCTGTTTCCCCATTACCCCCCACCTATGTCTGTCTTCTACACATCCCTAACAGCCCTGTTTTTATACCCCTGCTTTTTTATGTCGGGCACTTTTCTCCCTATCAATATATTAGGGCTGAAACTTGCCCTTGCTATTCTCATAAATCTCAGCGAGAATCAGCTTCTCGGCGAGATTTGTGAGAACAGGTCAAGAATCGGCTGATTCTTGACCCATTCTGAGTCGCATAAAATTCATGCAGACGGAAGCCAGCTCTGCGCACACAAGATTCTCGAGAACCCTCAAAAAACACTCTGCACGTGCGCGGAAAGAATGACCACCAGTGGGCTGCGCATGCGCAGAAAGAATGGCCACCAGTGGGCTGTGCATGCGCAGAAAGAATGGCCACCAGTGGGCTGCGCATGCGCAGAAAGAATGGCCACCAGTGGCCATTTTGCGCATGTGCAGGCACATCAGAGATTTTCAAGCATCTCACGAGATTCTAAAAAAATCTCAGCAAGATTCTTGTTTCAGTCCCCCCCACATACACACTTTAGTCATGCTGGGTGTTTTTACATCAGACACCCCAAAGCATGGACACTCACCATCCACGTAGGGGATGTCTCATTTGAATACGGTGCATGGGGGCACGCACTCCCGTGACCCCACACACTGCCCATCCTATCCACACATGGGGCACCCCAGGAAAATCCAGAGTGCCTCGTGTGTGAATGGGGTGGGCGGTGCATGGATGGGGGAGGGGGCATACACAGCACCCATTAACACACCCCACCCACCCATCTCATGTAAAAACACTCCTTGTCTTATCTACCCCCACCCTTTCCTGCCTCTTTACATACTGCCCTGGTTTTGCTCAGTTCATATACATTTTGACTGGCTATGTTGCTTATTTCCACCAACAGCAGTTGGTCCAATAAAAGGTAACATTCAAACCACTTTGCTTGAAATCCATTTTAGATTGTGACGTGCCCACATACTGCAGTTACAAGGGTCAGCTAAATACACAAGACAGCTATAGAAGAAAGCTGGGGGTCTGACTTCATAATGGCTGGCTGAGATTTTGCTGTTCTGAAAGTCTACGGTGTTTTTGCTTTACAGCCCATGTGTACCAGAAACCTTCTGCAGAGGGAACCGCATGCAGCAGTAGCATCCTGGTACATTTCAGCTTTTAGCAGAGGGGCTCATCCTTTCCCACAGCCTATGTTAATATTTAAAGCCAAAATCTGCATACACTATTAATTTTTCAGAGGAGCCAAGCTCGCAAAGAACACCATGCCACAGATGTCTCCTTGCCACAAATAGATCTCATGTTAGAAAGAAAAAAATTAAAGGTCTCTTTGCAAAGAAGCCGCCCCTTACGTTTCCAAGCTCATTCCTTGCCTTCCCAGGGCTCAAGATAATCTTGCTTTGTACGCAGCTACAATTCCCGCTTGTAACCAGAGCACACAACTCTTAATGGGTTGGTTACATAGCAGCCAGACTGAGTGGGAGCAAAAAGGCTTAGAACACAATCTGCCTCAAAAGAATATTCCCTTGAAGTGACAGAGAGGCAGCTCCCTCCTAAAGGCTGGGTAAAATTCACCCCAGTTCCTAAACAGGACCCCAGCTGGGAGAAGTCATGTGCCAATCACAGTCAGATTGGCACAGTCGATGCCAATCATTGCAGAACAGAGGAATGCTTTCACTTTTGTCCACTGGGCACACTGAACCAAGCATTCAGAGGGCTTCTAAAAATACACCTGCTGTATTTGCATGCCCAAATCAATCACATTGCAGATGCAAATGTAAGGTGGTTTCACACCTGCAGGTAGGTGAGTCTGCTAACAAAAACAAAAAAAGCAACCTATGGGAGCACCGTGGCCATGTTTCAAAGGGCACTTGACCAACGGACAGAAGTTTTGCATCAGCAACTTCCTACTGCGATATCACAATGGCTACATTTTCCACACGTCAGACACTGAGCTCGATTGAACATCTGGCTGCTAAATGTCACAGCAGGAGCTGCTGGGTACTCAGCATTTTTAAAATTCAGGTCTCTATTTTGGTGCACAAAATCTTTGGAAAATCCAGCACTAGATGTGCAGACTGAGCACTTGGAAAAACACAGGCTAACATGGGGCAGTAAAATGCGCTAACTTACAGAAAACACAGGTGCCTGTCACCCCCTCTTTTCTCTCACCCTGGCTTCAATGAGCACTGTCTAAGACAAAGTCCAAGAAGCAGGGCAGTAGTTATAATAGGGACAGGGGTGCAGACTCAGGAGCCCACATGCACTGGTGCTTTGATACAGGTCCTACCTGTACAGGAGCGGAGTGCACCAGAATGCCCTGGCAACCCTCACCACATTAATCCTGCTCTCCCCACTCCCCCATATCTCCTGTACCCAAGCAACCCCTACTCCTTCCTTTCCCAGCAGCCTCCAACTTCCCACTACCCTATCCCTGCATGCCTGAAAAGTCCCCCCCATACACTTGCTCTGCACCCTCCCTTCCAACCTTCAAATGATTCCTGAAAACCTTCCTCTTCTGTCAGGCTTTCCCTAGCTCCTCATCCCCTTCATCTTCTCCCTGATTTACTCACGGTCCCATTTTCTCTGTAAATGAGCTAAGCACACGCAGCTGCAACTTCTAAACTTTGTGACTGTATCCTTCTCTCTAATTCTGTTCCCCTCCCTTGTCTCTCCTAGATTGTAAGCCTGCTGGGGCAGGGACCTGTCTGTAACCGAGGACTGTAAAGAGCCAGATACATTGGTGGGGTTATGTAAACACCACCACACTAAAAAAAAACAACCCACCAACAATGCTGGTTTAAACTGGTGGGGTATTTGGGGTGGGTTTTTTGGTTTCATACACAAACACAGGCACTGTTTCCAAGCCACCCTCCTGAAATCATTTACTCGGAAATGGGACTACTCGGGACTAAATGGTTTCTGGATTGTGATCTTTGGGCCAACATGAAGTTCTGTGGCCCTTGATCTCCTCAGACCGCTCTCCAGCTCAGGAGTGGGGAACCTCTTCCCTCCCCTAGGGTACTTTGGAAATTAGTACAAACCCTGCAGGTCAGTTAGTCATTGGGAACAAGGATGCTTAAGTGGGGCACTCAGGTTGGGGGAAAGAAGGTGGATCTATCACCCTCCATTTTTGAGTGCATGCCCACATCTCTGCTCCCTTCCCTTCTTTCAGGACTTGAGGGCAGGGACTGGGACCAGGACCATGGGCCAGCTCCAGGAATTGCAAAGGGGCCAAATAAATTTAATCTCCTTCCCCTCGGCTTCTCCTGAGTGGGGAAAGCCCTCTCTCTTATGGTGTCCCTACCTCAACTAAGACGCTTGGCACTTCTGCAGCAAGGGATCCTAAGTAAGCAGCCGTGCTCTGGTGATTCGGTGCCTCCACACTGGAGGAGTTGTACAAAGAATGTAAAATAATGGACTTCTCACCAGGGCTCTCTCTATACCCTTCAGAATTACACAGGAATCCAGAGACCATATACGGCAAGTGGTTCTTAAACCTTTTTTGAACTGTGCCCTCCCCACTTTCCGCTTGTCTGTAGTAGTTGAGACCCTCTTCACACTACACATGCATCCATACACCTTGCTCCCTCCCTTCCTCTTGTTGCTTCCCCTCTCAATCCCCCTTGTTCTTTGACTCTCTCTTCCCCCCCCCCCTCCTTGCCACCCCATTATTTTGGAGATTCCCCCCAGCTCAGTTAAGAGTGTGAAGTTAGGTGTCTGCCAGCAGGGGGCCTTCTCTCATAAAAACCACCAAAAAAACAAAAAACTTTGTACTCCCACAGGGGGCCAATTCCCCAATTTGAGAATCTCTGATATACATGTGGCATTTTAACTGTGGATCTTGGGGAAATCCCTCAGACACTCATGAATGATAAAACAACATAGAACACAACAAACAATAACCATTATAACTATACCAAACCAAACAATTCCCCTTCCACCCCCGTTCCCCCAATTTTTCTCCCTCCCCAACAAGGGCACCCCAAGTCCAGCAATGGGCAGCTTTTTTAATTTTTATCTTGGCAGGAAACCCATGCTCAGTCTGAGAGGAAAAGCCAAATGGGATGGCGGTCAGTTGAGACTCTCCCAGGGACTGAGCTCCCTCCCAGAGCAGGTCCTTGGGAGTACTTACAAGTTGGGTGGATGTTTTCCAAGGCTGTCCTGCCACAGGTCTTGGACGCTCACTCTACCCATCTCGGGGAGCCCTACCAGGTTGCCCCCCCATCCTAGTGAATCTTTCCCCTGTGGTCACCAGGTGGTAGGGTTACCATACCTCCCCTTTAAAAGAGGACACTTATGAAATATGCATGTTGTAGAGCTGCACTGGAACCAATGCAGCCCTGCACCATGTATTTTTCATAAGCCTCCTCTTTTAAAGGGTATGGTAACCCTACCAGGTGGTCAGCATACTGGGAGGCTGCAAGCCTCCCTGCACGGCTCTACTCCTTCAGACACCATGAGGCCTTCCAGAAGTTTCTCTCTAGACCCCTCCTCAGCCGGCCACCAGTTCAACTTCTCAGTCTGCTTCTTAGCTCAGCCACTGCCCTCCTGGATTGACTCGACTCAAGCGCTGCTTTTATGCTGCATGAACACAGCTGCGTCTCCTGTGGGGCCTTCTCAGGCAGCCATCTTTTCTCACCTCTCTTTTCCTGTCAAGTGTCCGTGCTGGGCCTCCTCAGCCGCCCTGAGGCAGCCAGCAGTGTCAGCACAGCAGCACCTCTTTCTTCCTGACTCTGCCCCATTAGGGGTTACATAGCTTGCCAGCCACCTCTTGTGATTTTGACTCCAACACTCCCATTTTGGCCTCTGGGACCACCAGGGTCAAAACCGTGACAAGTGGGAATCCTACGCCACAGGCCATAGATTCCCCACACCTAACATTGCCAGATAGGCCAGTTTTTCCAGGACACTTATGAAAAATACATGTTGCAGGGTCTGCATTGGTGCCTTAGTGCCAATGCAGGCCCTGCAACATGTATTTTTCATATGTGTCCTGGAAAAACTAGCCTATTTGGCAACTCTACCCACACCTGCTCTGACTCCCATCATCATTAGTACAAACCAAGAGTGGGGGAAATTCTCCCTCCCAGGGGTCACTGTGAAAATTAGTACAAGCGTCAAGGGCCGCATATAGAAGTTGGGGGTGGGGGTGCTTAACGGGTATCCTCAGGAAAAGGAGGGTCCAGATCATGGATGTGTGTCATAGACCCCCTAACTTTGTGTGCATGCCTTCATCTCTGCTCCCTTACCTTGAGCTCAGTCTTTTAGGGCACTTTTAAACGAGGCGCTTAGAAGCACCTCCTGAGCCCGGCATTCAAGAAGAAAGGTGCAAAGGGAGTGTTTATACGCTCCCCACGTTACCAGAAGTGACGTGCTGCTGGTTCTCGGCAGCAGCTGGAGACACGGGACTTTGAAGAGGCACGTTCTGAAAGCCTGCAAAGTGAGGCTTTCAGAACGTGCCTCTTCAAAGCCCCACGTCTCCAGGCGCCACCACTGCCGAGAACTAGCTGCTACTGTATTTGGCCCCAGGCCTGAAGTTCCCCATCTGGTACAAACTATCCATGTAAAGAGAGGAGGGACTACTCTCTCCTCTGTGAACACACACTGTGGAAGAGGTGCATCTTGCACTTGGCTTTAAACCATCTTTGTGCTCCCTTGATCCTGGGAGTAGGCTGCCTCACAGGAGGGAATGCAGTTGTGAGTGGTGTTATCCCCATTTTATTGGTGGGGAAACAGAGGCAGGCAGGCAAGCAGAGCAATTTGCTATGGGTTACAGACAATCTACAGGCACAGCCAAGAACCCAAAATTTCTTGCTCCCAATACACCTCTCCTAAACACTAGATCCCCACTCTCTTTTTAGAGCTGGGAAAGATATCCAGAAGTCCTCACTCCCAACCCCGCTCCACTTCAAACCACTAGACCCCAGTCCCGACCCAGAGCTGGAAAGAGAACACAAGAGCCCTGGCTCCCAGCCCTCCCCTACTTTAATCTACTAGACCAAAAGGATGCACCCTCCAATTTGCTTGACTTCCTAGTAAAAGGGGGATTTATCCCCTTTAATAGAAGGCCCGAGCCTTTGGGGTTACAGTAGAGCAGGTGTTTCTCACAGTTTGACCTACAGGAGTGTCAGGGACAAACATCAAGAGGTGGCAACCCTAGGTTACAGAAACCTAACTGCTACCCATGTTAGAAGTAATAGAACTGGCATTGGCTACAGAGCATCTAAGAGGTGTGAGAGCTCCAATTTCAGCACACAACTGGTACACCTTATCACTGGAAAGGCAGTCCTGTTATCCCCAGTGGTATGGAGAAGGAACAAAGACCTAGGGCATCTTTACACATAACAAAGATCAGGTGTCAAAGCCCCATAGCACATATTAGGCCATTGCGTCTAACTAAGCACCATAAAAATCCCAACCCCAATTTGGCCACCCGCTGAACATCCGTTGAGCCCACGATGTGAACACCATTGCATTGTGAACACGAGGACAATTTGCATGGTCTAGTTGAACACGTAGCCAACGTTGGCAATGTGTGTCTAATGATATCGCGTGGCATGGGTGTCAGCAGGTACAACACGGGGAATGAGGCAGCAGTGTTGCATGATGGGAAACTCTCAGAGGCTGCTCTTGTGTTGCATGCTGAGATCAAGTGGCGAATACAACACCAATTTGCCCTAAGATGGGCAGTGCATCTAAGCAGCGCTACATGGCGAACGGGGGGGGCCAAGCCAGTGTTCATATCAAAATCGAAACACACATTCAGACATCTGTCTAACATTACATCTAAAGACACCCCTCGAGTCTCTGATCTTCAAGGCACTCCACCGCAAGGGCGTAGCTATAGTAGGAACGGCGTGTAGCTGCACCAGGGGCCCATGAGCCTGAAGGATCCAAGCTCTCGGTTGTCGATGCATCTGCTGCTTCTGGAAGGGAGTGGGAGGACCCATTTCATTGTCTGCACCAGGGCCAATTCCAACCCAGATGTGCCCCTGTCACTGGTTCAAGAGCCATAGTCTTATCCAAATAGGCTCTTGCAAAGCAGGGAATTGAATCCACGTGTCTTCGGTCCCAGGCTAGCACCTCTAACCACTGGGATATCCTTCCTCACACCCCAAAAGCACTGACAGATTGCACTGCCTTTGCCAGGATCTGCAGCTAAGCCGCCCACAGAGAACACAAGACGGGTTTGATCTGACGGCAGCCAGGAAATCACAAGGAGACAAACACTGAGATCCCTCCTGCTACAGAAGGATGGAAACACATGAGGGGAGGCAGAGAATCCAGCTGTCACCAGCACAGCAGGCACCCACCTCCACAGGCGTCACGCCTTGGGCATTTCATCCTGCCTGCAGCAGCAATACAGCCTTGTTAAAGGGGATGCACGAGGCCTGGCAAGATTCTGCAAACACTGTGTCACGTCAGGCCTAAATTTAAACGGTGGGGCAGCTGCCTGCAGTAATTACAATCAGTTAGCGCCCGGCAGCTGGTGTCTGTGGGGGACCCCAGGGACCCAGCCGCTGCCAGAGCTGGCCGGCTGCAGGAGGAGGGGGGGGGGGCTGATGGGCTCTGACTGCCACTCTCCTGCATCTGGAATCCCTTCTCCTAAAGACCAGAATGTGTTCTTGTGCGGTATGCCACAGAGCAAGCAGCTGGCATTCTCCAGAGGATACCTGGAGCCAGGTTCCACACAGGGGGGGTGGAAGAACAGCTAGCAGTTCCAAGAGTGTCTTGAGCAACCACCATGGGGTGGCCCAGACCCAGCAAAAAGGCATTTTCTCAGTACAGTCATTCTGGTCTAGAAACAGTCAGACCCCCAACCCCATGCTCCCATTGCCCCTTCCTCAGCTATGCTGTCTCCCCTAGCCCCACATATATTGTCCCTCCTGTCCAAGCCATGCCTACCCAACCACCTGACACAGCTAGCTCCCTCCCAGAGCCCCCTTGCCCACCCATTCTGTGCACCCTGCCTGCCTACGGTTCCTCCCTTGTCTTGATCACCAAAGTGAGACCTAGTGGAGGAAGGCAGATGGCTCTATTGCCCCACAAACATTCTGGATGTGTGTATGGAGTGTGCTTACCCCACAGCCTTACAATTTGGGGATCCATGCCCCTCCCTAAATGATGCAGGGTGCATCCATAAACAGTGCGGTTAGCCAATTCTGTTATCTGCTCACCCAACATTTCTCCAGCAATTGCCAATACAACTGCAGGGCAGTGAGAGGGAAGGCAGCCAGGGGACCAGGAAGAGCGAAGGACCCTATTATTCTGGTGGTTTGTTTCTCCCATTGATGGGGCTTGGATGGAAGTCTTTGTCTGTGGGGTGGGAAAGCAACAGAGGGAGTTAACTCCTTGTGTGCCAACGAGCCCTGCAGTGACTGCACTTCCATTGCCAAGTCATCCACTTCGTCCACAGCTTTGATCATGTTCAATCTCTCCCCTGCTCCCTCCATGGGTTCCCTCTCCCCTTCCCCATCAAGACAAACTTCTTGTCCTGACCTTAAAGGCTCTTTCATGACCTTGTCCTTCCTAGTCTTTCTGCCCTCACTTTCTGTCATGCTCCCACCTGGAAACTTCACTCCTCTTCTGCTATTACCATCGCGCACCCCAGAGTCTCCTGCTCTGTAAACTGGTTTTGCCCCTTATCCTATGCAGTCCCCCTATGCCGAGAAGTCATTCCCTGAGCACATACACTCTGCTCCCTCTCATCTCACCTTCAGATTTCACCCTAAAAAAACTCCTGCTTCAGACAGGCTGTCCCTAGCGCCAAGGTTTTCAAAATGGGGGCGGGGGGAGGGGGCAAGCAGAGGTGCAGAAAGTGTTCAGGGGGACTCCAGCTGACAATAGGGTTGCCACCTAAGCTCATTTCTAAGGAACACGTATGAAAAATACATGTTGCAGGCCCTGCAACATGTATTTTTCATAAGTGTTCCTTAGAAATGAGCCTAAGTGGCAACCCTAGCTGGCAAACGCCTACGTCCACACTCTCACTGAGCTAATGAGAACCCCCCAAATAATGGGATGGCAAGGGCGGAGGGACTCAAATAACAATGGGGGGGGAGAGGGAAGCAATAGGCAGGTGGGAAGGGGAGAGGAAGAGAGGGAAGAGGTGGCCAGATATGCAAATTGTAGAGGTCACTTATGAGAAATACAGGTTACAGGACTGCAGTGCCAGTACAGCCCTGCAACCTGTATTTCTCATAAGTGACCTCTACAATTTGCATATCTGGCCACCCTAAGGCAGGGCCACAATTACAATAGTTAAGGGGGAGGGGTTCAAAAAAGTTTGAGAACCTCAGTCATGCTTCTTATAGTCTTCCCGACCCCCATTGTAACTAAGTTAAAAACACATGCACCCACGACCTTTCACCTTCTTGAATGTATCCCTGTCTCTCCCCCTGGTGTTCCTTTTCCCCTTGTCCGTGCTAGATTGTAAGCCCCTCAGAGCTAATTGTAGTTTTACTTGTACTGTAGTTTTCAGAGACCTGTCTCTAATCAACGGTTTAGCGTCACCACATACATATTAAAAGTAAATATAATGCAGAGCCAGGATTTGTTGGGGGGTGCACTGTGCCGTGGAGGGTAAACAGTCCTGTTGGCCTGAGTGTGTATCACAGCTACTTCATCAGCTGAGGAGGAGGATCAGAGCTGGGGTGGGAGGAAGCATCCAACCCGAACATAAACCTCTGTTCTCTGGCACAGGAGCCCCTGCCCACAATGAAGCAACAGCAAGTACTGACCTTCCTATGTTCCTAGAGCAGAACGCATCCCTGTGGTGGTGCCGTGCTACCAGCAAGAATGCCAAGTGCCAACAGCTTCCCTAGAGCGAGGTCTGGCTGTCTGGTAGTATCCTTACACAGGCTGCCCTGCAACTGTGGAGCCCAGTCAACTCAACTCAGCAAACCCAGCCGGCCTACTGCAGCTGGGTGTGTGTAATCTTTCAGTCCCTGCAATGTGCATGAAGGGACGGAGCCATAGAGCAGGGGTAAGGAACCTCAGGCCCCGGGGGCCAAATGTGGCAAGTTTTTATGTGGCCTCTTTCCCGTGTTTGGATCTGGCCCCTCAATCCAGTTCCTACCCCCTAGAAGCAGAGCATGAGTTCCGGGGAAAGGAGCCGAGATGAGGGCATGCACACAAGGAGCCGGGACAGATCCATGGCGCAGATCTATGAACTGGACCCTCTTTTTCCTTAGACATCCCCAACTGCTGTGTAACCCTTAGAGCTTGTGCTAGTTTTCAAAGTGGCCCATGGGAGGGAAAAGATTCCCCACCCCTGCCTTGAAGAAAGAGCATGGTCTAGTGAGGCAGAACACAGGACTGGGAGCCAGGAAGTCTCATTCTGTCATAAACCTACAATAGACCTTGGGCACATAAGTCACATATGTGTCAATTCAAGAGAACACAAAGGAGATGCATGGACCACAGAGGAGTTTCCCTCCCCCCTACAGCTTTTGGGGGTGGGCATATACCCCCCAAACTCCCCCCATGACTTCCTACAGGCTGCCATTTTGAATTGTTCAGGGCTGCGAGAAAATGAGGAGGAGCCATATCCAGGGGTTAGAATGAGGGCTTGGACATAGGTTTAGGAGGAATCACAGTGAACTTGGAGGCCACTGCTGCAGCACAGAGACCGTGGGACATGTCTGCCCCCAAATGATCAAGCCTACAGCATGCACCCCCTGGTGGGGGAAAGCTTATTCTTGCTACTGCTGCATGGGCCAGGGTTGCAGACTCCCTGCCTGCCTCCTACAGATTAAGGGGGGTTTGAAGAGCAGTTTTGCAGAGCTACCTGCCCTCTCCGTCTCCAACACCAGGCGTCCAACTTCCAGCAACATCCTGAGAACACAGGAACCTGCCAAGATTGCCTGCCAGCATCTTGAAAGGGCCCAGGAGAACAGTCATATCCAACAAGAGCTGCTTTCCATATATAGCAAGGCCAGGGAAGGGGATGCAGCAGCCCTATAAAAGCCAGGGGCATGTGCTAGCTTCTCAAAAGGAAACCTGCCCACCAAGAGTCCGGGTTTGGGAGCACACGGCTGCAGCAGGTGAGTACCTGGCAGAAATGTGGGCTGGACAGAAAAGTGGGGATAGCTAGCAAGTCACTGCAGCTTGGGGTTGGTTGGTTGGTTGGTTTAATGCTGGGGTGGGGTGGGGTGTTTCCCCTCCTGGGGCCTTTGAAATTGAGTACAACCTTCAAGGGCTTCAATTCCCCCTGACTCTTCCTCCAAGCCCACGCAGAAGTTGGGCTAGGGATTCTTGGAAGAAGGGAGTCCAGATCATGGATCTATGCCCATATCCTTGAGTGCATGTCCTCTCTGCTCCCTTACCCAGCATTTGAGGGTAGGAACTGGAGTGAGGGACCAGATCCAGAAAGTGGAAAGGGACCAAGTTAAAAACTAGCTGCAGGCTGCATTTGGTCCCCGGGCCAGAAGTTCCCCACCAGTGGTTTAAGAGACTGCCTTTCCTGCGTTCACAGAGAGATTATACAGCTCCACTGCTGCTCACTGCACCATTCAGTGTGCAGTGATTTGGGGTGGCTATCCCCATGTGCAGTCAGGACCTGGAACAGAGTCCATACGAGGAGAGGCTGAATATGTTAGGGGCAGGGGTGGGGAACCTTGGGCTCGAGGGACAGATGTGGCCCACGGCAAATTTTTATGTGGCCCCTTTCCGGATCTGGCCCTTGGATCCAGTTCTTACCTCCAATCACTGAAAACACTGAGCTCAAGGGAAGGGAGCAGAGATGAAGTCATGCAAACAAGGATAGGGGACAGTTCCATGTCACAGATCCATGATTCGGGCCCTCCTTCCCTTGAATGCATCCCTTAAGCACCCCCGCCCCAACTTCTGTGCGGCCCTCCAAGCTTGTGCAAGCTTTCAAAGTGGCCCCCAGGAGGGAAAAGGTTCCCCACCCCTGGGTTAGGGGCTCTTCAGCTTTGAGAAGAGACAGCTAAGGGGAAGACACAATAGAAGTTTACAAAATCACAACTGGTGAGGAGCAAGTATATAAGGAGCTGTTATTTATTCTTTTTCATAATACTAGACCCAAGGGACACCCTCTGAAATTAACTGGCAGCCAATATAAGATGAATAAAAGGGGAGGGGGGTGTTTTCCCCCCATTCAACCTACAACCAACCTAATAGCACAACTGGTTTTGGAAAGAAAAAAAAAGGATTTGATATGTTTGTAGAGGATAGGTCCTTGCATGGCTATCCGTCAAGTTAATCGGGGGATTAGACCTCAGGCTGGGCGTGATTAGCAAGAAACGGATCACTCCATTATGATCTGTTGTGCATTTCTCTACAGCAACTGAAAGTGGCCACTGTCGGAGTCAGGATGCTGGGTTAGAGGGACCATTGGTCTAACACACTGTGGCACTTCTTACGTTCTTATGACCAACGACCCGTGTTCACTGCATTTTCCCCATTGAGGGCAATGGGGAAAACGGACCCTTGCTTATGGCATCCCTCTGAAATCGATCCGAGGAGCCCAGTAACCAATCATACACCCTGAACCAGTCTAGCTAAGGCTGGCTGTATAACCTACCTAGCTGACCAAAACTAAGAGGAAAGTTAGCTTGGTCTACACTATTCTGCATGTGAAACGAGTCCATGAAAACAGATGAGAGGAGTTAGACCAGACTGTGGGCAAGTCAGCTCACTGGCTCTAGGATTATTCAGCACAGGGGCTCCTGCAGATGGCAGACATCTTAGATGGAGGAGCAAGGGACGATGAGCGAACACACAGGCCTGTTAGTGCCCCACCCAGAGGATTCTAATCAGGGAATGTAGCTATACTGGGTCCGAGAGGGCAGATATGGCTGGAAGGCTGGTCAAGCAGTGACAGTGACATCAATGCAGAGACAGCGGGGGTCAGTGCATTCTGTAATCCCTCCCCACACACACACAAGTTCTGCAGGCAAATCAGATTCTGCAAGCAGAATTATGTAAATGAACTATATCCTACAAATTCTGCAAATTTGGAACACAAATGAAATTTCCAAGCATGCTATTGCATTAGTTTTGAACATCTCATGGGGTTCTTTTGGTTGTTGTTGTTGTTGTTTTTTAAAAGAAAACCTCACAAAATACCACATGGGCTGATCAGCAGAGGTATCTTTGGTGGGGGGCACAGTGGATCATGGGCTGCTGCTCTTCAGCATTTGTGGCAAACGGCTCCGTGGATCCATATTATATACCAGCTGCTAACAATGCTAGCACCCCATTTGCTAGCTCACAGTGCCGACATCTCATTGGCTCGCTCATATCACTCCCCACTCAGTCTGCCATTCTGTGCTGCCAGAGGCAATTTCTGCAACAATTTGGCCAAATGCAAAATTCCGCAAAAATAACTGCAATCACAGCACCACAGAATTAACAAGGCCCTGGAGACAATGATGCTCCATCAGTCAGGGAAGCTGGCAACATCTAATTTATAGTCACAGCTTCCTCACTGTTAGACTTGTAACAGGTTTGATGGAGCTATGATATCAGCCCGTTAGGGAGATGAGAGCTCAGATAGGCAGTGATTAGGCTTCAGTGCTGCTGGCAATGAAGCTGCCTGTTAGCGTGCAGCATGGTTTATCTCTACATGTGGCTTGGTGGAGCCATGTGCAGCATGTCTAGGGTCAGCCAAAGCATTGAAGGGGTGCAGCAGAATAGAACAGTCATCTCTGCTGGAGTGTTTTCTGGCTTATGGGGGGAAACTCCACTTTGTCCTTTTTAAAGAACACCGAAGGCCCCCAGAACACAGGAATCCCCCCAGGGGCTTAGCTAGGTAGGAATGGATCCTGGCGCAGAAGATGAAATGGGCCCTCTACTGGGGCTCTCCACTCCAGTCTGCGTATGCATTCTCCATGCATGTCCAGTGCTTATATCTATGCCCTTGAATCTGCTGCAGCCTTATAGTAAAGGCTTGGAATAAATGGGTGCTGGTTTGGGGGTACGGGGTGTGGAGAGGAATTTCAGTTTCATAAAACCAAAAAGTTTCGACTCTGCAAAATTTCCAAAAGAAATGTCAGCAGCACTGAAAAAGCCTTGATGTTGCCAGCACTAAATGGGCCCTCCCTGAAGCATGTGTTGCAAAGCACCAATGGACTGATGGGCAAGATTCTTGTGGCCATAGGGACCCAGCGGGTGAAAGGGGTTCTTTGGATGCAAACAGAATTTAAGCCTGTAATCCAGTGTGGGCAGAAGTGAGGACAATGAAAGGGAAGCTTCTCTGATTTTGCTCAGCATAAAGTCTAGGTTTAAAAGTATGGTATCATGGAAGACTAGAAAGATCCAGTCCAGGGAGCTACACTACGAGAGTGAGTTTCGTCCACATGTTGGTGGAAAGGACCATCCTGTCCCCACCCTGCATTACCCCCTTGCCCTCTACCCAAACCCTGCATACTTCCAGCAAAACTATGCCATCGCCTCCAATCCCCAGGCATCCTCCCCCAGATTCGCCTCCTGCTCCCTCCCCTTTTATCCCTCCTTCCCCCACAAAACACAGCCCCCTCAGTGATCCCACTAGCTTCCCCTCAAACCTCCCCCTTCATATTATGCATATCCCCACAAGATTCTCCCCAAGCATACCCTGCCCCACCGTCTCCCTTCCTGCCTCAAGTCCAGCATTTTTCATGCCCCCCACCCACTCAGCTGCAGCTCCTCCCCTTCCTGATCAAGGAGCTAAACCCACACACCCCATGGCTGCCAAGATGGGAGCAAGGAAATGCAAGTCCATAGACATCTCCCCCTAAAATTATACCCACGAGCAGTGCTCCCTCCTCAGCCTCAAAGCAGGAAGAAGACAGGCAGCTAGCCCTCTGGCTGGCTTCTCCAGACCCTCCAGTTGCTTACAGCAAAGCTAATCTCTCCCCTCTTCAAAACCTAAATTAACCCTGACCTCTTCCAGCAAGTCCAGCTTCCTTGGGCCTCAGATACTCTCAGCAGTGTGCGCTGCGCTAAGCAGCAAAATATTGGCGGGGCACTCTCTAAAGTCTGGTGCAAACTGCCCCTCTTGCAGTTCCAAGCAGCCCTGCCCTCAGAAGCCAAGGCAGAGGGAAGCGCATACCTTACCCATAGGTCTTAGCACCACAGAACAGCAAGTCCACAGGGAAGGCTGATCTATGTAAGCCGAGAGTAACCCAAGAGCTGGCTTGCATCACAAGATGCTGCCTTGTGAACATAAGAGTCCCCAAGAGGAGGGGATGAAAGGGACAAGGGGAGCGCCTTCCTCAGAGTAACAGCCAAGCTCTGAAAATAAACAGCCCTGCTCATGGGAACGGTGGGCGCCAGGACACTCTCGCTTGGGTTGAGGCAGCAAGGACTGAAGCTTGGCAAGGCAGGGGGCCCCATAGCGGTCACTGGTGCTACCCCAGTGCAAAAAGTTGGGCTCACAGGGAACTAAAGCTACGATCGTCTATGGGAAAGGAGGTCAGAGCTGGCATAAGCCCCATATGGGAGAAAGCCAGCCTAGGATGAGGCACAGGAGACCTGGGTCCTTCTGGCAGCTCTGCCATTGTGTAACCATGAGTACATGCTGTTTCTACACATGCTCAGAATTGGGGGTGGGGGGGGAGATTGAATCCCCTGTCTGCAAGGAAGGCACTAGACTTGGCAGGGCCCCAGGATGGAGAAGGGGGCATGGACAGGGCTTGTGAGCAGAGCTGGGGTGGCAAGTAGAAGATCCCATAAACAGTGCCTGGCCTGGTAGGGTTGCCACCTATGCAAGGAACACTTATGAAACATGCATGTTGCAGGCCCTGCATTGGAGCCCTACAACATGTATTTTTCATATGTGTCCTGGAAAACTTTGCATATATGGCAACCCTATCCAGAGCAGGCACTCCCAGCACACAGCGGTATGGGGCATAAGCCCCTATCACCCCTGCCTAAAGCTGGCTCTGCCTGCCTAGCAGGGGAGGGGCAAGAAGCAGCATTGATTAAGGTGCTTGGGAGGAGAGGGGGAGGCAAGGCTGGGAGGGTCCGTAGGATGGTGGGCAGTAGCTGTGTTTTCCCAGAGGTGCATCACGGGAGGGTCAGTCTGTTTACTCTGCTGGTTCCTGACCTTCTCTCTGTCCTGGTCAGGAACTGAGCAGATGACCTTCCTGGGGGACTGGATTAGGTACTCAGGCATCAGTTATCCCATGCAGGGAGGAGGCTGGGGAGGTGCCGGCTTGTATGCCCCCACCCCCCCTGCTTCCTGGAAAGGTCACCAGTAAAACAAGCCATTCCCCCCCAGCTCGGGGAGAGCGCAGCAGCCCTTAATTAGCAGGACAGACACCTGCCGCAGCCAATCTAGCCCAGCAATCCCAACACACCAGGGCTTTGAACAAGGCCTGGGTTGATAGAGTGGCCGTATCTCCCCTTTAAAAGAGGATGCTTATGGAAAATACATGGTACAGAGCGGCATTGCTTCCAGGGCAACCCTGCACCATGTATTTTTCATACACATGCTCTTTTAAAGGGGAGGTCTGGCCACCCTAGCCTGGGGTGGAAAACCTCTGCCATGTGGGTCCAATCCGGCCCATCAGCTGTTTAGTTTTTTTTGGTTGTTTTTGTTTTTCATTTTATTATTATTATTATTATTATTATTAACAAACATTTATATAGCGCCAGCAGTGTACATGGCACTTTACAAAGTAATAAAATAGACACGGTCCCTGCCCCTAGGGCTTACAATCTGAGAGACAGGAGCTGGGGGAGAGACATAGGAAGGGGAACAGAGGGAGAGACAAGGGGTCTAACATTCATGAAGATGCGAGGTCTCAAGTGCACGTACTTGGCTTGGTTACGATGAGAATGACAGCAGGCAGGTCCATGTGGCAAGGATAAGGGTAAACAGATCTTAGGTATAGGAATAGTGGCTCAGCAAGATAGAGAGTCAGACAGAGCAGAGCGAAAGAGGTGAGTTTTAAGGAGAGATTTGAAGGTATGAAGGGAGGGGGCAAGGCGGATGTGGACAGGGAGGGAGTTCCAGGCATGGGGGGCAGCAAGTGAGAAGGGACGAAGGCGCTTAGGGGAGCAGGGAAGGCGTGGAAGGGTGAGAGAAGGGACAGAGGAGGAGCGAAGTGCACGGGCTGGAGTATGGAGGGCGATAAGTGCAGAGAGGTAGGGGGGAGCGAGGTTGTGAAGAGCTTTATAGGTGAAGACTAGGAGCTTGTGCAGGATTCGGTCATTTGGTCCCTTTCCAATTCCTGGATCCAGTCCCTCCTAGGGTTGTCACCTGTGCAAATCTTTACGGAACACTTATGAAAAATACATGTTGCAGGGCCTGCTGACATAAGTGTTCCTTAAAGATCTGCACAGGTGGCAGCCGTAGTCCCTTCCCTCGAGCACTGAAAGAATGAGCTCAGGGGAAGGGAGCGGCGAAGGGGCTGCTGCGCACGTAGGGAGTGGGAGAGGATGGGATAGATCTGGACCCTTCCCCCATGCTGAGGGCACTCCTTAAGTGCCTCCCGCCCCTCCTATCTGAGCTTGTACTCATTTTCAAAGTGTCCCATGGGAGGGAAAAGGGTTCCCCACTGCCGGAGGCTCGGTTAGAATTTACTTTTGGGAAGGGTAGGAGAGCTCCTTCATCCCACCCCTTTTGGAGCATCATGACACCATGGCCCTTGGAAAGAGGTGTGGCCACATCAGAAAGGGATGTCAGAGGAGGTGGCCAGCCCATTTCATGTGACCATGTGATCATGCCCCCGCCCCCCCCCCAGGGTTAGTCTTAGGATTTGTAGGGTCCAGGGCAAAGATAAAACATGGGGCCCCTGGTGGGCAACCTCTGTGGTACCCTGAAGGGGGTCATGTCTGGGGCCCCCACAACCTGTCCTGGTAAAAATAGAGGTCACTGTGGGGCCCAAGGCAGCCGCTCCAGGTCACCTTGTGGTAAGGCCGGCCCTGATGCCCCCTTTCGGAGCATAGTGCCATCCCAGCGCTCAGGATGGAGGCATGGCCAAATTGAAACGCCTGTCAAAGCCCTATCGCACCTGCCCCTTCCCGGCGTGGCCACATCCTCTGCCCGAAGGACCTTAAAAGGCCCATGAGTCAAGGAGGTGCAGTTACATGCAAACGCCTTCTCCTCCCAGTGCCCATGTCCACCCACGTTCTTTGGGAGCTGGGGATGCTGAGTCACCTTGGAAGATAGGGCATGATCCTTGCAGGATCTGCAAGCTCTCAACCTAGCCAATGGGACCAAATTTGCAGGAGGGTTTGGCCCCTGCTGTTCCTGCCCATGTGCTGGGGGCCTAGCACAGGGCAGAGCCTCACTAACCCCCAACAGATCTCGGTGGCACAGGATTAGGGGGTAGACACCCTTCGTATAGAGGATTAGGGGGCTGTTCCACATAGGGGGCAGTGATCAAGAGGACCAAGGGCGTAGCTATAACGGGGATAGGCAGTGCAGGGGGGGGGGGCAAGGGATTTTCCCTGGTGCACCCAAGAGGTTGGATAACAGGAGCCCCAATCCATCTTCTGCACCAGGGCCCATGCCAAGCTAGTCACATCCCTGAGGCGAGGACTTTCCCATCCAGGCAGCCACCCTGGGCAGAATCTTGCTGCTATTTGGCGAGTTAGGGCCATGTCCCTCAGCGAGGGCAGATCCTGCAGGAGTGCCAGCTGTGCTAAACACAGCAGAACTCGTTTCAGTCCATCCCTCCTGCTGCTGCTGCTGCCCTACCTTCCAGCTGCTATGATGATGAATCATGTTCCTGGGTGGGGAGGCAGGACGAGGCAAGGTGGAGCCATGCGTGGGATTTGTTGAGATCCCAAGAGAATCGTGGCCAGACTATCCAGAACTGGCAGAGTTAACGAGGAGGAATTTAACACACACACACACACTTCAGGAGGTAGCACTGGTCACTCATTGTTAGGGGTTGGGAAGAGGCTGTACCTCTCTCAACAGTCCCTACTTAGGAGAGACAGTCCCTCTGGGTGCTGAATCCCACTGTCCCAAATTCCCTCTTTCGGGAGAGAGGGACACAAAAAAAGCCGGTATTCAAGCTTCGGGCCTCTCCTTCCTGGTTGCCTCCCAGGAAAAGCCCAATAGGGAGAGGATGGGATGACAAGCAGGAGAGTTCCCCCCCCCCCCCCTCTCTATGCACTTGAAACGTTGGGAGGTGTATGCACGTATGCAACAGGCAAGGGGTGGAGCCTGTTCACAGGGGTGATGGGGATTATTGGCTGAAGGGGTGGGGCTTGTCTCCCTGTTGACTGGAAATGTTTGGGAGATCTACTGGGGCAGAGTAAGCCACCTGGCACCTTTGTCTGACGCGTCACTGCCAGAGATGGGATACTGAGCTAAATGGGTCACGGGCATCTTCCAGGGACAGTGTCAGATGTTCTTATTTCATAGAATCAGAGTTGGAAGTAGCCTCAGAGGTCATCTAGTCCACCCCCTGCTCAATGCCAGCTACAGCATCCACGACAGATAGCTGTCTGGCCTGTGTTTGAAAACCTCCAGCAAAGGGGAGCCCACCCCCTCCCTAGGCAATTTGTTCCACTGTCGAACAGCTCTTACCGTTAGGGAGTTCTTCCTAATGTT
Organism: Sphenodon punctatus; assembly: GCA_003113815.1. Classification (NCBI taxonomy): domain Eukaryota; kingdom Metazoa; phylum Chordata; class Lepidosauria; order Sphenodontia; family Sphenodontidae; genus Sphenodon; species Sphenodon punctatus. The sequence continues at coordinate 17,682,985 of QEPC01011341.1, forward strand.
TAATCAAAATCTGCTTTCTTGTAATTTGAGCCCATTCGTTCTAGTCTTGCCTTCAGGGGCAAGAGAGAACAAGGTTTTGTCATCCTCTCTGTGACAGCCCTTCAGGGTCCTGAGCTTTGTACTGTTCAACATCTTTATTAATTACTTGGATGAAGGAGCAGAGGGGATGCTTATCAAATCTGCAGATGACACAAAACTTGGGAGAAATAGCTAACACCTTAGAAGACAGGAACAAGTTTCAAAATGATCTTGACAGGATGGAAAGCTGGGCCAAAATTAACAAAATTAAATTCAACAGAGGTAAACGTAAAGTTCTGCATTTAGGTAGGAGAAATCAAATGCACAAGTATAGGGTGGGGGATACCTGGCTTGGCAGCAGTACATGTGAAAAGGATCTAGGGGCTGTAGTTGATCACAAGCTGAACAGGAGTCAGCAGTGTGATGCAGCTGCTAAAAAGGCTAATGCAGTTTTAGGCTGCATTAATGGAAGCCTCATTTCCAAATCACGAGAAGTAATAGTTCCACTCTGTTCTGCGCTGGTCAGACCTCGCCTGGAGCACTGTGTCCAGTTCTGGGCACCGCATTTTAAGGACGACATTGACAAATTGGAACGGGTTCAGAGGAGAGTGACAAAGATGGTCAGCAGGATCTGGAAACCAAGCCCTGGGAGGAAAGGCTGAAGGAGCTGGGTATATTTAGCCTAGACAACAGAAGACTAAGGGGAAATATAATAGCCGACTTCAAATATCTGAACTGCTGCCACACATAAGATGGAGCAGACTTGTTCTCTGTTGCTCCCGAGGGCAAGACTAGAACCAATGGGCTCAAATTACAAGAAAGCAGATTTCGGTTAAACATTAGGAAGAACTTCCTAACGGTAAGAGCTGTTCGACAGTGAAACAGACACTGCCTAGGGCAGCAGTGGGTTCTCCTTCATTGGAAGTTTTCAAACAGAGGCTGGACGGCCATCTGTCAGGGATGCTGTAGCTGGGGATTTCCTGCATTGAGCAGGGGGTTAGACTAGATGACCTCTGAGGTCACTTCCAACTATAGGATTCCTATGATTCTGTGAGGTGGAAGAACACTATTCTGTCTCCCCTTAGCCTTCTCTTCTCCAGGCCTCCTTCAACCTTTCCTCAAAGGACTTGGTTTCCAGACCCCCTGAGCATCTTTGTTGCCCTTCTCTGAACTGGTTCCAATTTGCCAATGTCCTTCTTAAAGCACAGTGCCCAGAACTGGACACGGGACTCCAGTTGAGGTCTGACCAGCGCAGAACAGAGTGGAACTATTGCTTCTCATGACTTGGAAATGAGGAGTCTGTCAATGCAGCCTAAAACTGCATTAGCCTTTTTTGCAGCTGCATCACACTGCTGATTCACGTTCAGCTTGTGATCAACTACAATCCCCCAGGCATTTGGCCAGGCATTTGATGGGCAGGGATAGACTTGGCAGGGGGGGGAAGACTCTATACTTAGATTTTATTTATTTCTGGGATTTTATTTGATATTTATTATGTGTTTTGTGTGTTTTAACCTGTACGAGGGCCGGCTATACATTAAAATAAATAAATAATGGGTAGTTTCTATCCTCTTCATAAAGGGCTTGCAGAGAAGAGGGTTGTTGACAATCCAGCAGCAAGCTATAAGATACCGATTAATATCCTGTGACACAAGCTTTCCGATTTAACACTAGCTTGGCCAGGAAAATCTCCCTCGCCCTGTCACGCCCCTTCTGGAGCAGGTCCTAAGAACCCAAGCTCCCAGGCAGATCCTTGGTAGATCACTCTAATGAGGTTCACATGGGATTCCCACATTCCTGTGAGTGCACCAGGATCACAAATATTTGCTTGGTGCACTGGAAAACACCAGAGCTGTGTCTGTTCTGCGCTGTCCTAAAAAGGACAGGCTTGTGACATGGGCTGGGAAGATTTGGCCACGGACCTTAATAAGCAGCCTCTGGATTTTTCCATTGCAGCATAGAGCTTTCCACAATCCCTGGTGACCACAGCCCATGGATCTGGTACCCTCTTCCCCATATCCCTCCCGTGCAGCGATCTTCAAACACAGCCTCCGAAATAACCAGCAGAGCCTAATCAGGCCTCCCAGTGGGGTTCCTAAGGAAACACCCCATTTAGCTACAGTAGAGAAGGCCCAGCCCAGCCCTGCGCTTATTAGTCCCCATGGAGGATGTGATGGAATCCCCTCAGGGCTCACGTTTAAAGGCGGAAGCAGCCAACGGTAGAAAAACAGCCAAGCGGCACGTCACTGATAAACTCCTAGTGAGCGAGTCATGGGGGTGAATCCCTGTATCAGGACCAGAGGGAACATTGCTCACACAGAGGGTGTGACCGGGTTAACCCCACAGCCACAACCAGAAGCATAACTTTGGGCTAAAATTGGGGTGGGGAGGGAGGAGTGGATCTACCATCATAACCCTGCAATGAGAAGCAGGAGCATTTATTTTTCTCTGCACTTGGAATGCTGGGAGTAGGGTGGCCAAATATGCACATTTTAGCGGACACATAAGAAATACAGATTGCAGGGCTGCACTGGAGCCAATGTGGCCCTGCAACCTGTATTTCTCATAAGTGTCTAAAATTTGCATATCTGGCCACCCTAGTTGCAGGTGTATGCATTCATGTAAGTGAGCAAGGGGTGGAGCCCATTCACTAGGGTGGGGGGGACTTCAAGGAGGAGCCCCCCATTTTTGCACACGGGGGGGTGCGGCCCCCACAGCTTACCATGTCCCTGATGAACACAGCAGCTGCATTGGGGCCAACCCTGCTTCCATGCCTGTTCCACCAGCTCCTGATGGGGGGAGTGGCTCTGGGAGAAACTTGAGGCACTGCCTTTTGGGACCGCTGGGCTGAGGGCAGGGGGCCTGGGCCTCCCGGGCATCTCAGTGGCTCATGAGGAGAGTGCGGGAAGCCTCTTCCCAGGAATGTTGCCTTACACACACGCGCCCAGGAAACAAGGCCTGACCCTAGCAGAGAGCAAGCCTGTTTGTCGCAGCTACTCCTGCATCCCACATGGGATGCACCATCAAAGGCTGAGTACTTAAGGCACTAACAACTTGGCAGTCCACTGGGACAGCTCCACCTGGTGGCTTTTGGCATTACAGAGCCTGACCCAGAATCACCCCACCAGCTTCTTTGCACAAAAAGCAGCATTGCTGGGGCTGCAGGGTGACACATGACCATGGTTGAGTGCGTCACCCCCAAGGAATCAGGAATGGCCAAGCACCTACAATTGACGCAGTGTAACACCAATCAGCTGGCCAAACCGGACATCAGCAGTCCCTGTTTACAGATAGGCAAACTGAGACCAAAAGACAAGGACTTTTGAAGGCCATCCATCCAATGAACTCAGGACTCCCACCATCTCCAAGCCCAGGACACTATCCACTGGACCTCCAAACCTGCCACTGCCACTGGAAGCCCCACACCCACCTGCCACTGTCACTGCTTACGGCAGGTATTAGTTGCTCCAGTCTCCTCGGTAACAGCAGCAGATGGGGTAGGGGGCTTCCAGGCTGATGGATTCTACCCTCAGTGGAGTAGCAATAGTTCAAACCAGGAGGTGGCCAGATCTTTCCCTTTTACTCCCCAAAGCCCTTCCCCCACCCACTCACCAAATACTATCACATGCCCATGTTAAGTCAAACAACCTCACCATGGGCCCAAGTTAAATCAAATGCCCTCTCTTACATATGCTTTAAGTAAGCCAGTGCTTCTGTCTCCAGCCAGCTCTGAAGCCCCTGTCTCAGCCCGTCACCCCAGCCCAGTATTTACCTCAGGCAGCAACCGGTGGAGACTGTAGCCATGGTGGGTTCAGTGGTGCCCTGCCTGCGAGGCAGCCATTGGATCAGTTTGTCCCATTGACCTGGCTGGACTGGAGCAGCAACCATTTCTTGGGATAGAGGGAGAAGACCACTCCTGCATTGCAACCACCCCATCCCCACTCTGATCCTGAGCTCTGGGATTCCAAAATGGCCACCATTCTGCCTGCTTCTTGCACCAGGCTCCCTGATTGGCAGGGGGCAGCAACAGCATGCATAGGTCATGATGCAATTGGGCTGCCTGCCAATCAGGGAGCTCACTCCCCAGAAGTGGGCAGAACAGTGGCCAATTGGAAAGGCCAGGGCCTGGTGAGGCGCTGGGCCTGCTGGGGGGTTGCCACGCTGGAGGGGTGGGGTGGCAAGTTTAAGTTCTCCCTTCTGCACCCCCAGTTTAGGGGGGATGTATCCCCCTCCCCTTTGGCTGCCTTTCTCTGTTCACTGCTGTTGACCCCCTGTTCCAGGCACTAAGCCCAATTCCCTAAACCCGCCAGCCTCCCCCTCCCACCCGCTCTGCAAGCATCGCCCCAGCAGCGCCGTTTCATTAGCAGGAGCATGAGACTCGGGTCTAGGAAAGCAATGACTCACCCGGGGGCTCAGCTCAGCTGCCAACCGCTTGGCTGCCAACACCGGGGGAAGTAGCAGATAGTAAAGAACCCAGGCAGCTTGATTGGCAAGAACATGATCAGCAAGCTCAGTGCAACGGGTTTTGCTGGAATTTAGCGCCCGTTAGTAGCTTTCTTCCTGGGAGTTAAGCTGTACGTAAACTTACAACCGACTGCTCCAGCACATCAGCACCACCGGATTGCCTGCAAATCCCAGGGGTGTCTCTAACACGTACGTGCAGGGTGAGAGGACTCGAGGGAAATACGGCCAAGACTGAACTAATCTCCCCTCCCAGTGTTCCTCTTCCATTGAATCTTTGGCTCCTCCCCTCTCCTTTGTACCTCAGATCCAGTCTGTTGCTAAGGTTGGTTACTTCTCTCTGTCTAACTAGGGTGGCCATACCTCCCCTTTAAGAGGATGCTTATGAAAAATGCATGGTGCAGGGCTGCACTGGAAGGAATGCAGCCCTGCAACATGTATTTTTCATAAGTGTCATATTTTAAAGGGGAGGTATGGCCACCCTATGTCTATAGCCGCTTTTAGACGAGCGGCGCGCAATTGCGCATTGTGCTTGCGCATAATTAGAAACGGCCGCATGTATTAATTACAAGAGACGGAAGCAGGGTATTATGCGCATATTATGGCAGTTGCGCATTTTTAAAGTCCGCGAATTAAATACCTCACGATCGAGGTCTGCTCTTACCCGCCCACCCAGGTCTCCAAAACATATTTGCCCCTTCCCTCATGCCTGGAACTCCTTCCCTGAACGTATTTTCTCTGCTCCCTCTCTTTCAACCTTCATTTCCCTCCTGAAATCCTACCTCTTCCATCAGGCTCAAGGGCGTAGCTACCATGGAACAAGGGTCTCCGTTGAACTCGGGCCATAGACTCCAGGGGGGGCCTTTGCAATTAGCTTGAGCACAGTTAGGAAATTTCCGAGTGGGCGGGGGAGGGAGCAGGGACAAAATTCTGCCCCCACCCACTCTGAAAATTTCCTCCAACCTTTGTGGTGGGGAGGCCAAAGCCTGACTGGAAATTCCTGGGGAGGACCACTGCTTAGAAAGACCATGCCCCTTAGCTTTAGAAGTGGACACATAATTGAAACATGAGCCTGCACCCGCTACAACCTTGCTAGGCCATCAGTCAGACGTCCCCTAGCTCTTCCTCTCAGTAGGGCTGCCAGATATGCACATTTTTCCAGGACACTTATGAAAGATACGTTGCAGGGCCTGTTTTGGTGCCCAACAATGTGGGCCCTACAACATGTATTTTTCATAAGTGTCCTGGAAAAGTGTGCATATCTGGCAACACTAAAGGTGGGTAGATTGAGGGGGGGAAGCAGTGGGCCACAGTCAGAGCCCTGTATATTCTGCACATTTTCTTTCTCAATTCAGGAACCACAAAACTGAAATCCTGCAAATAGAAAATCTAGATTCTGAACAATTAAGCAAATTATCCAACTCCTGCAGATGATGCTCATTTTGAATGCAAATGAGTTTCCTGTCATGACACTGTATCAATTTCTGACGTCTCACATCTCAACAAAATACCGCACAGACTTATCAATGTAGGGGGAGTTTCTCTTCAGCAGGGAATCGTGGGCAGTTGTGACAGGAGGTCTCACTGCTTCAGGATATATGCCGCAAGCTAACAGTGCTAGCACTCCATCAGTTGGGTCACATTTCCAGCATCGCATTGAATACTTCCCACCAGGGCTCCCTACCCTGGCTGTTATTTTACAGAGCCAGAGGAAAGTTCCCTGACAATTTACAGAAGTGTCACATTCTGTTAAAATGACTGCAATTGCAGCAAAGCAGAATTCACGTGTAGGGTTGCCAGCCACCTCTCACAATTTGACCCCTAGACTCCCATAAGCCAAAATGGGAGTCTTGGGTTCAAACTGCAAAAAGTGGCAATTATTTGTGAGGCCATGGGGTTGGTTAGTTATCGGAATTGGTATTTCGTTAAGGGAGCAATATTCCTGCAAGGCTGGTTAGCTGGGGGGGACTGATGGGTCATGGGTTTGCTTAGCTGGGGAAACGATGGGCCCAGGGGGATATTGATTAGCTGGGGATGAGTTTGCTTAGCTGGGGAAACGATGGGCCCAGGGGGATATTGATTAGCTGGGGATGAGTTTGTTTAGCCAAGGGAGTAATGGGCCTTTAGGATTGGTCAGTTATTGAGAAATGGGGGGTTGGTTAGCTGAGGGAGCAACGAACCAACTTGGGGAACAGGGAGAGGTTGGTTTGCCTGGGAAGCCCCTTGCTTCAAGCAAGCAGGCTTCATTTTCATCCATGGCTCCTTTCCCTACTTTGTCAGGGCACGATGGGGGACGATTTCAGCTGCCAAGTTAAGAAGATGGCCCTGGCCATGGGAGCCTCCCTGAGCGACAAGGACCTTGACCTGCTGCCGGAGATAAGGCACCACGGTACAAGAGCGAAAGGTCTTGGGTACCAGAAATCCTCATGGGGTGGTGACAGGCTGGGCAGGACTAGCCCCATTGGCAGGGCGTGCAGTGGGATGTCATTCATGGCGGGAACAACTCTGTGATGGGAATTTATCCCTGGCTAGCTTTCTTGTTTAAAACAGCACAAACATTGTTTGAACTAGTGCCAAAATGGGTATTCATGGGTATTACTATTTTGAGGTAGCCCTTCAGCTACCTAGACACTGCCCAGGACCAAAACGGAGACGCGTGCATCCAGTTTGGGGCGTTCTCCATTTGGAGTTTTATGATATTTCAGGTTGCGTACATTTCAGCAATTGCAGGTGCACAGCAGTCCTCTAACATTTGCCAAAATGGCATAACCAAAGCAGATGCCCAACAGAGCATCAATAGGTGTCGGTTATTACCAGAACCACCATTTTTAGTTCCGGTAGTGTAAATAAGCCCAGCTGGCACATTTGCTTTCAGGTACTGTTTCAGCACTACTTAAAACCTCAAGGGAGGGATCTTTTGGGGACCCAAACTATTGGCCTGACTCTGATAGGCAGCCCCCCTTCCCCTCTCTCTGATGAACAGGTGCCCCTTGCCTCCCCATGCATCAATTCCTCCCTCCCCCCAGTGACGGCAGATACCCCTGCTGCCCCTCCCTTTTGCAGGCTCGTTTAATTATACCAAGTTCTTCGAGTACATGCAGCAGTTCCAGACACTGGAGGAACGGGAGCAGCACATACGAAAGGCCTTCCAGATGCTGGATAAGGACGGCAGCGGCTTCATCGAGTGGAACGAGATCAAGTAAGAGGCGTGGGCCGTTGTGCTCGCAGTCGCTACGGAGCCAGCTGCTCTCCGTCGCAACTACCCCAGCACAGAGCAGCCACGGGGTTGTTTGCCAACCCCAGCGAGATCCATGCTGCTCCCAGCAAAATTGCCACTTGCTCTGGAGCAGAAGGTTTGGGTCGGACACACTCTGTTTTTCATTCCCTTGCACCTGCTGCCCAGGCCGCCGTATTGCCATACACCCAACTTTAACAGCACCCACCGATGGACAGTCCTGGCCACAACCACATCCTGCAACAGCCTCCTTGATGGTCTTCTCCAGTCACTATGCACATAACGCTTCCCACCACCCCACACAGCACCGAAAATGGTACCACTTCTACCTGTTCTTCTTTCCCATCACACCCCACAGCTGCTACATCCTGATCAACTCCTCACGTTCCCTTCCTTCCTGACCCTTTTATCCCCACAACTACTACGCCTCTCATGCTCCACGACCCCCACTTGCCCACCCACTCCCCCTCCACCCACTGCTTGCCCCTTGCCCACATGCATCCCCCTCCCTGACACCCCACAGCTATTAAACCCCTGCACACACACACACAAACCACACAGTGACTTGGGTTTCACCCAGGGGCAGGGGCTGTGTCACTGTTAGCGGGCAGTTCTCCTTTGGTTCAGGAATAGGGCCCAGGGCCCTGCAAGGCTGACACTGTCTTTCCCCTTTGTCCATTTTCCCTTAGTGGCCAAGGCAAGTGAATTCAGGCTCCGATACCCACTTTCCAGCCCTGCCAGGGCCTGGAAGCTTTAACCATGCCAAGGGCCCAGAGCAATAGCTCACCAGCCCATTTCATTTCCCCTGGAGTCCTCTGACCCCCATTGTAATGGCAGGGGAGCAGAATGGACATGGGGTCCAAGGGGAAAGAGGCAGTCTGGCCTCCTCCTACCCTACACCCGGCAACCATCGCTCACCCTCCTTCCCTCACAGCTTTATTCTGCATGGGAGTCAGCGTGGGCTGCAGCATTGCCCTGGAACACAGAAGACCTGGGTTCTGTTACTAGCTCTGCTGCTGCTGCATGCCTCAGTTTTCCCTCCTCCGCCCAGGTACATCCTGTCCACGGTGCCCAGTACCAAACCCGTGGTGCCACTATCAGATGAAGAGGCTGAAGCCATCATCCAGGCAGCCGATGTGGATGGGGATGGACGGATTGATTTCCAAGGTAGGAAGTGGTGGTGGGGAGATAATGAATGTGTTTAGGCAAAGAGGAAGGGGTGCATGGGAATATCTAAGCCATGGGAACCCACAGCCCTTTCATAGAAGGAGGAGTGTTCCGGGAACTGTCATCCAGCATCTGCCCCCTTGGTCCATCCAACACAGTATCCCCTCTCTGATGCTACAGGGACACTGACCTTTGGCCATGTGGGAACATTTACCTTTGGGAAGGGCTTCTGTTGATCCTGAGCAAATCAGTGAGACTCCCCTAGTAAGGGTTTTCAAAAGGCAGCACAATTTATAACGTTGTGGGTGACAAACCATTCGCTCAGGCCTCATTATGATTGATAATTTCTCTAGCCCTTTCAGCTTTCAAAGTGTTTTACAATCTTTATCTGGTTCAGCCTCACAATGTCCTTGTAATAATTATTCCCATTTTACAGATGGAGAGCAGAGGCTGACACAGAGTGGCATGCCCAAGGCCACCCAGACAGTTAATAGCTAAGATGGGATTTGAACCCTGGTCTTCTCTTATTGATTAGGCTGCACTGGCTCCCAGCCTTTACAATCCAGAATGAATAAGATGCTTTAGCCAGATCCAACAGATGGGCTGGAGGCCCTGGTTTGTGCTAGACAGGAAGCTAGAGGAGAGGATTCTGTGTCCCCTTCTGACCTTGAGCTCTGTGATCCTCAACTGCCCAAGACATGAAAAGGCAAAGGGGCCAGCTGCCCACCCCAACCCGGCCTTTCCATCCCACCTCACTCACTTTCTCTTTACAGAATTCTCTGAGCTGGTTACAAAGGAGAAGATTCCAAATAAAAAGTAGAAGAAGCAAGATGTGCCCCCACCAGCAGGCTTATTGCTCCTGTGCCAACCCCCTTGAGGTGTTCTCATCCCTGCGTGTCTTTCTTCTGTAGAATGTAACCCCTCTTGCCAGGTGGGGTAGGGAGCTAGGGGGTAGATTTGCATCTGGTTCAGGGTAGGCTGGGGTGGGTGACCCATCCAGTGTGGTTGGGGGTAGCACAAAGCAAGGTCAAGAAGAAGGGAAGAGATTGGTGACACTGATCACATCCCAGTTCACCATTCACAGCAGGGCATGAGGACATCTCCACCCACCCACCCACATCCACAGCTTCCCCTGCAGCAGCTTTCTCCTCTCTCCCAGCCATATTGCACTGGAGAAGAATGTACAGCAGCAGCTAGCAGTAGGGTGGCTAGATAATAGATATGCACATTGAGAGGACAGTTATAAGAAATGCAGGTTGCATGGCTGTATTGGCTCCTGTGCAGCCCTGCAGCCTATATTTCTCGTAAGTGTCCTCTAACATTTGCATATCTGGCCACCCTAGCTAGTAGTCTCAAAAACAGGGCCCCGTGGATTCTGATTTTTTTCCCCTCTCAAATTTTGCAAACAGAAAACCCAAATTCTGTAAGCAAAAAAATAAATAAATCAGATTCTACAAGCAGAATAAATTGTGCAAACTGATGCAATCCTACAAATTGTGCACATTTTTAATGCAAATTAATTTCCCAGCATGCTACTGCATCACTTTTGAGCATCTCATGTTAAAGAGCCCAGTGCCCCTGGACTATGTACAAGCAGCTAGCAGTGCCAGCACCCAATTGGCTAGTTCATCTAGTTCTGATACCCCATTGTCTAACTCCGCACTCAGGCTGTAAGTCTAGCTTCCAGAAGCAATTTCTTTGACAATTTGGCCAAATGCAATTCCACAAGAATGGCTGTAACTGCAGCATTCACAGGGCCCTGCTCAAAAGCAGCACCAAAGCCAGACCAGATCTCCAAGACCATGGGGAGATGGCATGAGACTGCCCCAGCCAGTCCCACAGCTCTTACCCCCCATATCCAGTCTCAGCTGCATCTCCCGCCAGGCCAGCCTGGATCGGTTTCTCTTGGCCCCATCCCCAGAAAGAGAAGGGAAGCTTTATTTGTTAGCACAATGCCCACCATGTACACCCCCACCCTAGAAAGAAGATTAAGGGGAGATGGTGGGGACTCAGACCCCACCCCATCGCCTCGCCTCTGCCCTTCAGATAGCACTGCTGATTCCTGCCCTGGTGGAGTCTGTTCCAGCTGTTTTGTCCTTTGCATTCGTCATGCCTTGCCCAAACGGAGACATCCCAATAAAGCCCCTCTCCTGTGTTATACCGCCAGCTGCCAATCCCTTTCTTTGTACCCACCATACCCTGGAAGGAGGCAAGCCCCGTCCCGCAGTTATCGCCCATGCCCTGCAGCAGAGGATCCTAAAGTTGCAGCCACTGGGGAAACCACAGGCCCCTGTGCATGCTGGGCTTGCTCTGGCAAGGGAAGGGAAGAAGGGTGTAGGGGAAGACAGAGACCAAAAGGCAGCAGGTGCTCACACCACTTATGATTTCCCCACAAGCCGAGGGGAAATCATGGCTGCTCTTCCTTCACATATGCAAGACATCCCATAAAATCATGGCCCCAGGCCTTTTGCAAAATATATTTCAAAATTCTACAACCAGGAGGAAAACCAAATTCCATGAGCGGAGAATCCTAATTCTGCGAGCAGCGTAAATTACAAAAAAAATAACCAAACCCTGAAAGATTATGCAACTTTTTGAATGTAAGTAAGTTTCCCAGTATGGCATTCTGTCCATTTTGGACACTTTGTCTCTTAAAAACCCCACAAAATAACCACACAGATAGCTCAGCCGGGTCTCTTTTCTCGAGTGTTGGGCCTAAAACCAAACCAAAACAACCCAGCTGTGATCACAGCAATGCACATTTACAAGGCCCTGTGTATAATACAGCAGGAGGCAGCCAAAATTCCCTACCCCAAGTTGCATACTACAATCTATATATGGCCAAGAGCCACAAGACACATGTATGTGCACATGCCCCTTTGAAGCATCTCCTGAGCTAAGCCCCAGCTTCCCCTACTTTGTGGTTGGCTGGCAGAGCAAATACTCAGGGCTCCTGGCTGCTGAGATTCTGAGGATTCAGCTGCTCAGACTCAGGCGCAATGAAGACAAAGGACCATTAAGGCAGTGCAGGGACAAGTGCCTGAACTGGCCAAGAGCTGTATGTGGTTCCCAAGTCACAGTTTGGCCACTTCTGGAAAACAGCACGTGCATAAATCCCTCCAATGAGGCCTCAAATGTTTGGGGATCCCCAGAACCACCCATCCACAACACAGCCCCCCTCCCCAAAAAACCATGAAGAATAAGTAGACTCCACTCCACTGTCTTTGTGCCTTTAGGAAGGCAAAGCTCTGACTTAGATCCTGCTAAGTCTGTAGTTGTGTGCTATACCGATACCAGACACAAGCCTGCTTCCTCCTTCCTGCAAGCGCAGGTATGTACAGATGAGTTTCAACATGGAAAGGCTTCACTTGCTTTGCTACTGACACCAGGAAACTATTAAGAATGCTGAGAGAGCTATCAATGTATCAAGGACATTCATTGTATTGTTCAAGCACCATCTCTCAAGGGCTGAAGCTTTTAAACAGGAGATTCAGAAATCCTTGGAAAATAGGGTGGCCACCTCTCCAGCCATTCCTGGTTTGGACCCAGAGATTCTGGGTAAAACGTTGATTTCTTCAGGGCAGCTGGGTCACCCCAGGCAACCTGGAGAAATCAGGGATCCTGCAGGGGGTGTCCACGTCAGAAAGGACGTAGGCCATAGGGACGTTCTTGCCCCTTTTCTGATGCAACCCCATCTTTATGGAGCACCATGTCGCTCCATAAGGGGTGGGGTTACATCAGGAAGGGGAGTAACAGCCCCTTTACCCAACCATGTAGCTTTGTCCCCTCCGGGCGGGGAAAAGCCTAGAGAGAGGTAGTAACCCTATTGGCAAAGTTCCCCAAGATTCAAGATACTTGACTGAGTACTAGCTTCTGCCGTGACTCAGACAGAAAAGTTAACATACAGTGCCAATTCAAATTAAAATACAGTACCAATTCAAATTTAAATAGCAAAATATTATACAAAATATTATACAAAAATATACAAAAAATATTATTATACAAAATATTATACAAACAGTCAAAAGAACGGAGTCCAAAATACTACAGAACCAGAAACAGTTCTCTACTATTAGATAATAAAATAAACTTTGACCTACCCAAGAAACCGCCTCCTGGGTACCAGAATATGACCACTAAGCCCTGAAATTTAGACAAAAAATTAAGTGGGCTGTCCAGAGAAACTCTTATTACTTCTAATAGTTTCTGCTTTCGGGGCAAAAAGCACCAGGTTTCTTATAATTTTGCTCTCCTTTTGGGAAAACAGCCAAACGACCTTTTCAAGTGTTGTTAAATACGTAGACTTTAGTTGGTCAAGGGGGAGATATACATTCTGAATCTGTGGGCATTGGGGACAATGGAACACGTAGTGTAGGATGTCTGCTGGTACACCAGTTCCACATGGGCATAGTCTTAAATCCCTAGGGGTATGGTTCCGTCTTCCTTCCAGGAGAGCAGAGGGTATTTGCTCCATATGGAGTCTGCTTAATGCCATTACCAATTTGTGATTTAAATCGATTGAAAGATATTTCTCTATTTCTAAGGCTATTTTGAGATGTTACGAAAACGCCTTTCACCACAGTGAAGGCGGGGGAGCGCAGGGCTGTGTGGGTGCACGTCGCGCCGCATAGCCCCTCCCCCTCCCCGATCCCTGTTAGCGATCAGGCCAGCACGTCTAAAGGACAGACGGCCTGATCAAGGATCCCAGTCCAGGGTTCAGCGTGGTGGGCCGAAAGGCCCGTCACATCTGAAATTACCCCGAATAAAATTTCCATAGATTGTAAAGAGGCGCAACTCTCCTAAAATGGGTTGCGGCAAAATCATCCTGACTAGAAACATCAGAAAGTCTTTGCAGAGCCAAAGCTTTCTCTGCTGACGAAGAAATTCTGCAATTACTGCTAATGTCATTACCCAACCCTAATTAGATTAAATGTATGTATTACGAACTTTAGCCAGGGTGACTGGTTACCTCTAGAATAGTTAATGTCCTCTAGGTAGCACATTTTAGGAAATCTTAACAGGGAATAAGATAGCGTTGTGAACCAATATCCCAAGACTCTTGCCGCTGCTTTAGTCGTTAGATTATCCAGTCCTGTTTCCAGCCTTAAAAAGGCTGCTGGCATTGGGGGGGAGGGGGGGAGCCTAAGCAGACCCCACAAAAATTTATTTTGGGGTATGTTTAAATTATTGTCTGCAGCAAATCCCCATACTTCGGACCCATACAAAATTTGGGAGACCACTTTAGCTTGAAACACTTGTAGGGTAACTGACGCAGATTTCCCTGCATAAACTTCCCGAAATGCAGTAGCTGATTGCATAGCTCTAGTTTTGGTTGCCTGGATAGGATATTTCCAGATTAACTATCCTGAAAGCAGTAACCCCAAATACTTGGAAGTCTTTTACTACTTCCAGTCTATGGTTATCCATATGATATGTCAGAGAGATCTTTTGTTATTTCTACCCCAAAGAGTTATTTTAGTTTTAGAATAACTGACATGAAGTTTGTTCATAATACGTAATTGAGAAAAATTAGTAAGGGCTTTTTGGAGACCTACAGGGGTCCTTGAAATAATCATCATGTCATCTGCAAATACTAACATCCCTATGGGAGTTTCTAGGAGTCTGGGAGGATTAAAATCTGGATCACTCATTTTACCGAACATATCATTAATGCATAGGTTGAACAAGGGGGGGAGCAAGGACACAGCCCTGTCGGACTCCTTTATTCATACTAAATTTATCTGTCAATTCTCCTCATAGACCATACCGGACCCGTGCCCATGTATTCTCATAATATGCTTTTATGAGTTTCAAGAGAGGACAATCTATTCCCATTTGTGACAACTTGTGCCATATCATCATCCTAACAATCGTTTCAAATGCAGCGGTTAAGTCTTTAAACCAGAGATATAAAGGTGTCGTAGCCACTTTAACATACTTGTGTCTAAGGTGTTCGATGGTGAATTGATGATCAATAGTGGAGTAGCCTCCCCTAAATCCCACCTGAGATTCTGACAGTTGGCCCTCTGCCCAACTGACCAGATGGTATAGCAAATGTCGCCTGAATAATTTAGCACAAATATTGATTAAGCTATGCTATCCCACCGAACTCTGGCAAGTAGGCAGATAACTAGCAGGACACCCTTCAAAGAGTTTCAACAATAATGGGAAATTATCACTCTCAGAACTGGGGGGAATTTCCAAGGTCACAACATCTACCCAACTGGTAGCTTTCCACTAATATATAATCAATGGTGCTGGCCCTTCTATCTGCGCAAAATGTTACAGAATTTGGTCTGGTGCTTGGATAGGAGCCATTATTCAGTCGCAAATTAAAGGATAAGATTATCTTAAAGAGTTCAGTACCTGCAAGATTAAATCCCTTATCTATAAACTCTAATTGGGGGACCCCACAGATCTCATTGGTGAGTACAAAGACTTTGTCATCCCATTCCAACCCCCCTTTACAGGCATTAATATCCAGGGGACAATGTTTTGCTACCTGGGGTTTTTTCTCTTTGTAATTATTAAAACGACCCAATTTGTCCAAGAGCTGGACCCTTGAGGTTGAAGGGGGAATATCTACATTAGTCAGAATCCATTAATTTCCCTGCTGCAAAGTCAGTCTAATGAACAGGCACAAATCTTCACAGGAAAGCAATTGTTCCACTATCCAGTTTTGGCTGTTTTATACTAGGGTGAGGAGACCCGCACACAGACATCCACCAGGTTTCAAAGGCAAGTCAAGAAGGTTAAAACACCTGTAGCCTTTAAAAAAACAAAAAAGGGGGGGGGGAGGGGATCTACACACCAAGTTTCCTGTAGAATGATAATCTCATGGTCAACTATAAATGTCATAAAATCTGCATCTCCCACTTTATTAACCAATTCCCACATATTCCAGGATATCACTGAGAGAAAATTGTCACTTATACTATCACCTGCTAGTCATTACGGATTATTTCCATCCATTGACTTACCCAACTGACCTTGTTTCACTGTCGATGTTTCACTGTCGACTTTTTACCCACCATTCCTTGAACCTGCCTGACCTCAACCCCGGGGAACAAAAAGTTCCCCAATGTCAGACAGACTGGAAACTTAACTGGAATCCGTTGGACAATTGTCCTGGATCTCTTCCAGGGAAGGTGCTCTTATAGCATTACCTGAAAAGAGGAGTAGTGGAGACCCATTCCAAATAATCCAGGGCTGTGATACCCCTCTACAGGGTCCCTGGGCCCATGTAATGTTACAAAAGCAATCAAGGAAGGATTATCTTCCCTGTCAGTGGCCATTGTTAGCTGGAAACTCCAGTTAACTTGAACACAATTAACCTTTCTAAACTACCCCAAACCTAAGGGATCTTTGACTCAACCAGAGCGGATAAAATGTCTTTTGTGGATCATTAAAAAGGTGTCATTTAATTTTATTTCTTCCACGGACAATCAATTAGTTTAATATTTATATTATAACTATTCTAAAGCAAAGGCCATGGTTACTTTTAAGACCGATCATGTTGCCCAGCGGATCTATAGCCTTAAGCCCCACTTTGAGGGATTGGGTATACAAGTGAGTAGATGCTATTTTAAATAATTAGTGTCCCCCTCTCCTGGGGGGCTAGCTCATGATTATGATTAATTTTTATTCTTATTATTATAAGCATTTATATTGCACCAGCGATGTACCTGGCGTTTTACAAAAAATAAGATAGGGACATTCAGGAGGATGCGAGAACTCAGGTACACGTTCTTGGCTTGTTTACAGTAAATGGGGAGTTTACAGATAACAGGTGGGGGATAATCCTGGGTGGGGATGATTAGCAGGAGTTAGGAAGGGCGGAGCGGAAGAGGTGGGTTTTGAGGAGGGACTTGAAGGATCCCAGATAGTTTGATAAGTCCCCTGCTCCTCTGGTGCCAGAAATCTAGAGGCACTCCAGTCTGAATCAGACCATAATTTATACCCTTGTGACAAAACTAAAGGCAGAGCAGGTAAGCCTTCCACCACTATAGGAGCACTTCTCCCATCATTGTAAGGACAAGATACCTGGACCATGGGATCCAAAGGCACAGTCAAGGCACTCTCTCTAATATTGACTAATGTAGTTGGCAATAACCCTAAACGCTCAATGATATCGTTCTGTACTTCATGGGCAATAATGCAAAGACAGATATTAATGCCAACTCCTTGGCATCATTGTCTTCTTCCACAACCTGCGACTCTAACCCTGATCTCTGAACACCTAATAGGCAGTTGAGATCCATATTATTAAAACATCCAGTTTCCCTGTCATCTGGTTTGTCTGTAGTACCCAGATCTGCTATCAAATTTTCCAGATTCAATTCCTCCATAGGGGCTATTTATTTTATTTATTTATTTATAGTAGCATTCGTATGCCGTCCCCTCCTGCTACAAGCATCTCGGGGTGGCTAACAACATTTTAAAACATAATAAAACTCATTAAAATCA
>QEPC01011341.1:17724592-17738066 GCA_003113815.1 Sphenodon punctatus
CCCCCCCCCCAATTCCACTCTGCCCCAATGGCCCAACCTGGCTAAAGCTGCCATTTTGGTTGGCACAAAGCACCAGAAACACCTCCTCCCCCTACCCCACTCAGCCAACAGCACCATACTTTGCCTGGTGGCTCTTACAGAACCCATGTTGCCCTCAGAACTTGCCCCCTTTCTGGCTACCCAGGCCCCTGATCCTGTGACCCCTATTAGCCCCATTTCTTTCTCTTTGTGCGAGAAATGGTCCAGCTGTCCTTATGCGGCCCAGAACACTTGGGCTGGGCCTGGCTCTCACCTGAAGACGTAGTCATGCCGGTCAATCTCAGCACCCATCTGGGAGTCATTAAGGATCCCACCGTTGCCTACCACGGCACAGCAGATGCAGGCGGCGCCCCCAACAGGAGGGCAGGTGTCAAACATGCAGCCATTGGATGAGGCGTTGAGGAGGGTCAATGCATCCCTGAGGACTGAGAGCACAAACCAGTCCTAGAAGGTGAGGGGACCAGGGGAGACCCCTCTGGTGTGTGGGGGGATGGGCCTGAGGGAGCAGAGACTGAGCGTCAGCTCTGAGGACACTAGGACATGGATGGACTCAGGCCTCATCCGGCCAGGCCTGGGGGAATATGAAGCCCATCAGACCTGCATGGGACCCTGCCAATGTCCATTCCAAGAGGGGAAAGTCTAATTCATTCTGAGAGTGGGGAAGGGACCAGCCGGACAAAGCCCCCACAAATCATGCCTCTCCTTGGGGCCCTTCCTGGCCCTGATGTTCTGTGAAAGGGGCACATCTTTCTGGTGCCTGCCTGAGCCAGTATGGGGAACTGTCACTCTTATAGGGAGTGGCCCCCCCCCGAAGGGTAGAGAACCCTTGGCAGCTTGGAGCAGGATGCCAACCTCATCCAGTCCAGAGAGGACTGAGCCCAGGACCTCTTGCAGCAGGAGACCACACAGTGACAGGAAAACCCACCCCCTGCCACCCCTCTCACCAGGCCAGCTGACCTCCTGCCAGCCATGAGCCCCACTGTAGAGCTGCAGGCGCTCATACTCCTCTGTCCGGGCATGCCAAGCCCATTGCAGCACCGGGATGTTCTTCAGGAAAGTGCTGTTGAAGGCAGTGCCTGCCACCTTCTGCCGGATGCCGGTGGGGCAGCTCTGGGTCAAAGCAAAAGTCAAGGAACTGGGTGTGAGGCAGGCCCCACTTCAGGGATGGGGGACAACAGGCAAAAGGGGGAGGATTGCTGTCCCCTGAGCACATCACATGACCCAAGGTCATGTGAGCACATCCCCATAGCACGTCACATGACCCAAGAGATCAGCAGCCAACACAGGCACTAAAACTGTTGTGTGGGATTTGTGCTGGGGGGGGGGGAAAGATGCGGAAACCATGGGGAACAGGGGCTAAGAAACAGAGGTAGCTAGGGGAAGGATTGAGTCCAGGCTCCCATTAGACACTTTCTGGCATAGAGGATGTCCTGATACTAGGGTGACTGGCAGCTCCAGACAGCCTTCTGATAGGAAAGGAGCCAATCTGTCGGTCTTGGAGCCCAGCCTCCCCCACACAAGCACTGAGCTGTCATCTAGCTCGGCTCCACAGACAAGGTCTTGGGTGCACCTGGTGTGGTCTCTGCTTGGAGTGAGCGATCTTGGAAGATCCAGGTCACAGACTCACTGGGGAGCCACCCTAAGGCCCATGGCCTTTGGACTGGGGACAAGTAATGTGTTCCTTCCCCTCCAGGGCCCTGGCACAGGTGGGCAGCGCTGGGTCCTCAGTGCCAGTTACACAGCCATGAGCACCTCACCTACACGGGGGTGGGGTGGGGGGCCACACTGCCCCAGGGATGAGCAAAGCCTCCAGCCCCTCCAGTTGTACAACATAGTGCATACCAAGTTGCAGTAGGTGTTGTCTTGCCCATACTGGTCCCCGAGGAACCGCTCCTGCTCAGATTTGGTGGTGCTTTCCGGCAGTCTGGTTGTTGCCGGCTCCCACACCCAATTCACCGATGCTCCCGGTTTCCAGGTTCTAAGATCCTGGAGTGGGCGAGGGCGCCATCTGCTGGAGACAAGCTGGCTCAGCATGGGATGGTCTCTAGTGATGGCCCACAGAGGTCAGGCAAGAGCTACGTTCACACGAACCTTTGCTCCCGCCTCTTGCTTTTGAAATGTTTCCACATTCTCTCCCCCCGTTTTAAAAGTTACCCTTTGTTGCCGAGGCCGCTGCTAGGTATCCCATAATGCTTGCTAAACGTCTTCCATAGTCATGGGTGTACAGGTCTCAAAGCTTGTAGTTTATTCAAAGCTATATTCTCAAACAGGAATATAATCCTTGTTCCATATATAAAGCTCTTCACAACCTTGCTCTCCCGCCCCCCTGCGCTAATTTCCCTCCCTACTCCAGTCCGTGAACTCCGCTCCTATTCTGTCCCCTCTCCTATTCTGTCCCCCTCCCACACCTCCCCTGCTTTCCTAACCGCCTTCGTCCCTTCTCCCTAGCTGCCCCCCACGCCTGTAACTCCCTCCCTGCCCACATCCGACTCGCCCCCCCACCCTTTGTACCTTGAAATCCCTCAAGACCCACCTCTTTCACTCTGCCCTCCCCGACTCCTCGCTCCCCTCACCTAACTCCTGCTGATACCCTCCCTCCAGTACAATCTGTTACCGGAGATCTGTGTACTCATATCCTCACCACACGGACCAACCAGCCATCATTCTCGATGTAACCAAGCCGCGTGCACCTGGGACCTCGCATTCTCGTGAATGTTACACTCCTTGTCTCTCCCTGTTCCCCTTCCTTCGTCTCCCCCCGCCCCCCTCAGATTGTAAGCCCTAGGGCAGGGACCGTGTCTATTCAATTACTGTGTAAAGTGCCAGGTACATTGCTGGCGCTATATAAACATTTGCTAATAATAAAGACAGGCCGAGAGCAAGATTAATTCCTTCCTCACAATAAGAAAAAGGCAATGATTTTAGCACAATTGATAAACCTTGGTTTCTGGGTAAAACATTTTGGAGTAAAAGTGCATTACACACCCAATGGATCCTGAGACCTAAACTTTGCTTACACACACACACAGCGGGAGAAAGGGATTTTTGCAAGCTCTCTCATGAGAATGCAGCCCTAGGAAGTTGAGCTTTTGCTCTACTCCCCCCCTGGACCGGAGTGGGTGCCCATTGTTCGTAAGCACCCCCTTATGGCTGGCCATGGGATGGCAGCAAGGGTCTCTTGTGAGGGCAGTAAAGGAGGGGCTGCCGGGGAATCCAGTGACCTTGGAATAAAAAAAGGTTCTTAGGAGACACTTTCTGAAATTCAAAATGGGGAAAACCTGGACTTTTGGTGCCATCCTTTTTTGACCCAGTTCAGTGCGGCGTTCTTGCTGGAGGTGCTGCCCTTATGGGCAGAAGCTGGACATTGTAGGCCAGATGAGCCTGCCTGCCTCCAAAAAAATCATCCCTTGCGGCTTGAAAACCATCCCTGGAGTTGCATTTGGATAAAAGTTTCAGAATTTCATCCCAATTCAGGACAGAAAAGTGCAAAATATTAAATAAATAAATAAAAATCTCTAATTTCCCCCAGTCTGGAATCCTATTTCCCAGGCAGCCTAATTGTGCTCTGGTTGGACTTTTAGCTTCTGCCAAGGCTGCCAATGAGAAGTCCCGTTAGCACCAATGTGGACTCATCCTCCTGGGCCAAGAACCAAGTTCCCTTCCTGGAGTCATGCCAAGTAACTGCTTGAAACCAACCCCCTGCCCTCCCCCAGGCTCAACCTAAGAGTTTAGCAGTTTCATATCCCCACTACCAACCCCCAGCCACCCGGTTCCTGTCACTATGGTGAAGATTTAGAGCATTGGAACAAAAAGCGATTCTAAATCAAGCAGCTGAGGAGGGAGGGGCTGAAATCACACCCCATCGGGGGGGGGGGGGGGGGGGGGAAAGAGGTCTGGAACCAGGATAATTCCATTGGCAAAGGCTCACCCCTCCCCCTGAATCAAACTGGAAAGGGGGGTGGGATCCTGACCTCCTGCATCACAGCACCGCCCCACCTAGCTAGCTCCAAACAGCCTGTTAATGCTTCATCCCAATAGCAATAAAACCCCAGCCCATAGGGCAAAGGTAGCAAAGCAGCAAGGGATGGGGGTGTTTGTTTATAATTAACGGAACAACGGGAAGGAGGTGTTCAAGCGTGCAATAACCCACTGCCTGGAACCCAGGCAGCACCCCCACCCCAAACCAGCTTGGAATGGCCTCAGCCTGACCACATCTTGGCAGCCACAGGGGGGGTGCTTTGCAGAGAGGGCTATTACCCAAATGCCCAAGCACCCCCCCTCCAAAGCAAGTAAAACCCTACCCCCCACTGCACAGTTCGCCTCTGCTTTGTGCCATAGAGCTCAGGCCCATTCTTTGCTGTGGAATTGGGGGGGAAAGCAGCAGCCAGGGGGGTCTGGGTTTGGGAATCAGCTGATCATTACCTGGAGGAAAAGCCCAGGAGGCGGGTTTGGCCATAGCGGGTCCCAGCATGGAACAGGAATCCCAGGGTGAGGACGCCCAGCCCTGTCCAGCACAGAGTGTGACCTCGCAGGTAGATCATAGCCAGCTTGTTGGCACCTGCAGCTCTGGAGTGGTCAAGGGATGTTCAGCACTCCGCAGGCATGGCTTCAGAACTGTCCTGGAGAGCTGGGTTGAGACAGGTGCTCCCCACTCAGCCCTGATCACTCCAGCGTGGGGCTTTCCTCACTGGGGTGTGGTGGCGTCTCCGCAAGACTCCCCTGCTTCCCCCACCCCTGCTCATTCTCCGAGCCCTGCTCCACTTTGCAACAGGATACAGGGCTCTTGATGACGGAGCAGGAACAGCAGATGGCCCTTTAAGATGGAGGCTAGGACAATGAGACAGGGAGGGAGCAAAACTAAATCAGGATTGGAGACAGGAAGCAGAAGCATGGGATTGGCTCTCTTCCTCTCCTGGAGACCTTTGTGCCCAGCTCCAAGTAGTTTCCTCTCCACCCAGCCCCGTCACAGACATTTCCTGGCGCTCTCAGATGCCTTGGTCACCCCTCCACTTTCTTATTTCCACCAAGGCAGGTAGCACGGTAGTCCAGAAAGACCAAATGGGAAAGTCTTCCCTTCCCTATTATGTCGTCACAGGACACAACCAGCTGCCCAGAGAGACCTCCGTGTGAGCAGCCCAAGGCCACTGACAAGCCACCATGCTCTCCCCGCCTGGCCAGGGCGATAAGGCACCGAGATCTGGGAGCTCTGCAGATGCAGCATTAAAAAACACACACTAGCCTGTCCCAACCCTGCATTCCTACCCAAACCAGGAAGGAAACAGGGTGGGGAGGCAGGAGACAAAATACGGGGAAGAGCAGGCTGTAGATTTCCCAATGAAAGACTGACAGGCAAAGCGGAGCTGACAGCAACCAGGTCACGTGAATTAACCTCACCTCCCTGTTCCTCCTGCCCCCACAACACCACGGGTTTTGCTTATCTTCTCGGCCAGCTCTGCGTAGACTTGGCCAGCTCTGCAGGTGGCTTATCATGGTCTCCTGAGCGGGAACCCCTTCTCTGTGCCTCCCTGTGCTCACGGTTTCAGAGTGAAAACACGGCTGGTAACAAAGCCATCTGTTCAGCTTGTGCTGCTTCCCATCCCTGTTGGGTTCCCCAAAGGGGAATAACCCGACGTGGGGAACCCTTCCCCTCCCAGGGGCCACTCTGAAAACTAGTACAAGCTGTATGCAGAAACTCAGGGTGCACGTGGGGCTTAAGGAGTGTGCTCTGGAAGAGAAGGGATCTGGCTGCTAGCTTTGGATTTGTGCCCTCATCTCGGCACTTGGGGGTACGAACTGGATCTAGGGGCCAGATCTAGGAACTGGAAAGGGGCCACATAAAAACTAGCCACAGACCGCATTTGGCCCCCAGACCTGAGCCCCCCCCTCCCTTCCCTGGGATAAAGTAACAGGCTACAGAGCTGCCAACCTCTCCTGACTTAGGCGGCAACCAGAAAAGGGAGCAGGACACGGGGTTTAGGGGTAGGAATTGCAGATCCCCAGGCCAGGAGCCCACATCTGGGCAAGGAACAGAAGCCCCAAAGCATCTGGGCAGCACACACAGGAGGGACAGAGCATCCACGGCCTTCTCCTGTCCCTCCTGCAGTAACGCTACCAGGATGGCTTGGAGTCATTTGGGAGCAGCATGGGGCTGGCCTAAGACAGCCGCAGCAGGTGCAATTCCGGTCTCAAACCCGGCACAGCAGGGTGTGCACATGGGGTAGCCAGGCATCCCCCAAGCAGGAGGCTGCGAGCCAGTTGGGCATCACTGCAAGGATGTCTCTGATGGATGCAGCAGGGAGAAGAGCCCTCAGCTACAGCATCGGGATCTAATGAACCCCCCTGACCTCTTTGCAAATGATCTGGGATGGAGTGCTGGGAAAGGCACTGGGAAGTAAAGCCATGGAGTGGAACGGCACCTTGAGAGGTTAGGTTTAGAAGCCAGGTTTTGGCCCGATTCAACTCATCCCATCAGCCATATGGTGCAGTAACAGCAATACAAGCGCTGGAAAGGCTGAAAGGGCAAACGGGACACAATAAAATACAGAGAAAAAACAATGACACTCTTGCAGCAGAGGGGCCCTCTAAGAGAACAAAAAAACAAGCCTGCTGATAAGCACCCAGGCACCAGGGGCAATAGAAAGTCATCCATACAGGTAAAAAGGAACTGCCCTGGAGTAGGAACCAGGATGTTCTGGAAGATAAAGATGCAAACGAAGCCCACCCTGTTCTCAGCGGGAAGATAGCACAATCCTATCATGCATCACGATAAGTGCCGAGGCTTATCTCAGCAGATGTTGTACCACAAACATGTTGCAACAACAGTCGGCAGCGGTCGGACCAACAGACCGGAGACCGTTAAGAGAGGACCCTTTTGAACAGAACTTCGGCTCAAGGCTTGGTGTCACTAGCTCCGCAGTGAACATCCGTGGCTCGAGTCCCTTTCTGACCTTCCATTCACGGACACACTCCATCGTTCACCAGCAGCTCTACCAGGCCGCCCGTCTGGGCCCCTTCCCCGTCTTCACCTAACCAGCCAGCACAACTCCGACTGCAGCCATTGGACGCATAAGATACTTAGTATAAAGCTAATCAGCTTCTTAACTGGGAATAGTGCCAAGTCCAATTATTAATGCTGTAGCCAATAAAATAGAGTTGTACCTATACCCGAGGTGTCCCAATTCCTATAGCGATCATGATCCCCGATTCTAATAGGGAGACCCCACAGCACCCTCCACTCCCCCACGAAGGAGCAAAGAGCAACAGGAGACACTCCTCTACAAACCAGCCAAACATTTACTGTTAAAATACATCCGCAGACGCCAGGATGCAGCCTGGGCCTCTTGGATGAGGGTTCAGGTCCCAGAAACGAGTAACAGAAGGTGTAAAAACAGAGTGGGGGGGCCCTTCCGCCACCTCATCCCCCCAATTAGTGTTCTCTCATTCACACACGCGCAGCAAGGGCCTGCAGCATGTAACCGCCTCCCCTGCAGGATGTGATCCCTTGGCCCTGCCCCGCTCGGATGGGGGATGTCACTGGAGAGGCTACTTAGTCGCCAGTAGCTGCTTACGCTGTTGGTCTAGCAAAGCTTCCAGGTGGTCTGCTCTCTTCACAGCTGCCTGCATGGAGAACAGAGCAAGAATGGGGTTAGGCACAACTCCAAGGACAGCATGATTCAGGGTCAAGGGAGGCAGGTGCCAGCAGGTCTCCACCAAAGGAACGGACAGCCCGGATCAACCTCATCATGGCCCAACCAACCCAAACACCTATCTCCGACAACGGGAGCACCCAATACTTCATGGAAGATTGGTCCATTGGTGGCTATTGGACATGATCCTGTGCTCAGGGGGGGTCCCTAAACGTCTGACTGCTGGCAGTGACCAACAGGAGAGATGGGTCACTCTATATTATCCTGGGAATTTTCTGCTATTGCAATCACAGTCACCTCCACGTGATTCTGTATCCAGCCAAATTGTGGCAGAAATAGTCTCTGGTAACGAAGAATAATAGCCTGAGTCGGGAGCACTGTGAGCAAGCCAATGAGGTGCTAGTACTGCTAACTGCTGGGCCATGGGACCTTATGCTGCTGCAGCCCCATGACTACTTGGGAGAGAAAACCCTCCCCTGCTCAAACCTATCCCTTCAATGCCCGTGTTGCACTCTCTGTGGCTTTATAACACATAAGATGTTCAAAATTGATGCAATGGCATGCTGGGAAATGTATTTACATAATCTGTAGGCTTTAGTTAATTTGCATAATTTAGTCTGCTTGCAGAATTTGTTTTTCTTGGTTGCAGAATTTGGAAGGGGGAAAAATGCAGAATACACAGGGCCCCGGTTACTCTGTGCCTTCCCCGAAGCATCCAGTGCAGGCAACCGTCAGAGACAAGAGACATTCGTCAGACAGCTCTTATGCGGAGAGGACAGGCCTAGAAGGGAAAGGCCTAGAATAATCTTCCCCTGATGAAACTGTGACCTCGACAGCACAGATTAGATCCAGCCCTGATTCAGGAAGCTTCTATCCCGTCCCCCAAGTTTGGCACCATTAATTCTTCAAGCTCCAGATATTCTCATCATTCATACAGATCCCACACCCCCACTTCTGAATCTCCCACACTGAAGCGAGCACGCGCCACTGGTTAATCACAGGCGGAGCAGAAAAAGCTCTTTGTCTGATCGAACGTCCCCTGCTCAGTTATAGGACAGGGGTTCTCAAACTGCGGCGCTAAAGAAATCTTTGCAACTCCAAGCTTTGGAAACTTCATGTCTTAATTATGCAGATCCAGTCTTGTTGGGGCCCATTTAGGGGCCCCTGTGTTAAGGGACGGGGGAGGAAGAACCCCAGACCTGCCTTTGCTCCCCCATTCATTATGGATCTGGGCCCCACCTTGTCACTTCTCTCCCCCACAGACAGCAACGGGAAGGAGCGAGCCCTTGAGGGCGCTCACCTCATACTGCTTGCGGAGATTGCTCACGGCTTCTTCTTTCTTCACAACGGCTGTCTTCACTCTGCAGAGAGAGAGAGAGGAGGGCGGGCTGATCCCTAGTTCTGCAGCTGTGGTTGGACCATGTGGTGACCCATGGATTTCACACTGGGCACAGGGCTTTGCCAGCGAGCGTGGCTGTTGTGGGAGGGGCTCGATGGTCGAGAGTACTCCATCCCCTAGAAAGGGTCCCCATTGTCCTTAATAGCGCCAAAACCCAAAGTGGCTTTTGTA
The DNA here is from genome assembly GCA_003113815.1 of Sphenodon punctatus. NCBI lineage: Eukaryota > Metazoa > Chordata > Lepidosauria > Sphenodontia > Sphenodontidae > Sphenodon > Sphenodon punctatus. The sequence goes on from QEPC01011341.1 coordinate 17,733,848, forward strand.
TTCACAGATGCTACAATTCCATCCCCAACTCCTCACACTCTCAGCTTGCTCCTTTAGGCTTTTCATTACACGGTCTCATCCTCCAGGACCCCCGTCCTCCCTTGCAACTAAGCCAAGCATGTGCCCCGGCAACTTCTCTGCTTCCTGAACGTCCCCCTGTCTCTCCCTTATCCATTCTAGACTGCAAGCCCCCGGCTCAAATCACAACTGGTCAGTGCATTCGTATTATTGTTAGATTTTTCATCTCACCCTTTTCCACAAGGGACTCAGGGAAGGCTTACAGAAAAATAGAAACAGTATTAAAATACATGACAATGACAAGGGTACAATTTAAAAAAACCCAATACAATATTATATTATTTATTTACAGCATTATGCCAAATACCCCCAAATACAAGTTAAATATATTTTAAACATCTGTAAGTACGGTCTTATCCCCAAAGCCCTTTTCTATGAAGGGGGGGCATAAGCCCCCCATTCCTCCCATGCCCATACCCCCCCATACCGTATTGCTAGAACTAGATAATTTGTTTATCTAGTTCTTTTCCAAGAACTAGAATTTGCCAATAGCCATCCATATAACATCTGTAACCAATTGTTTATTCAGAGGTTTGCCTGCTGCGCGTGTGCAAGATGACAAAATGGAGAAACCAAATATCCAAATGACAAAAATGGACATGCGATGAAGATGGACCCCAATGGCAGCCATTCCATTTGGCGGATACAGCAAGCATTTATATAGCGGCAGCAATGTACCTGGCTCTTTACAAAGTAATGGAATAGACACGGTCCCTGCCCTAGGGCTTACAATCTGAGAGACCGGGGGGAGACGAAGGAAGGGGAACAGAGGGAGAGACAAGGGGTGTAACATTGACAAAGATGTGAAGTCCCAGGTGCACGTGCTTGGCTTGGCTACATTGAGAATGATGGCTGGCTGGTCCATGTAGTAAGGATAGAAGTACACAGGTCTCGGGTAACAGATTATACTAGATGGTAAGTATCAGCAGGAGTTAGGAGAGGAGAGCAAGGAGGAGGGCAGAGTGGAAGAAGTGGGTCCTTCAGGAGGGATTTGAAGGTACGAAGGGAGGGGGCGAGGCGGTTGTGGGCAGGGAGGGAGTTCCATACGTGGGGGGCAGTTAGGGAGAAGGGACAAAGGCGGTTGGGGAGACATGGGAAGGCGACAGAGGGGACAGAGGAGGAGCGGAGTTCACGGACTGGAGTACCAAGGGAAATTAGCGCAGAGAGGTAGGGGGGAGCAAGGTGAAGACTAGGAACTTGTGCAGAATTCATTCAGGAAGTGGGAGCCAGTGAAGAGAGGAGAGGAGGGGCTGCACGTGGTCGAAGCGACAGGTGAGGTGATGACCCTGGCAGCAGGGTTTTGGACGGAGATAAGGGGGAAAAGGTGAGAGCAGGGGAGGCCAGCAAGAAGGAGGTTACAGTAATCGAGGTGAGAGATAACTAGGGCGCGAATAAGGGTTTTGGCAGACGAGANAGCAGAGTTTTGGACGGAGATAAGGGGGAAAAGGTGAGAGCAGGGGAGGCCAGCAAGAAGGAGGTTACAGTAATCGAGGTGAGAGATAACTAGGGCGCGAATAAGGGTTTTGGCAGAGGAGACGAGAGAAAAGGGCGAATCTTAGCAACGTTATGGAGGGAGAAGTGACAGGATTTGGCAACAGAGTCGATGTAGGGTTTAAAAGAAAGGGACGAGTCAAAGATGAAGCCGAAGCTACGGGCTTGGGGGATGGGAAGCAGGGTGACCGCACTGATTGACTGCATTGTCCCCTTCCCCTGTGTGCATGCCCTCATCTCTGCTCCCCTCTTTCAGTGTTTGGAGTTAGGAACTGGAATCATGGGGCAGATCCAGGAACAAGAGCTGGAAAGGGGGCAGATAAAAACGAGCCACATGCCAGATTTGGCCCCTGGGCCTGAGGTTCCCCACCCCTGCTGTAATGAACGTGAGCAAGCCTCACTCACCTCTTGTGCACCTCTTCCAACTCCTCGCTTTTGTCCCGTGCCACCCTGTCCAGCTCTAGACGCTGGCGGGCTCGCAGCTCGGCCATCTCTACCTTCAGCCGCTTGTTCTCCTCCTCCGTGCTCACCAGTCGGTCAGCAAACTCTTGCCGGATCACCTCCGAGAGGCTGCTACGCTCCTGGGCCAGCTGGTCCCTCGCCTGCCAGGGAAGGGAGAGCTTAGAGGGCTTTGGCCGCGAGGGGCTTGTGTCTCATTGAGGGGGATGCTGTAGCTCCCTGGGCGTCACCCACCTTCCGGATGTCGTCCGCCTCTTGCTCCTTCTGCCGCAGCAGGCCCTGAAGCCGAATGCCCTCACCTTCCGCCTCAGCCAGACGCCCCTTCAGATCGTTACAGCGGTCCTGCACTTTGCGCTCTGAGCGGTCCTGCTCCAGAAGCTCTACTTCATACTTGTCCCGCAACCTCTTTATCCTGCAGGGGGGAGAGCAGCCCAAGGGTTAAGTAACAAATTTGGGATGCAAAGATCAGTTCCCAGCACAAAAAAACCCAAAACCTGGAGGGAGGCAAACATCACTTACCCCTACTACAGAGGAACACAGAGGACAGGGCCATGTCAAAGCTGCAGGGGGGTGGGGACAGAGCTGGGAGGCTCCTGCTTCTCATGTCAGGATTTTTCAGGCATCTGTAAAACTCCGCAGCCAGCAGTAATAGGGTGGAGTGGGGGGTCAGAATGTGGTGGCTACGATGTCTGAGCTGCTGAACCATGTGACCAACCAGTGGGTACAGCAGGAGAAAAGCATCCCAGATGGGATTCATCAGTTTACCATGCGGTACAGCAGTTCAGACATCATTATCAGGGCATTGCCAGGGCTCCGTGAATTTTGTGCTGCTGCGATCGCAGCTGTTTTCGCGGAATGTGTCACTTGGTCAAACAATTGCCTCTGGAATTGCAGAATCACAGACAGAGGGGAGTGCTGGGAGCTAGCCAATGGAATGTTGGCACCATGAACTAGCCAATAGTATGTCAGCGCTGGGAACTGCTGGTGAGTTTTCATGGGGCCTGTTGCCACAACTGCCAAAAAGAAGCAGCCCACAATCCCCTGCTGGAGAGAAAAGCCTCTCGCTGAGAGGTTTGTGGGGTGTATGTATAAAGAGAGTGAGTGAGTGAGTGTGTGTGTATATAATTATAATTGAATCTACTTGCGGAACTGGGATTTTCCACTTGCAAAATTTGGGGTTCCTGGTCATAGAATATGGGCTGTGAAATTTGGGGTCCCTGGTCATGGAATGTGGGGGTGGTAATTTCAGAATTCACAGAACCCTGTTCGGGGCCACTACATTGTAACACTTCCCCCACCTCCACCACACACACAACGCTTGCCAGCAATCCAGCCACCTAACAAGGGGGAAAACATTACGTTTGCCCAGTAAGACCTAGGGGAAAGCTACGGAGTGAACGTGAGTTTTCTGCCCAGAACATCTGGAGAATTCCTCAGCAGCCAAATATACAACACAGAATCAACATCTGTTCAGTGACACCCCTCTGCCAGCAGGCACTACGACAGGCTTGAGTCCGTACTTTGCAATGGAACAAGCATGAAGCCAAGCACAGAGCGCAAGCTGCTGCAGGGGATTAGCAGGAGCCCTTAGTGGGACCACAAACACCTGTTCCAGCGGTCACAGAGTCCCCTTAACTCTGCCCTTGCTCCATAAAACCCAGGGAGTCTTTCTGCCCAATGGTGACAGCAAAGGCCCAAAGGCCACGCCCTCCCGCTCACGCCCCACCTGTTCTCTGCCGCCATCTCACATTCTTCCTTGGCAGACGACATATCAGCCTCCAGTCGCTGGATCACGAGCTCAATCTCCTTGTCCCTCTCCTTCCGCACCCCCTCTCTCAGCTCCCGTTCCCGCGAGATCATCCAGGCCTCCTGGGAGAAGAGAGCCAGAGAGCATCAAGCAGGCGCTCTCCAAGCAGCATGGGGGAAATTGCAGATTGGCGAGGGGAAGCCATGTTTTCGGGGGGCAGCATGCAATTACCTCCTTTTTTAAGTAGTTAGCCTCCCAGGCCTGCTTCTCTATTTCCAGACGCTCCTGCAGGATCTGCAGCTCGGCCTGCAGGAAGATAAGGAGGGTGAGAGTTTGCTGGCTCCCTGGTTGGTTCCAACCCCAGTCCCTCCACATCGGAAGTAGTTCTCGTTCGCAGCTCCAGTCCCCCACCTGTGCCTGCCTCCAACCCCCTCTCCTTCCAAC
>QEPC01011341.1:17745083-17756018 GCA_003113815.1 Sphenodon punctatus
GACTGAGAGAGAGAGAGAGAGAAACAGCATCTTTCCCCTCCAGCCAAACCCAAGGAGGAGGAGGCCAGAGTGGCACAGCCCCCGAGATTTGGTGGAGGTGGGTGGGTAGGAGGTAGGTGCAGCAGCTGCCATATGCCGAGGCTTTGATGCAGGAGCGGTGAACAGTTTCCCTCCCATGGGTCACTCTGAAAATTAGTTCAAGCTCTACAGGCTAGGTAGGAGTTGGGTCTTGGGTACGCTTAAGTGGGATGCTCAGGATGGGGGAAGGGAGGGGAGGGGCGAGGACCAAATCATAGATCTATGCCATGGATCCATTCCCTGTCCTTGAACGTATGCCCTCGCCTCTGTCTGAGCTCACTCTTTCAGGGCTCAAGGGCAGGGCCTGACTTAGGAATTTTGCACCCCTAGGCCCTTCTCAGGCTGCTGCCCCCGAGCCCCAACCCCAAGTTAAGCCCCGTCCTCACACTGCATGTTTATGGGTGGGGGAAGCTCCATGTGAACGATGTGGCGTGCGCACCCGCAGTTAGTGGGGGTGCGTGCATGCGCCCGCCTAACATGCATCCCCACACCCCCCCCACTAGCATGGAGCAACTGGGGGAAACCGTGGTTGCTCCATGGGTATGGTTGAGTGGGGATGGACCCATGCACTGGTGCACCCACAGACCCCCCCACCTGGCAGAGCTGTGTAAAAAAGGGCCTGTGAGGAGCCACTCGAAGACGAACAGAAGGCTGCTGCCTTGTAAATAAGGTTCTTTGAGACGGCTCCTAACATTCTCACAACTTCCACCCTTCCAGCGCCGCATGGAATTTTGTTCTTATATTCCTAGAAAGAGTTGGAAGGAACTAGCATTCTGAGGGGGAGAGTCAGTGCTTTTTATACTAGAGGAGCTCGAGGCCATCATATGGTCTGTTATTTGAATAGGGTGAGCAAGCCATGTACAACCCAGGTGTGAGAATGTTGGGGGCCATCTCAAAGAACCTTGTTTACAAGGCAACAACCTTCTGATCACTCACATGGAGAGGAGTTGTTTGTAAACAAACAGCTTTATCTCCCTGTCCCATCTGGGTGCCCCTGTTGCTGCAGCACTACTAGCGAGCAGACGGCAGAGGCAGGTGAGGGATGGGGACCCAGACAGGAGGCTTTGGTTGCATGCAACAGCCCCTGGCGGTGCAGGGAGAAAAGGGGGGGGGGGGAAACCAACAGAGCGGGGCACCACCTGCGCCAGGCAAACACCACCCAAGACCCAGGCCTAAGGGGGCCTGCCCCTAAGTCCAGGCCTGCTCAAGGGTAGAGATCCTGAATTCAGGAGTCAGAGCCAGACTGTGTCTATTTGTTATTTAGTCCCCTTCCCACTTCCTGGATTTGGCCCATGGGCTGGAAGTTCCCCATTCCTGCTGTAGGGGATAAAGTGCTGAGGATGCCCAAGATGGCTTGACACCTGAGCAGTGGAATGAGGCCACTGCTCAGCTGACAGAGGGAGAAGAACCACTGCTGACAAGCCAGCAAAACTGCTCGTCTCTAGCCAGTCCCAGCTGCAAATGTGACAGCTCTGACTCTGCCACTGACCCAGACACCCAGTGGAAGCAGGGAGTGTGATTTGGGGTGGAGAGAGGACAGGGCAGCAGTGTGTTACTGTCAAGGACCAGCCCTTTGTGCCAAGCTCCTCAACCCCCGGCCAAGGGATCATCCTGGTATTGCCTCGATGCCCTAAAACTCTCAGAGAAAGTGACACCTTGTTACAGACAAGCAAAAAAGCCTGCAGTACAGAGCAATCCCAAAGAAAGATTTACCTTGCAGAGGGGGCCCAGGGTGCACCAGACCTGGGAAGAGAGAGGCACAGAGAGGAGGGGGGGGGGGGGAGAGAAAAATAGAAAAATGTGTAAAAAAGAGAGTGCTGGGCATAGACAGCAAGAGGNCCTGGTATTGCCTCGATGCCCTAAAACTCTCAGAGAAAGTGACACCTTGTTACAGACAAGCAAAAAAGCCTGCAGTACAGAGCAATCCCAAAGAATGATTTACCTTGCAGAGGGGGCCAAGGGTGCACCAGTCCTGGGAAGAGAGAGGCTCAGAGAGGAGGGGGGGGGGGGGGGGGGGAGAAAAATAGAAAAATGTGTAAAAAAGAGAGTGCTGGGCATAGACAGCAAGAGGAAAGCGGGGGTAGGGGCACAGGCAATGGATCAGCAAGCACAGGGTGGTGCTCGGAACTCTACCGTCATTGCTACGGGCTGGGCTTCCTGCAACAACAGACCTGTCCCCTTGCTGGAGATGGGGTGCAGGAGGGCAACGTAACTAGAGTTAAACCCTGCAGCTGAGTGACCATGCCACTATCCAGCAACTCTTCCTGAGCTATCAGGGACAACCCCCCACACCCCAATGTTCTGCAACTCTGCTGGCTTTGGAGAAGCAGAGTCGGATAGAATCTAACCCCTGCCTCTAGGGCTCCGTCTTCATCAAGTCTAGCAAGTGACACAGCAAATGCATAGCTCCTGCTGCTCTAGAAAGAGGCTGGCTCCCCTTCCCTCTGCTCACTGAATTGCTACTCACACAGAGACTCTGCTGGGCAGAGTGTTAGAGGCAGGGCCCTGTGAATTCTGCATTGCTGCATTTGCAGCCTTTTTAGAAGAATTTTGCATTTGGCAAAAATTGTCACAAAAATTGCCTCTGGCAGCACAGAATTCCTACCTGAGAGGGGAGCAGTATGAGCTAGCCAATGGGATGACAGCACTATGAGCTAGCAAGCGGGGTCCAGTTGCCGCTGTTAGTGGCAGATATATATTCCAGGGCCAAGGGTTCCTTTGTCACAGGTACGGAAGGAGGGAAGCCTATGACCCCCTCCATGGGAGGAGGAGAACTCCCCTGATAGGTCCACGTGATAGTCTACAAGGTTCACAAACTTATGGAATAGCATGCTGGGGAAAAAAAATTGCATGCAAAATTAGCTGGATTTAGTTATTTTGCATAACTTATTCTGTCTGCAGAATCTGGGTTTTTTGGTTGCAGAATTTGGAAGAAGAAGAAGATCCTGCAGAACGCACAGGGCTCTGGTTAGAGTTGATCCTAGCTGAGTCTGGGAGGGGAGCAAATTTGGCAGGTCTCAGTGCAGCTTCGATGGAGACAGCAGGCCAGATGGCCACACAGTTCAGCACCTAAGGGCTGCCCTCATTCAAGACAGTCCCAGGGCACAAGAAGCAGTAGGGGCTGCGGGCAGCATGCTAGGTCGGCCTATAGGCTGGGGTGAGACAGGAGAAAGTGCTGCACGTCACCTGTCTAAATGCTTCGCTCTCATAACCGATCAGAGTGCAGCAGATGAGGAAAGGACCCAGCACACAAAGCTGGGGTTTGCCTGTCTACAGGGAGGGGCCAACTTGGTGCACAGAAGATGGGGCCAGTGGAGCCAGTGTGGTGTAGTGGAGATGGTGCTGGACTTGAACTTGGGAAACCAAGGGTCAAAAAAATCACACCCTAGCCATGAACTCTCAGTGGCCTTAGGCAAGTCACTACTTCTCAGCCTCAGTTTCCCATCTGTAAAATGGGAACGTGTGCGTGTCTGTCTGTCCCTGTGTTCCCCTCACCTTTGACCATATTAGATTGTAAGCCCACTGGGCAGGGACCTGTCTCTGAAAATCTGGTGACTGTAAAGCTCTGCATATTCCTAATAGCGCTTTAGAAATAAGTAGAAGTAGTAGTAGGGTCACCAGTGAGGTTTTGCAGGGGAAAAATCTCAGCTAAAGGAACTAGAGGTGGGACATTCCTTAATGACGGAGGCTCAGCCTCAGCCCAACATGCACCTCTTCCGTGACTCACAGAGCGCAAGGCCAGAAGGAATGGTTCTGGCTCCTGGTTCAGCAAAAGCCAGGCACTTCCCAGCATTACTGCCCTGAGCCCAGGATAACTGTCTGCCGTACAGCTGCTGTCATTCCAGCTGCCTAACGCAGGAGCGAGCATTACGCTTGGTCACACACATTCCGAAGCTACTCAAAGTGGACGTATCTGGGGAACTTCTCAGCAGAGCCAGGGAGCAGCCAAAACACCATGAGATGCATGTCTGTTCATTGGGCTTGTCAGTTTCAGTAAAGGCAGTAGCAGAGCTTTGTATGGGCCTAGTCCACCAGTGGGGAATTTTACCTTGTAGAGGAGTGCTTTGCCTTACAGGGAGGAGTTTTGCCTTGCAGTAGAGAGCTTTGCTTCATCAGTTTCACCAGCAAGGAGCTTTGCCTGGTCAGTTTCACAAGTGGAAATTCTAGGGCTTCACCTGTTTATGCTGCCACCCAATGGGCTCTTCCTGTTGGTCAGAGTCTATAGAGTGGGCAGCATAAACACGGAACAGTGCGAACATTTGTTCATACAGCTCCACTCTGGGATGATGGTGGAGTGAATGCCATGGGGTTGATTTCCCCTGTGGTTAACATAACGCGTAGAGCCAAGTCATGGAGGTACCATGCCCTCCCAGAAAGATTAACACACAACCCCCCAACACACTGTTGCTTATTCGATCGTTTCTTTTCAGCTGGAAACTCATCCTCCAGGAAACCAGCCTCCATTTGGCAGGGTGGGGGCAGCGAGGGAAGACCGGGCCAGATCACACCCTCGTAAGTGTTGCCGGATGGACAATTTCAGCTCCACCCCAGTCCTTCGGCACACCAGGCATCCCCCAAGGTGCTCTGTGAACAAGCTCCTGCATCCAGGGCTGCTCCAGTATGCCCCCGAAGCGCTAGGTTAGCTCTGGGTCTGTGGATGGGTGGACCCTCTCCGTATCTCCTGCCTTAGAGAGCACCTTGCATGGGGGATGCCTCCCAGAACAGGGAGGGCCAGTCCCAGTTACTTCTGCTCTTCAGACTTCTCTGGGTTATGGCATCCTCTTGAAGGCTGTAGCCTCTCAGACCATCAGACCGATGGAGCTCTCTAGGAGGTAACATAGGCTGCCTGCCTCCCCAGATTTCTAATTGGGCTCTGAAGGGGGAAAGAGTACTGCTTGGGCTAGAAATCGGGGCCCAATGCCTTTGGGGGGCAGCCCATGCCCCACCACAGAGGGTTGTGACACCACAGTGCTCCACAAGGAGCAGGGCTATATCAGACAAGGGGAGGAGCTAAGGCATTTCCCCATCCCTTCCCAACATGGCCACGCCCCTACGGAGCACTGCGATGGGGGTGGGGACTCCCACAGTCAAGAAGTCCAGCCTGGTCCAACCCCAAGAAGTTTGGGCGGAGAGTGCACCCCAACTCGGCTCACACCAGACAGGACCAGGTGGGCTGAGGCTGCGTTACAGGAAGAAGCCAAGAAACTGCACAAGGTGTTCTCCCCTGCCCAGGCTGGGATCTTGCGGCCCAAGGTGAGCCCCAGGCTCTGGGGCGCAGCTCTATCCTAAGGAGACCTGCAGGTGCCAGAGATCGATAAAGCTTCGCTAGGGCCACCCTGGGTGGACCTCAGAGATTGGCTCCCCCAGCCCCTTCCCACCAAGATCCCGTTTCTCACCAGTTCATGCTGCTCCTGCATCTGGGCGATTTTCTTAGTATATTTCTGATCCACCTGCTTCAACTCAGACACTACCGCCTCACACTTCTCGCTCAGAACCTTCTTGTCATCAATCAGCTGAGGGACAGATTGGGGGGGCAGGGGGGGGGAAGAGATGGGGAGACGTCAGAGCAGGTGGGTGGCCCACGGAGATCCTCGCGGATCAGCTGTGAAAGTCTGCATGGAGGAGCTGGGACCCCAACCTGGCAGCAAGGGGGGAAGCTAGCTTATGCCTGCTCCTAGTCAAGCCTTGCCTGCCATTCCTAAGCAGAGCTGTCAATTCTGTGCCATGGCAAACACAGCCATTTCTGCAGAATTTTGTATCTGACAAAGTTGGTGCAGAAATTGCCTCTGGCGGCACAGGATGATAGCCTGAGTAGGGATCACTATGAGCATCATCAGAACTATGAGCTAGCCAATGGGGTGCTAGCACTATTAGCTGCTAGTGTATATTCCAAGACCACTGGGTCATTTGCCAGACCTGCTGAAAAGGAGCAATCCATGACCCCCCACACCCACCCCTAAGGGAGGCCTGATAGATCTGTGTGGTATTTTGTGAGTTTGTTTGTCTTTAAACACATAAGAGATGTTCAAAATTGAGACAATGGCATGCTGGGAAATTCATTTGCATTAAGTAATAATTAAGTAATAATTTGTGGGATTTGGTTAATCTACATAATTTATTCTGCTTGGAGAATCTGGATTTTTCCTCTCTTTTTTTTTTTTGCTTGCAAAATTTGGGTTTCCTAGTTGCAGGAATGGATGGGAGAATAAAAGAATACACACAGCCCCGTTCATAAGCCAGTCAAATGTCCTTGGAAAGGAGATTTTAAAGTCTATCAGACTCCCACAAATCATCTTGTATGCAACAATGTGGGAGAGGGAAGCTTGGTTTCCCCCAGCCTCTGTGTGGAGGTTACCTGGTCGATGAAGGTCAGGTGCCTCTGGATAGCTGCCTCGTACTGTTCCCTCTGCAGCGTCAGCTGGCGGCTTAGCTCCTTCTCAGTCTCTTTGACGTGCCGCATGGTCAGTTCCCGCTGCTGAACCTGCCGGGGAGGGGCAGAACCAGGAAGTGTGAAGGACCGCTGGAAGAGCACGCCGCAACGTCAACCCCAAAGGGCTCAGGAGACTCAGTGAATGGTGCTTGCCCAGAAGGTCGGGAGCTACACTGTAAACTGCTGATGGAGCGACAGAGCACGGAGCAGTCGCTGCATGCTGGTGCCCTCCTGCTCCCTTAGGAAGGGCAGGCTGGCTCAAAGACATCCCTAGCTGGGCAGCAAGAACCTGCTTGAGCGTTCTGACAGGGTGGCGTGAAGGAGTTTTCAATAGGCATATGGGAGAGAGGGCTCTGGTGTATGCCCGCCTGAGAGCATACCCCACAACCAGGCCTTGCCTTAAGCTGGGGCATTTGACCTGGACTAGCTCTTTTGTGGGGGCCCCCACAGGCAGCCTCTCACACACCCCACTCCCGAGGCGTCCCCTCCCGCCACCATTGCTTCCGTGCCTGAGGAGGTCCCTTTGCTGCCGCTCTTGAGGCTTGTGGGGCTGAAAGCAGGACCCATTCAGAAGCAGAAGCGATGGCGGCAGGCAGGCCCATGGCCCTCTCACGAGTAGCACGGCCTGGGGCTTCGTGCGGGGCCCATGGCATGCCACTTTCCTGGTGACAACTCCACATCCTGATCCCTGCCCCATGCCTCTTTTGCCCTGGACTCCACCCGCCCCTTGCAAGGCTGGTCCTGCCCACAACCTGACTAGATCAGGAGCCTAGTCACCCACCAGCTCCGTCTGCAGCAGGTCGATGGCTCTTTTCTTCTCCTCCACCTCCAGTTTCAGCCGCATGATGGAGCTGGTAACCTCCGTGGCAACCGCCGATGCCTGCTCCAAGTGGGCGAGCTCCTCCTCGGACAAGAACCCCTGGGGGAGGGGTTGGGGGGGCAGGGTTAGAATGAGGGGGACCCAGCTCAGGGAACGGAGAGACTCCTCCCCACTGATCCTTGGCGCCTGGAGGAGAAAGGGTCTCCGCTGCTGCCTTCCACCCTCCCACGCCAGGCCTTCCCAGGAGGCGGAGGATTGCGTTAGTCGCTCAATTCTGTTATCACCTAAACCAGAGTTGAGGAAACTTTTCTGTCCCAGGGGGGCCACACTGCATATTAGTACGAGCTCCGAGGGCCACATAGAGGTTGGGGGCAGGGGTGCTTAACAGGTTTATTTAAGAAAAGGAGGGCCCAGATCATGGAGCTGTCCCCTATCCTTGTGTACATGCTCTCCTCTCTGCTGCATTGTCCTGAGCTCAGTGGGGGTAGAGAATGGATGCAGGGTCCAGATCCTGACAGTGGAAAGGGTCTACATAAAAACTTGCCAAGGGCTGCATTTGGCCCCTGGGTCCAAGGTTCCCCACCCTTGACCTAAACCATAGGTTCTCAAACCAGGGGGCAGGCACTTAGAGGGGATGTGGAAGATGTTATGGGGCAGGGACATGAGAAGGAATTGATCTGGCGAACACCTAGCTCCACCCTCTCACTGAGCTGGGGGGGGAAATTTCCAAATTAATGGGATGGAAAGCAGGAAAGAAAGGGAAAGCAATGGGGGGGGGGCAGAGAACAGGGAGAAGATGTAGGGGTGTGTGTGTGTGGTGGGAGGAAGGGGGCCTCAATTATAACAGACAAGCAGAAGGTGGGGCCGTTCAAAATAGTCTGAGAACCCCCGTCCTAAACTGTGGGTCTCCTCGGGAGTGAGGAGTTTCCTGGATCTGTTGCAGGTGCAAAATCAGGTTTGATGCATAGCAAAAATGGTATTTGCACTGCCAAACGTAACGGGGACCCTTGTGCGAGGTGGATCGAAGGGGCGGAAAGCATGGTCTCTCTCTCTCCATGTAGCGTGAACGTGGAGTCAGAGTTGAGACAGTACGCGCTCACTGTTAGGGCGAGAGGCAACAGAGCGGGAGAGAATGAAGGCGGGGTAGCAATAATTAGGTTTTATTTTTTTAAGTTTTATTTTTTATTATGGGGTGGACTTCAGGACATGGGGTTTGGAGGAGGTTAAAGAGACGGATTTGTAGTTTGATATGGTGTCCTTTTAGAAAAAGGCAAGATATAAATTCAATCGTACTACTGATAATAATCACAACATGGCACCTCAATGTGGCAGGCGATTGGGCCTTGGATGGGGCAAGCGCCTCAGAGCGGAACTTGCTCCCTCCAGACTTTTGTCCCAGTTCCTCCCCCTACAAAGAACACCTGAAGACTTTTTAAAATTCTCCAGGTGCTTTCAAAGGAGCCGCTGCTGGTGTCCTTTAATGTATTTCCCCAGCCCCTTTAAAAATTGTTTTAAACCAGATTATAAGTAGATTTTAACTGGTTTTGTAGTTGTGAAGTAACCCGAGCACCATGGGGGGGGGAGGGAGGGGTCATTATATAAATAAAATTATTATAATAATATTAATAAAACAAGAGCTTCTGGGAACGGACAGAACTCTGTCAAAGGAAGCACCATTTCAAAAGGTGAAAATATTAAAACTCAGCGCACTGGGACGTAACTGGCACCGCAGCTCTGGAGACAGGCAGCAAGGAGAGGAACGTACAGGCTTTCTTTAGGCCTATATACACACATCTACGTATACATTTTCCTTCCTTCCTGAAGCCAAAGACGTCCACGACTGGAGGTGAGACCGATGGGGCGTTCTAGTGCCTGGGTGCTATAAATCAGATGTCGGGCGTTCGATTAGTGCATCTTGTGCACGTGCTTAGGGGCAAACTGATCACCAAAGTTGGGGCCAGGAAGGAATATTTCCCCAGATCAAATCTGCAGCAGATGGTTTTAGACCTTCCCCTGTAGCCTGGGTGTGGCTCACTTATTGGGAAATCTGGAGAGAGAGATATTTAATAATTGCTGCCTTTTATTTCCAGCATCGTATTTATTCGAGCCTTCATTTCTAGGTTGGTGGACTCATCCTCTGGGGCAGTTCGGATATGGTGAATCTTGCACTGGTGCACGGGGCTGGGCCAAATAGCCCTGGAGAGCTCTTCCTAGTGTCGGACTCTCACTTGGGAGTCCACCCCTTTTCCTGCCCTGTGCTCTGGGGACAGGCCCCCATTCTATCCCATCCCCATCTCTGCCGGAGACTCACCTCGCGCTGCGTGCTGGAAGCAGCAGACCTGGGCCGCTCCTGCTCCGACTTCTCCATTTCATCTAAAAAGCTGATGATGCTTTGGAGTTTGGCTTCCGATAGCAGCGCCCCCTCAGCAGGGACCCCTGGGGAACAGTTCAGTTTCCCAAACCTCTCCAGGTTGTCGGTGGTCAGAGAATTTGAGTCTGCCTCCTGCAGAGGAGAGGAGGAGCGGGAAGGCAAGACGTGAGATGTAAGCGGGGGAACCAGCCTGCAGGGGGTAGCGCAGAGCAGCAGCAGGGTGCACAGGAGAGCCCCGCTCAGGCCAAATGGTCCGGCTCAAGGTCAACCCAAACTCATGCCTGATGCAGCCAGGCTCTTCTGAACTCAAGTGTATGGATCTGAAGTTGGCTCCATCCCCAAGGAGCATCATGCGGGTGGGGCCATGTTATAAAAGAGGTGGAGAACACTTCACGCATGCACAAAGCTGAGAGGAAGCCCAGCCCGACCCAAGCCCAAGGGGTCCGTTTGGACTGCGATGGACTCGAGCTGAAAGGGCACAAAGTCAATTGAATTACCTTGCTGCCCTCTAGTGGCCATGGACAAGCTCACACGCCGCAGTGTTGCGACCTCTGGAAAAATGTTCTCCCCTCGAGTGGGCATTAACAAACAAGACGGTAGCCCACACCAGCTGGGTGTCCACATGCCTGTTTATTAAGGTGTTCGACCCCACTGGGCACCACTCCTGGTGGGGTCTCGGAGAACGTGGAACCTGCTACGTGGGCAAACGTGCACTCGATGTGTCTGTGTCCTGTCAATTAGGCTGCATGCAGCGCCTCTGCACATACAGGTCTGCCAGCACCATAGAGTTGTGGGCAGAAATCGTAGAGCATCCAAGGAGCAACGGATGCCTGCCCCTCTCTCCGTTCTCACTGGTGCTGCCAGTGGGGGCTGCCCACAAGTGCATGAAATACACACTGGAGGCTGCCCGGTCATTAGGCTGGACACACTGAACATGTGGGTGGAGGCTGCAGGGACTGAACCCGGACGGCAGCGAGCTAAGCGTCTCATTCGTTTTCCACCCAGAGTGGGGCTTTTCGATGGGCTTGCTCCTCTTTTGGAGAACAGGCTACATAGAGGCCCAAGTCCCGTCCTTCCCCAAACCATGCTCCACCTCAGAGGCACATAGGAGTCAGGATTTCATTCCCATTCTGACTAGCCCAGGAAGGCTCTTTGCCCGCCGTCCTGGCCTGCGATGGGGTGGTGGGGGTGGCTTGTAACGGCTTCAGGCTAGGGCTGGCCCTACAACAAGCAGGG
>QEPC01011341.1:17771237-17861173 GCA_003113815.1 Sphenodon punctatus
CTGTTTTAAATCTGCTGCCAGTTAGTTTCACAAAGGATCCCCTAGGTCTGGTCTCTTTCTGTACACAGCAGCGGGGCTTTATAAACCAGTAAGAGGCTCTTGCTGGCTGCCCCAAAACTAAAGCTCTGCTCGGCATATCAAGAAGGGGCAGCCAAACTGTGGCTCAGGAGCAGCGCACAGCTTCTTGGGTGGTTCAAACGCAGGTCTCAGCCAGGTCTGGTCCTAAACTCCACATTGCCTTACTGGTCCTATCCCAGCTGCGCCTCAGAATCTCGGACCACTGAGCACCAGCTCTGCCAGCTGATCAGAAAGCAGGAGGAAGCTCTTTCTCTGTGTGTGCTGTCATCTTGTGGCTCTCAGCCATATAAAGATTTGAGTACATGGCTTTAATAATTGGGAACCTTGGCCACCTCTGGCCTGGAGCGAAGGGCACGCATGGCCCAAGGGATGAAGCTAAAAGCCCAGCAACTCAAAGCCACAAGGCGTATCGCTGTGCTGGAAACGTTTGCCTGTACTACCTGTCCTTGGTGGGGACTGAGGCTCAGGGGGAAAGCGCCCTCGTCCTTTGTTCCTAGTACTCACGAGAGGATTCCTCTTGGGCTTGCTCTCGGTGATGACAGAGATGGAGCGAGCTATGTACTTGGCAGGGCAGGCGCTGCTCGGACGCCGCAAGACCTGTAGTGGGAGGCCAGTCAAGCTGAGGTCCACACCATCAACATTGGCACCCTGGAAGGAGGAGCTGCTACGGGTGCTCTTCATTGTGGATGGAGAGAGAGGCCAGTCCTGAAAGCACATTGAATGGATGGGAGATAATACAGGGAGAAGATTGGTCTATCATGTCTCTAACAACTGGAAACATGATGGAGCAAGAGGGGATGCTCACTAATGCACCTTTGACTGTCCTGTCCTTTAGGATCCCGCTCACCCTGTTCTCAATTTCTTGAGTGTGCCCGTGTCTCTCCCTGCATTGGGCCACGCCAATTCTGAGGCAGCCAAGCTGAATTTCTTCAGCCTAAGCTGGGCTCTCCCTTGGTTCCCTCTCATCTTCCAGCGTTTTCAAAACAAGCTCTGATTCAGTGTTACTTTATTCCTTAAAAACACCACTTAAAGAAGGAGGTTTTCTGCCTTGCCCCCTGGAACATAAGCTGTCTGGGCTTCTCAACACACGCCCATTCCTGCTCAGCTCCTTCCAACACTCTTTGCAGTTCTCTTGGCTGGAGTAAGGAGGGTAAACAAAATGCTCTCTATGGAAACCGCTGCCCGGCTCACCACTAAGCGGCGGGTAGGTGTTTGCTCAGAGAAACACGGCGGATGTCTTGCAGCTGGAATGGCAGTTAGGAATGATTACAAGTTACAGATTACTGCTCAATATTGCAGGGCTGGAGGGTCCCAGAACGCCATCAGCAAAATTAAACCCCCTGATTTGCCTACCCTAACGTATATCTGTCCCTAAAGCCAGAAGTGCCCCTTGTGCCCCCATCCATCTTCTCCTGGTAGTTTTGGTACCTCCTTTGCTGGGGCAGGTCTGACATCAGACTCATAATCCAGATACCTGGGCAGAGTCACAGCGACCATCTATTGTATTCAACACAGGTGCAAGCCTCCAGATCCATTTGCAGCATCAGGGCCGCGTACCGGAAGTACTTTGGAGCCAGGACCGTGTCTGAATTGTTTTACGCTTAATCAAGTTGTTCCCAAACTTTTCAGGTCCCTGGACCACCGTCAGCCCTCAATGTTTTTCGTGTATAGCCACGTAGCTGCTGGAGAGGGCCACAGCCTGGTGTATGTTCATCGTGGACTGGATGTGGCTGTACAAATGGGATGGCTCAGGGAAAACAACAGACAGCACTCCCACCCCTTAGGATCATCCCCTGCTCGCCTAGGAGATAGCTGACTCCAGTGGTGACCAAAGCCCATCTTGCCACCCCCATGGTTGATTCGGCAAACTGCTCACCACGGCCTTCTGGATCACCAGTGGTCCATGGGCCACTGGTTTGGAGTCCCTGGTCTCTTAATCTCTTTCAGAACACTGTAAAGCAGTAATCCTTTATTAGCAGAGCCTATTCCAAAATAGGAAGTTAAATAAATACAAACCAGTGGTTCCCCAAATTTCTGTCTGCACGGCCCCATTACGAACCTTTAATACAGGGGTGGGGGACTTTTTGCCTCCCACACTGGTCTGTGGGCTGAATAAGAGTTAGGGATAGGGGTGTGCTCAGGATGTGGGGAGGAAGGAGAGAGCCCTGATCACAGATCTACGCCATGGATCTAAACCCTCTTATTATTATATATGTAGCACCCGCAACGCCACTGGCATTGGCCAGTCATGATTAGAGATAGGTTCCCACCTCAGAGGGCTTACAGTCTAGGATGAACAAGGGAGTGGGGTGAGGTGAAGGAGAGGGTAACATAGGGAGAGAGAGGGATACATTCAAGAAGTTACAGGTGCACATGCTTAGCTTAGTTAACCCCTGTCCTCAAGTGCCTACCCTCATCTCTGCTCCCTTCCCCCAAGTTCAGTTTTTCAGCATTTAAGCGGATCCAGGAGACAGATCCAGGAATTGGAATGGGGCAAAATAAAAAACAGCTACAGGGCAGTTTTGGCCCACGAGCCAGAGGTTTCCCACCCCTGCTTTAATCTCGTGACCCTACACAGCAACAAAGATATGCAAAGTATTTCAAATACCAATATGAACTGTCAGCTCATCCACAGATGGCATAATCCAACCTGGAGTCCGAATCCATAATTTGAGGACCTGTGCCTTCTCAGCTGCATGCAGTGCAGATGTTTATTCCAAAAGCTCCATACCTCTTTGCCTGCTCGTTTTCCAACTAGCTGAACTGGCTCCTTGGCCTGCTCAGCAAAGGCAGCAAAACCAGTCACCCGCACTCACACAAAGGAAAGCAAACCCTACAGTTTACCAGCAAGGTACCAGCAGCCAATGCTTGAATAATTTTAAGCCCTATGAAGTCTGAGCTTTACTAGCAGAAGTAGTTCCATCGACAGCAAATGAACTGCCCAAGAGAGTATACGAGGTGTGTGAGCCTTTGCAGGATCAGACCTTCATTTACAGACAAACCCTGGGATACACAGTTAGACAGCCTTTCACACTGCTATAGCACATCCCTCCAAGTTGTGTGTATCCAGCACAACCGCTACAGCTACGCTTCCACACTTAAGACAGGCTTGACTTTCAAGTGTCTCTATCCAAGCGCAGCCCAGTCTTAAGAATAACAAATACATAAAGGGGCAATAATGGCTCCTTACCTGCTTGCGCTTCCTGCCACTGGCACAGCACTGGGGGGTGGGGGGGGAGACTTGCTGTTTATTCCCTCTCTGCTCGCTCGCTCTTGTTTGTAAGGGGCAGGTAGCAAGGGGTAACTAAAAACCCACCAACTCTTGTATCAAGGTGGCTGATGCTCCAGCAGCTGCTGGGGCTGGGAATCCAAGCCCCTACCCCTAGGGATTATAAACCATCCCTGATGCAGGTGGAGAGGGGCTGTGTGCTCTGCAAAGTCCTGTTTGGGGCAGAATGGGGGTATTTTGCTTGGGTGTAAAGTTGCAAAGCGGGGGACAGCATGAAAAGGGGGGGAGGGGTTTGGGTCTGCTGTCTCCCCCCCCTTACCTTTATCCCAGGCCCCCCAGGAAGGAGCTCAGGGGCTACTGCCTTCCCCTCTTTGTCCCAGTACCCTCTAAACCCCCACTCCCCCCAGGACTACTCTAGACTTACCCTAGCCTTCAGCAGGGTCCCTCTACTCCAGCCCCCCCAAGCAGGGGCTCAAGGCCTGCTGCCTCCCCGTCCCAACACCCCAAAAGAGGGGGGGGGCTCTCTCTCTATCCCAGCCCTCAAGCCAGAAGCATTGTGGGAAATTCCCGCCCCCTTCTCTCATGGGATGCTCGTGCCTGCGCCCCCAGCCAGGGACAAGGGGAGCCTGTGCTGCTAGCAACGGAGACAACCTAGCCTGGAGCCGAGGGCAGGAAGGACGGAACGAGCCCGCCTTCTTACTGCCACGCTATTGGCTACGATAGCGAGAAGCTGGCTTTTCGCTGGCTGTCTGGGCTGTCTATCTAGAAGTGAGATTAGGTTGAGCGCGCAGGGAGGAGCTAGGGCTGAGAAGGCAGGGATTGGGTTGAGGGAGGGTTTGCAAGGGGGAGCCAGGAAGCGGGGTGGGGGGGAGAAATCAGAGCCAGGGCTGCCCCCGCCCCCAGAGAGAGGAGATCTTTAACCAGTGGGGCGACCCCATGGACAGATCCCAAGCGCCACTTCCAGCCTGCCTCTCTCAGGTCACCTAATTAACTAAAGCTTGTTCACACACACAATTTGCTCATGGGTAAGTTACCCCCCACTATACCAGATCCCTGCTTGGGGTCGTCCCTAGAGGGGCCATGTAGGAGTAAATCCATGAAATGCTATGATTTAGGCCACAGTCCAACAAACAGCTAATTTTATGCCTTGCGTCATTTTTACTCCTGAAGCGTTGGCATGAATAGAGTGCTAAATCGACATGATTCAGGTCTAGGAAGAGAAGTAAGTTCTGAAAAACCAGGAGTACATACTTCCCTTTGGTTTGTATTTTGAAGTAACTGATTGTGTGAACATGTACCACTGTCAGGGTGGCAGTCATGGTTCAGAAATAATTAAATCTCAGCAGCGGGGTGGGTGGGTGGGTGTTACATTGTTTGTCTGAATGCTACGAAAGTGGAATGGCTACTTCAGTTTAATTCATTTGAAGTAGTTATTTCAGCTTCAGTCTTTGTCAAAATGTGGCTTTAGTTACATCGAAGTGACTACATCATTTTGGTAGCATTCACACTGCAACTAAACCAAAGTAGTTACTCCTCAGTCTCCTCGTGACGGTCCGGGGCACAACAGATAGAACCAGAGTGATGCAACAGAGGTTATTAATAGATGAGACTAGCCTGCTTGCTTATCAGGAAACTCTGTCTCACACCTGCCTCAGGCAGGGACATGACCCAGCTCCCACTCCACCTGAGAGGTAACACCGGAAACCAGAGAAAGAGCTATCAACAGGGTTTAAGGAGTGAGACAACAAGGAGAAAAGGGGGAGCCATTCTTTTGCCATCTTCCAACTGTGAAGAGGAACAAGCAGCCAGAGATGTCTGGGACTAGACACCACAGCATGAGGAACTTGGTTTGTTGAAACCCCCCAAGATCTGCTTTACCATCACAGAATGCACTGAGATATTCTTTGTACTTCAGTTAGAGTGAGAGTTGAGAATAGTTAGGAAAACCATAGTTCAGTTAGCTTGCATTGTGCTTGTATTTTATTTGATGTGCACTCTCTTTAATCAATCTCACTTTGTTTAACCTGGTTTGCAATATGTATTCTTAAGAACAAGCATTGCGTGCCTGTGTGTTTTCTACCTAGTGGTACTCACAAGCAGTATGGCTGACTCAGGTTTGATACCTGGGCGAACCTGATCGAGAAGATAGATTTTTCTTTGCATAGAGAGAAACCCACTCAAGTTACAGGTGATTAGTTGGGAACTACATCATGGCTGGGCTGGAAGGAAAAAGGGGTTCAAGAGACATCCTTTTATAGGAACTCGAAACCCTAGTAAAATTAATGGAGAATACATGTCCTCTTCTAAGGGTCTACCTGCCTAAAGCATCCAGTCTAAGAACTAATCAAGACTCATGGTCTCTAGGGCTCCAGGCAGTACAATCCTGAGTGCATGGCAACAGCCCTGGCATTTAGCATGGGAAAAAGTCCCATTCTATTCAGTGGAACTGCAGCAAGCGCTAACCCTAATAACGCCCACTCAAGCGGACTGCACGGCAAGTTCTTTTCCCAAGCTCTAGTCTCCCAGTGTGCAGATACAGCTGGCATCCCTTGTCCCTAGGCACAGGAGATTGCATCTGGCTCTATTAAGACCAGGGCTGCCTGACACTTAGAAATTCAGATCCATTCACTGATTTTCCTGTAATAAATTAATTGACAGATTGATTGATCTTTCCTAGTTGATGCAACCAGATCAGGGAACCAGAGCAGGGGATCAGGGGGCTGTGGACAATCTGGGGAGCCTGTAAACTGGGAGGGACACCGGGCCTTACATCCTGTATCTTTTTACAGTGTCAAAGGGAAGGGATTGTTTTATCTTGAATAAAAGCAGTCAACTGATGCATGCAGGAAGGCACCTTTCCTTAATCACATATTGCTTGAATGGCCCAGCCAGGGGCATTCCACCGAGTTTCCCACATTGGTACCCAATGGGGAAAACACAGTGAACACAAGTTCCTGGGCCTAGCTAACAAAATATGATTTAGATCATTCTGTAAAACTGCCCTGGCACGATCCTCACACTTGGGCACTAGGCACCTAATCTTGCATCTCTCCTGAGCAGCTGGTGGCCTCAGCCCCCTGGCAGAGCCCAGAAAGAGGCAACGGTAGCCACGTAGCAAGCAGTGCCCATGTCTTCCACCAGCAGGGAGCTGGCTGCAGTCATGGCCACTACACGTAGGTCTGGGTTTTCCCTTTCTGGGAGCTCCTGCTGATGCTCACATCAGGGAATGCAAATCAAGAGAAAGGGCACTTTGTGCCAATTCTCCACAGGGTATTGCAGTAGGAACCTGGTCCACAAGGGCTCTCCTTTACTACTTATAATTTCTATAGTGCTACTAGGTGTACACAGCACTTTACACTCATCACTTTTAAAAGACAGGTCCCTGCCTAGTGGGCTTACAATCTAAGATGGACAAGGGTTGGGGGAAACGCACACATTCCCATTTTACAGGTGGGGGAACTGAGGCTGAGAAGTTGCACCTTGCCCGGGCCACCCAGTGAGTCATGGCTAGGACAAGATTACAACCCTAGCTTCCCAGGTCCAAGTCCAGCAGCACCTTATCCACTACACCACACTGACCTTTGCGAGTGCCAGTGGGCAGCTTCTGCTAGGGCCAGTGCAAGGATTTTTGTGCCCTAGGCAAACTGCTGCACGTGCACACCTTGCACAACCAGTGCACAAATTGCACACCTCACATGCAGCCCACATGCATGTTACACACAACCCCCGGAAGCACACATCTAGCTTGCAACATGCACATGCAGAGCCTGCTTCTCAAGCAGCGAGGGGTCGGTAGCCCCACTCCTCCTGGCCCCCGATTCAGCCGTAAAGATTACCAGTGGGGGCTGCTGGATCGGGGACAGGAGAGATGGCAGCGGAAGCTGGATCAGGAATGGAGCCACCTAGGGGGGTGCCTCTCCCAGCCCCCAATCCAGTCCAGAGTTTATTGGCAGGGCCACCTAGCACAGTAAATTGAAGGGGGCACCTTTCCCGTCCATCCCACCCATTATCGCCGGTGGCGGGGCAGCTGGATCGGGAGCAGGGGAGCATCCCCCCCCTTCAAGTTGACCTTAGACAACCAGCTGAGCTGCCCGTAGCACCGGCCCTGCCTTCTGCTGGTGCATCAGAGCTATTACAGGGAAATGAAATCTCACTAGGCAGAGGTTGGGAACCTTTTCCCTTCCCTCACATGGACCACTTTGAAAATGAGCACAAGCTCTGCAAACCGCATGGGTGTTGGGGGCAGGGGTGTTTAAGGGGTGCACTCAGGCTGGAGGGAGAGGGTCCAGATTGTGGATTTATGTCTGCATCTATCCCTTATCCCAATGTGCATGCCTGCCTCTCAATTTCCTTCTCCTGAACTCACTCTTTCAGTGCTGGAGGGCAGGGACTGATCCATGAGTCCATCCAGAAACTGGAAAGGGACCAAATAAATTAACAGCCATGGGCCAGATTTGGCCCCTGGAAGCAGTTTCCCATCCCTCGCCTAGGGCAACTGGGGAGAGAAGAGGCCTTGCTTTTGGGAAGTTTGGGAAATGTCCTGTTTCCACCCATTCCCTGCACCAATAATGTCCTTACCCTGCATGCAGAGTCTGCCCCTGGGGAGGGGGAGAATGAGCCACTCGTGATGGAGGTTCGGCATGGCATTTAATGCCCTATTGGCAGGTGTGATGAGCCTAGGTCATGGAGGCACTCACACGGAGATGTCAGTGGGGAATCAAAACTGATGTGGGATTGTTCCTATCAGCAGGCCTCTTGATGCAGAACCGGGACATGGGTTGGATTGCTTGCTCTGGGGCTCTCCTGGAAAGGAAACCCACTCATAAGCAGAGATCTGTGTTCATTACGTTTCCCCCATTGCTGGCAATGGGGAGTGCCCAATGTGGGAAGCATCAAGCAAGCTAGGATTTAAAACCAGCTCAGGCACCTCTTGGCAGCACAGAAAACACAGCCCAGATGCTACCTCCAGCCCCTACCCTGAACTGAGCGTGGATACGGTTAGCAGATTTTGGAATGCTCACTCCCACTGGCTGAGCCCCCTGCTGCACCCAGAGCCCAAGCCAGGCAGGTAGCCTCTGCTTCATCAGTCCCACCTGCTTCCTGGGACCATTCAGATTGATCTGTTAGCAGTAGGGACTGAATGCAAATGTCATGCCCTTCACTGTTTAGCATTACAACTAGTCTAGAAAAAAAAGACCATAAACAAAAAAAGGCAAACTTAAAAGTCAGTTACACAAGCCACTCAGACATGAACCTTCAACCATCCAACCTCCATAGGCTACTTGGGCTTCATGAGAAATTTCTGGCCTCGCTGCTTCTTAAAATTTATTCTGCTACTAGAAAAAGCCTTTGCATATTACCCAATAGTTAAATAGCTGATTGTCAGTATGCTGCAGCCACATTAGCAGTATGGCTGGGTAACCAATCTTTATCTGCTGTTAAACTCCCTATGTTCTTCACTGTGGTCTGCATTATTTGGACAATGAAGTAGCAATTCCTAGTTCCTTACCTTACAGAGCAGGGTGTTCAGAAGAAAGCATGAGATGTGAAAGAAGCAGTATTCAAACCCACAACCCCCTGTACCCCGTTTGGGGAAGTTCCCAAGGCTACAGGAAATCCATGGCTGGAAGTCATTTCTATCCTGCTACTCCTACCTAGGAAACAAAGGCCACCATGCATTATGGTGGTATTGCTAGGGACAAAAGGAACTGTATCTACTCTTTGGGAGGGATGGAGGATATCCTACATTGTTATGTTTTGTTCTTATTTTATCAAAATAAGGGAAGATCTGCTTGCCCCTCTATGGTCTAGTCTCCCCTCTATGTATTCCTAGGAATGGATGATCTGGCTTTTTCAGAATAATTCACCTAGTGTAATTAGCCGTTTGGTGTTATTTGCTTTTAAGGCAGAATCAATAAGGGTTAAACATCCGTTAATTTAACTGTGACCTTGAGTTTGCTGGCTTATTTTCAGGGGACTGGTTTGGTCGTGTCATTGCTTTGGAGAAGAGCAAGACCATAAGCCCCCTTTGTTACCTGTTGTAGAACTGTTTTTGGCCAGGGCGGTAGCCAGTTAATAAACTTCAACCTCTACCCCATCCTCCCAAAGGCGGCTCACAACATAAGCACAGCATGGGAGCCACAGCTCTAGAAGGGAATGTGACTACTACAGCAGCAGTTTAGAAGTCCTTAAGCAGGGCCCCATTAACTCTGCACTATTGCAATCAGAAACCTTTTTTTGCATAAATTGTCACTTGGCCAAACTGGCAGAAATTGTCTCGATCAGCACAGAAACAGCCTGAGGGAGAACACTGTAAGCAGCCAACAGGATGCAAAGATTGGGAGCTGCAAACATATAGTCTAGGGCCATGAAGCCAGCTGGCAGACCTACCAGAATAGAGCAGCCTGGGATCTACTGCTGGAGAAGAAACCCAGCTGTGATATTTTGTGGTTTTAAGACACGAGGTATCCAAAATGGATGGAATAGCATGCTAGGAGCCTCATTTGCATTCAAAAAACTGCATAAGGTTCAGGACTTCATTTGTTTAATTTACTCCGCTCAAAGAATCAGGAAATTTCACTTGCGGAATTGAGGTTTCCTAGTGGCAGAATTTGGAAAAAAATTAATGGAGAATACAGGTCCTGTTCTTAGGCTCTGCCTGCCCCAAGCATCCAGTCTAAGAACCAAGCAAGGTTTCTCAGAGAAGGCAAAACCACATGCTTAGTGGAGGAGGGAGTCAAGCCCTTAACACCCCACATGACATTCCAGTCCAGTCCCCCATTCCAGGCCCAAGAAAGAGCAGCCATTTTGTGGCAGATGCAAATTTGCATTTCTAGCCTCACACTAAGAGATTCCATCAGGCTTTTAATAAATATAACTTAGTTTTTATTAACAAAACTCCACAGGCGAATACCCCTGCACTCGCTGCAGAAATGGAACACTCCCAGCGGAGGGACAGACCATCCCACTCTCAACAAATGGCAGGGAAAGACGGTCAGGAGCAAGAGCACACCACTGGCAGGACAGACGGGGGGCAGCACAGGAACTAGGACGCAGTTCGGAATCGGTTTGGGGTCCATCCCATCAGACCAGCGTGATGTTACTGGAAAGATGTCTTGCTTGGGGATTGTTTCCTGGCTGTTTCCAGCTGGCCCAGAGGGGGAATGTCAAGGGCAGAGCCTGACGGAAGAGACCCGTCCCCTCTTCAAACAGACCCGTGCAGCAGCCTATCGACTGGGCCACTCTGCTGGCAAACCCAAGCTCTTGCTTTTCTCTGAAGCTGGTTCCT
Organism: Sphenodon punctatus; assembly: GCA_003113815.1. NCBI lineage: Eukaryota > Metazoa > Chordata > Lepidosauria > Sphenodontia > Sphenodontidae > Sphenodon > Sphenodon punctatus. The sequence continues at coordinate 17,781,833 of QEPC01011341.1, forward strand.
TAAAGGAAACATTCAGGTCCTCTCCCAGCCTGCTGCAGAACCCTGTTGAACCCCCAGGTTGGCAGCTGCACCTGCTCTCCAGTTGTACACAGGAGTATGGCAGAACCAAACTGAGAAGCCAGGCGAGCTGGAAGAGCAGAGCTCAAATCCTGCTCTCATGCTGGGGTGGAATCCCTGGCAGGTTAGTTGATAGCCCAGTGACAAGATGCCCATTGATTTAATTGGTGGCAGGATTTTACCCCAGGAGTCAAATGGGCTTCCATCTACTGATCCCCAGGTGCCCACTCTGTGGACCTTGGCCATTCTCCCTTGCCAGTGTGTTTAGCTCTGGTGGGACATGCCAGCCTCATGGGCATGGATCCTCTAGGAACTCACAACCCAGGATGGCAAGGCTCCTCCTGCTCAGCTATGTCATAGATCACCTTCCCAGGCAGGCCACGAGGGGACAGAAGACACATATGACAGCACATGTCCCCTTGCTCAGCTGTGCCCTGTAAAGTGGTACTTGTGACTCGGTCTCCGGCAGGGACCCATGTTGACTGCGTTGCTACAATTTTCAGTGTTGTTTGCAGAATCAGCCAATTCTCACAGTGCCATGCTGAAACCACAGTGGGAGCTGTCTGTAGGATTTTTAAATCCTGGCTCAGGTATAAACTTGTTGCCTGACCCAGAACTAAAACTTCTGTTGCCACGGCTGCTGTCTGCCAGGGAGGTGTGACTACGACCCCTAAGGGTGAATAGGCCCCTGGGAGACTAATTGTGCGGGGTGGGGTGGGGGGTGGGCAGAGGGTGTCTTAGGCCCCGATGTTTTGGTGAGGAAGGTCTGGGGCTTTAACATGAGGTGGGAGTTCTGGGGTGCTGAATTCCAGAGGATTTGAGTGTTTGATTAACAAAGCTGTGATTCTATGTCAAACGTGTTGAAAAAGCATGCTGGTAAGCAAATTTGCATGTATAAATTAATGCATAATGATGTAAATAAATTTAATTATGCAAATATGAATGCTCATGGTGACTTTGCAGAATTTGGCTTCACTAGTTGCAGAATTTAAGATTTTTGGGTGCAGTAAACAAGGGTCCCTGAGCTCAGGCTACCCACTCTCTAGTGATTGCCCTGTATCACTGACCTTGTGCTCTTTGCAGCCCTTCCACAACTAAGGGTAGACAAGAAGCCTTAAGCTCAGTGGCGGGGGCAGAGTTAAGAGGATTTTTATTACATACAATCTTGGCAGCTGGGATCTGGCCCTTGGGAGCACAGCCCCTGTGCTGCTAGAATAGGCTGGACTGTTATTCCAGGGATGCTCATGTCTGCGATTAAACGGAGGGGATGATCAAAGACTCTACCTTCACTTCTTGGCGAACGCCAGGAGAGGGGTGCCAGCCCCCTTCTCAGGGCAAGGAACCAGCACCACGGTCAAGGAGAGACAGGTCTGACAAGGGGCCATGAAAGTCCAAGCTACTGGGATGGAGGAAGTGAGACTGCCAAGCAGGGGTAAGAAAGAAAACACTCCCTCCCCCTGATTTGCTGCTAAGTGGGCTGCCCCGTGTCCCAGACGGGAACACAGAGCGGCTACATATTGAGGAAGGAGAACGCAGACACCTCCCTGCTGTCCTCACTGTCCCTGGTGCTCCCAGCGCAGGGTAATGTCCGTGGAGCTGGAGAGGTACACGGCTGCCCAGCAGCATCAGCCAGCACCATAGCTGAGGGGGCCACCAACTCCATGCCAGCAAACAAGGAAACAGCGCCACCGGGCGTCTGGGATTTGCCCCCTTGAGGCTCAGAACGTGACAATCTGCACTGCGCCCCCTGCTGGTGGGGACTGGCTGGTAGGAGGCCCAACCGGTCGCAGGTTGCTGCTTCTGCCCCCAGCATCCCCGATGGGCAGGCCAGGGCTGTGGGGTTCCCCGAGGGAAGCAGGACCAAGCTCATTGGTTTGAGAATGGTCTCTCCCACAAAGGGCATCATGTCCGTCAGCAAGTCCTCCGTGCGCTGGGACCTGGCAGCTGCAGCCGGCGTGGGGCTCTTGGAAGCAGGGCCGCTCTGGCACAGCGCCTCGAACTGCCGCAGGATCTGAATGCAAGAGAGAGCAGGGCGTCAGCACAGCACCGGGGGAGTCCCCCACCTCCTCCAGGGCTTGTATCACTGCTAGCCCTCCCAGTGCCTCCCCACCCCCCAGCTCTTTTCTCCTGGCTTGTTTAGAATGCAGGCTTCTTGGTGCGAGCACTGCCTCTTACTACTCCATGTGCAGCACCTGACACGACAGGGCCTTAACTTCAGTCCTGTGAATTCTCGGCTGCTGTCCATTTTTTGTGGAACTTTGCATTTGATATAATTGTCACCAACGCAATCGCCACTAGAGGGAGCTAGTGAGGCACATTTGTTAAGCTGCCTCCTTTGGATTGGACCAGATGCCAGTAGAGCGATCTCGACAATATTAGATGCTCAGATTCTCCCACAATGCACTTGGGCTGCTGTGGCAGGGAGGCTATTACTTTCCTGATTTTTTTTGGCCACCAGACCACTCCCCAGAGCCAGCTATTCCCTCTTCTGTTGTCGTACCACCACACACCTAGCGCTGGGCTGACCCACACTCTCCTATCCACTACACTGAACTAAAAAGGGGAGGGTGGAATGGGATTCCCTTCAGTGGCTACAGGTCTGGGCAGACTAATCACACAAGGCAAAGGAGGAAGGCACAGGAGTCACCTTGGTTGCTTTGTTAGCCACGGGTCCAGGGCTCCCTTGGCTAAGATGCTGCAAGTGCTGCTGGGTAACGGCAAATATCTGGTCGTGGGAGAGCAGGTCAGAGCACATGAGGGAGGAAATGGCACACATGGCCCTCTGTAGGGGAGAAAGGCAAGGTATGGGGAAGTCGTCCACCGAGTACAGCCTAGGCACAGAGAACAGAGCGGGCACTCAGCCAAGCCCCACAACAGCAGTGTGTGTCCCCCCTATTATACACAGCCCCAATCGTAAGAGAGTGAAGGAGCACTCAGCTGTGCCCCACAGGGTCAGCTGCACCCTGCAAAAGGGATGGCTGAGACACGGAGTGGAGGCTGGAGCCAGGGATCATCGATGAGCCTTACCTTTCATGGCGGGGGCAGAGTTAAGGGGATTTCCATCACACACACCTCCTTGGCAGCTTGGGAATCACTCACTGGGCTTGGCCAAGGCACAAGGGGCGGGGTGGGGGGCGGAATGCAGCTAGCTCAGTCCCCGGATATCCCCAACCCCAGTAGAGCCTCAAGTACGGGGTCCCTCACCATGCAGACACACTCGCTGGGCTCCCGCAGTGTACGGTTGAGCAGCTCCAGCACCACTTCACAGTTCAGCAGCCCGCACCTGGGGAGAAGCAGCAGCACTGACACAGGGTGCCATTCGATGGGGAGACAGGGAGTGGCTGTGGGGATGGAGACCCCGGCTCATAGGCAAAGACACAGGAGTTGCCCCCGCTTTGCCAACCCAGACTGCACTGGGGGCCCTCTCCTTACCACAGCCAACGAGCTCGGTTGGGAAGCTACATCGCCCAGTGCTGGGCCCGGGTCTACGGGGGTAGGGCCCTGCCCCAGGCCTTGGCATCTCCACAAAGGCGAGGCAGGAGTGAAGAGAACGGGGACCTGCCCTGGCAGGGAGTGGAGACACAGGAATGCAGAGGGGCCTGACTGGAGGGGAGGGGGGGGAGAGAGAGGAGGAGCAGGGTTGGGGGAGGGGAGAGCGCTGTCCCTTACTCCTTGATGAAGTGCTGCACCTCCTGGCGTGTCAGGAAGACCCTGGAACCATGGGTGAGAGCGCTGACCAGGCTCACCTCCTGCAGGCAGTCGCCCAGGCTGTCAGCTTCCACCCTGCAGGTAAAAAAAGAAGTAGGAGCTTGTCAGCCTGCTCCCCCTGCATAGAGGGGAGGCCTCAAGCTGTTAGGGTGGCCTGTCCCCAGGTGTGAGGCAGTGGAGGCTTAGGCGCTGTGCATGGGAGTGGGGGAAGCTAAGCCACCTTGAGGCCCCCCGTCCTACCCAGAGTCAAGCTGTTCCCCCTAATATAGGGCACAGAGATACACACACACCCCCACCGGGTTCATCCTTGTTCACAGAGCTGCCATCCCGGAGACTCCCCCCCACCAGTACACAGTTGCTGCCCCCACTCTGGGCTACAGAGACAGACACTCTCAGGAGGGAACCCTGAGTTACTGGGGATGGAAGGATTCTCTCATGGGGGGGGGGAGAGGAGGAGTCTGGGGGTCCCAGCTGCGCCCTCACCTGTCAGCAACGCTCCCCACCTCCCGGCTGGTGCCCGAGTGGCCGTCGCTGCCCGACTTGCTGTAGGAATCGGACATCCTGCTCAGCTCGCCATTCTCCTGCGAGGAATTCTGGGAGCTGCGCCCACTGTCGCTCTCCTCCCAGCCCCCGCCTGCCTGCCCTGGCTGGTGACTCACTGCGGAAGGAACAGCAGCAGTGACAACTTGCCCAGGCCAGCAGCTCTGTGTTGCGAGATTTCTACCCCCTCCCACACCCTATACATTTTCCAAAGCCAGCAACCCACTGTTTCACATGCCGAGTAGCCAGCGGTAGCGCTCTGCCCACTGGACAGATCTGGTGCTTTCTAGTCAGAACCAAGCTACAATGTTGCTGTGAGCTGTGGGAGCAGAGTTACACCCCAGAGGTGGCTGCATTTCAGTGCTGTCCACACCACACTGAGATATTGGGGNAGCAATTCTCAAGACCTACCAAAACGTTTTTTTTTTTAAATCTGGAACATACCTTAAAAAAAAATCCAGGACCAGGAATGGCTGAGTGGCAGCAGCAGGGGCTGATTCTGGCAGCCATGGGGAACCAGCAGGAGGCTGCCAGAAGCGGCAGGAGCCAGAGAAGAGAGGAAGCTGTAAGAAGCCCACGTCCCTCCTCTCCCTAGTCCACCCTCAGTGGCAGAGATAGCCAGAACAAGTGGCAGGAAGGGGTGTAACACAGCTGCTGCAGGAGGGACTGCTCTCTCCCTAGCAGACAGCTCCGGGGTTCTCTCCCAGCTCTGCCACGGATGCAGTCATGGATCGTCCAAGCTCGGTTTGAAACCCCCCAGCGAAGGAGAGCCCACCCCGCCTCGTGCAGCCCTGGCCATGGAACAGACCGTACCTCGGACTTTATGGGCTGACGCAGGAGGTGGCTTCTTGGGCAGTGGGCAGCTTCTGCCAGGAGAGGGCACCATCACCGGCTGATAGGTGTCTTCCCGCAGTTCCCTGCGGCGAGGGCTGGGAGCCTCCTGACTGGAGCGCACAGCACTGGCAACCACCTCAGCTGCCTTCTGGATAGTGGTGAGCAGGGATTCACCTGTTGAAGCTGAGGAAACAGGAGAGGAAGGGCCATCAGTGCGGGCCTCAGGTACCGCACCCCCCACCCCCTGGTTGGGGAACAGGCTGGGGCATGTGGGAAGGTTGGGGTGACGAGGCCTGGCCCGTGGGGTGGGGAAGGAAATCCACTGGGCCTCTCAGGTCCTTGTCCTTTGGAGCAGGGCAGCCCAGGTCTGCTAGCCCCCTCCAGACACCTGCTTTGCCCAGCTGGAGGGGACGGTGGTGCCTCAACTCTAGGGGGCCCCTCGGCAAGTGGCCCAGGAAGCTGCTAGGAATTTTCCAGAGTGGGTGGGGGAGGGAGCAGCAGGTTTTCACTCTGAAAACTTTCTAGCCGTGTTCAAGCCGTCAAAAAGGAAGCTTTCAGAGTGGGCAGAGGGTACATGATTTGATCTTCACCCCCTCAATGTCCCTGCCATAAGAACTCCGAACAGGACTCTGCAATGGGGACCCCCAGACTGTCGACAGCTGCTCCAATCCCCAGCTGAGAGCTGTTGGCTGGCACTAGCTGCCATCTCAGCCGAGTAAGCCCAAGCTGCCCAGGAGAGGGGTAGAGCTGGCATGGGAGTGTCTGTTCTGGGAATGGGTTCCATGCCATATATAGGGGTGGCAATCAATCACACCTGGCACTTACTGGAGCTGCTTTTCTCGAAGCCAAAGCCTTGTAGAGAGCTGCATGGACTGGGCTTAGAGCCCATTCCTAGGAGAGGAGACAGAGAACACATGAGAGAGACTCCCTGCGTTCCAAGCGCTTAGAGAGGGACAGGAGCTCTCCTGAGCCTCATTCTTGTCATCCCATCCTCTCCCCATTGGCCTCCCAAGTGCTTTACCTGGCCGGCAACGGGGAAAGAGGGGGCTGGTTTGCTCAAACAGCTGAGAGAGTCTCTTTGGGTGTTTTTTAGACAAGTGTCTCCCCACCCAACATGCACGTTGCAGGGCTGCAGAGGGTGCCAATGTGGCCCTGCCACACGCATGACAGGTGGGGACAATCCAGCGGCCCGCGTACGCCAACCCTGGCGCGTGGCACACAGCCAGAACGTGTGCGCTCAGACGTGCGCACAGCACGGCCATGCAGGGCAGAAGTGCAACCCAGCCCAGCCCACCCCACGTGCCCTGGCTGTGTGCCGCACGCTAGGGTGGGCATACGCAGGCCGCTGGATTATCCCCTCTGTCTCTCTCTCTCCTGAAAGAGAGACAGTCGGAACTAGCACCAAAGAGGGACGGTCTCTCCTAAACAGGAATCGTTGGGAGGCATGGCTGCCCACTGCTGCCCGGCTACCCACGCTCCCAGGAAAGGGTTTCCTGGGCCCCACATGAAGTACCTGTCCACTCTCTGGCGTAGCAGAGGCAGCGCCAGAGGAGCTCCAAGAGCCCAAGCTTCTGGGACATGGGGTCTCTGAAAGTGCAGGCCCAGAGACATAGGCTCCCGTCACTCCTGTTTAAGATTGGCTCTGGCCATAGCGGCACAAAGACTCGGCACATCCTGGCTCACTTGGCGCCAGAACTGCAAGTCAGACTGTAGTAGCTCCCCATATTTCAGAGGATTGTCCCAGCCCCTTTAGTGGGCATCTGCCCCTGGAAGGTTCTTGCCCTCCCCGCTAACGAACAGGTCTAGGGGTGTGTGTGTGTGTGTGTGTGTGTGTGTGGGTGTGTGTGGGTGTGTGTGGGTGTGTAGCTGCAGCTGCAAGGGGACCCTTCCGGGAATCTTTGAAGGATGAATGTTGGTACATGATAAATCCCTGCTTGGCTGCTTATGGGCCCAAGATATACGTCAACTGTGTTTGAGAGCTGAGATGCTGGAAAGCTGGAGGGGACAGTGGTGCCTCAACTCTAGGGGGCCCCTCGGCAAGTGGCCCAGGAAGCTGCTAGGAATTTTCCAGAGCGGGTGGGCGAGGGAGCAGTGGGTTTTCACTCTGAAAACGTTCTAGCCATGTTCAAGCTGTCGAAAAGGAAGCTTTCAGAGCGGGCAGAGGCAGAGTGATACCCCTGCCAACTCTGAAAATGTTGTTCTTCATGAGGAGCCAGAGCAGCATCACAACCTTTATGGGGGGAGACGGAGGCTGGCCCTTAGGGTGCCTTTAATTGGGACATGAGCCCAGGCCCACCATAGCTTTACACTGCTATTGGCCTTCGTGCCCTCCCTGATCCCCTGGGCAGGCAGATTCGGAGGCTGGGGAGAGGGAGCTCCGTGCAGCCCATCCACTGGGGAGCCGCAGCGCTGGAAGTCCCTGGGTTAACAGGAGGATGGATCCTCCGATTCCTGTGGGATGATAGGGAGACATAGCAGGGTGCCCCATAATTCACACCTCGACCAACAAGTGGCCCTTTTATGGGTATTCTCAGCAGTTACTCCAGGACACTCTCCCTGCCATTCTCCTCCTGTGCACCAGGGGGCAGCAGCTTTCCCAGCACTCCCCTTCCAAGGAGAATGGGTGGGGTGGGGCAGGGACTTTGCAGTGTGTTACCTGCTGGAGGCAGCATTTTGTTGGGCTGGGCAGCAGGCTGGGGTAACAAGGCATCCGAAAATAAAGCACTAGCCAGGTCCTGCAAGGAGAGAGCAAACAGCAGTGGTGGCTGAGGGTCAAACATTTTGCCAGGGCTGGAGGAGGAAAAACAAAACCCAAAAAAATGGGGGTGGGAGGAGGGGGAAAAGAAAGACATAATATATCTCTTCAGCCCCCTCTCACATACTAACCCCCACCTCCCTCCCTCTCAAGGAACCATACATGCTTCTTCTGTCCTGGAAGTTACTGCTGCTGACTCTACTAAAACAGCTAGGGCTGATCCCAGCAAGTCTCAGGCTGCTTAGGGTAGCTATGAGCAAACTTTGTTCTGCTCCTGCTCACAGCTCCCCAGGGCACAGTGCTGTGGGTTGAGTCCTGAGAAGGGCTAAACATCAGCTAACTGCCTTGCCTACCACTTTGATCATGTCCAGCCCCTCCTCTCTTTTCTCTACTGGCTCCAGCCCTTCACATCCAGCACAAACTCTTTGTCTTCATCTTCACGGCTCTTCATGGCCTTGCTCTTCCCTATCTTTAACCCCCTGTTTCCTGCTACATTCCCCCACTCCACCCCATGGAACTTTCATCCTCCTCCACCACCACCTTCATTCACCTGAGTCTCCTGCTCCCTAAAGTCTTTGCCCCTTCTCCCATGCCACCCCCTATACCCAGAAGTCCCTCCCCAAGCATATATACTCTGCTCCCTCTTCGGTCAGGCTTTCCCTAGCTCCTCACCCCTATAGATTGCTCCGCCTGGGTCAGGGAACTGTCTTGATTCACAATTGTTCAGTGCCAGGTCCATCACTGGTGGTACATAAAACGAACAACAATCAGCCTCTCTGGGGTCTACCCAAGCACTGTGCTCAGGGGAGCTGTGAGCAGGCTCAGAATGGGTTTGCTCAGTTACCCTAAGCAGCCTGGGGTTGCTGGGATCCAGCCACAGCTATTGAAGTTCAGGCAGCAGCAGCCCATCCATCGGGACAGGATTTTCTAGTGGGGTGAGCCCCATGAGTCCCAGTGAATGAGCCAGCACTGCTAAATAGCAGTGAGGTGGCTCTCTAGCACCCACTCTAGCCAGGAAGGGAGAAGTGGCCAGCTCACCAAAATCCCCCAGCGTGCTCCCACAGCCAGTCAGTGCCAGGCGCCCTCATGGCGCCACTCACCTGGGCAGCTGCCCGCACCTTCTGATACAAGCTGTTGCCATGGAGGGGATCTAGCGGCCCAGCAAACACTGAAAGGCAGAGAGAGGGGATGGAGACTTATCTCTTGGCAGCACCGTCTGCACAAACAGCTAGGGGGGTCACTGCTCCAGGGCTAAACTCCTGGCCAGAACCTCAGGGTAGCCCTGCCTCCCTCTCCCACAGCAATTACAATAACCTCTGCACCAAGAAAGCTCCAGGCACTTCCCAAAGGAAGGCAGTGTCATGACCCCTATGGAGAATCAGAGCTAGAGACACAGGACGGGAGAAGCCCAAGTTCACCCTGCAGCCCAGTGTCAGAGCAGGGAATAGGAACCAGGTTCTCCGAGACCCAGGCCAGTGCTCTTACCACTAGGTCCCACTGCCTCCCCAGCCGTTCACTCCTTCACAAGCCTCACTGTCTGGATGGAGGGGGGGGGGCACCATCTGCTACCTTGATGGAGGCCTCTTCTTTCCATCCCTCTCTACCTGTGTAGCCCCCCCTCTTACACCTCCTCCTCGATACCAGCAGTTTGCCCAGCCATGGAGGGGAATTTTGGCCTAATGGCAGCACGCAGGGAGCCAGGCCCCTCAGCAGAGCCCAAGAGGTATTGCTCCCCCGATGCTGAGCCAGAGGGACTGAATGCTCTTGACAAACAAGACCCAGTTTTCTACCATCTCCCACCCCCAGGCTCTGCCAGCCAGCAAGGGGGCCATTTCCAACGACAGGGACCTCCTGAGGGTTCTGAGCCACCTAGGCTTAGTGGAAAGCCATGGACACCTCGGAGTTTGACTTTGCTTTGAGAGCCCAAAGCCTGGTGCTGGGAGAAGGGATTTCAGTGCCAACCAGAGCAGGGCTGACAGATGCAGGGGAAGGGATGCTGAGACAAAAGACCCGGTACTCCCCAGGGCCAGCTGGCTGAGACTGTGATGCTCTGCTTTGGGGGTAATATGAAGCCAAACCCGAGCAGCTGCTGAGTGGTTTTGGCATCTCCTTTGTACCTGCCCCCAGAGCAGCTTCCAAACTCCCCTACCCCACCCTGTACTCTTGCTCTCCCAGGGGCTGCCCAGAGCTGGGAGGAGAAGCAGGGATCGATGAAACACTGCTCTCCTTCCCCATTTCACTGCAGGATGGCCCAGGCTCCCACCCCCGGTACATGCCTACCTGCTGCTTCCTGGATGAAGGTGGAATTCCGCTTGAGCTGCAAGAGGAAGTGTGGGGAACCGTGCATGGACATGTACAGCAGGATCTTCAGCACCTGGGGATGCAGGTGGGGCTGAGTGAGGATCGTTGGAGCTGAGGATCTCCCTTGTCACCTGCTAGCAGTTTCTCAGATAAATGCCAGCTCTGAACCAGCTTCCTGGCTCTGATGGGAGCGAGGGGATCTGCCCCAATTCCTGTCCTTTGCCATTCAAATCCACATAGCTCCTAGGGGACCCCGACTGCCATAGTGTGTCACGAGTCAGCAGGGTCTCAGCACTAGCTTGGTCTGGGAGCAATCACCTCTAAACCACCCCCTGACACCCAGCCCTCTAAAGCAGTGGCCTCCAGTTGCCAGTCTGTGGACCAGTGCTGATCTGTGGACAGAAAAAACTCCCAGTGTCACACATCTGCCCTCTTCCTCTGCAGTCTCTTCCCACAATGCTCTCTCTTGAGAGACAGAAGCAGGATAAGGCTTCTTCATAGTCCTCTGACCAATCACAGCTCCATGGAGACCCTTACCCAATCACGAAACTGGGGGACAGGGCTGGCTGTTACAGCACTGGTACTGACATGAGGGGTGGGGTGGCTTTGTTTTTCACAAAGATTTTGCTAGCGATGAGGAACTGGGAACTGCCCCCCTAATGATCAACCCTTGGTGCTGGGCCACTCTTTCACTTCCCCATTACCTTTTTTTTAAAAAAATAATCTCTTTATTGTTTTTTCCCCAAAGTTATCGAAAGACCTTTGTCAAAAAAAAAAAAAAAGAACCAATATATCTAAGGGACCTAGGGTTACAGCTTCAGTCGCATACTATATCTATCAAGCACTATGATAACTTATCTCTCCATTACCTTTAACTTGACATGGCAGGAGTTGTTCTGCAGGCGATTGAGGAGGTATTCCAGGAGGCAGTGGCTGCTCCCTGCCGACTCGTGGGAGATCTCTGCGAGTTGAGTAGGTTAGGGAATGATCAGAGCAATGGATAAAATACAAGGGGCTTGAAGGACCCTGCCAACCAACGGGCCATTCCCGTGACTCCTACACAAGGAGTAGCTAGTCCTTCCTCATTGCAAACTTCTCTACCCACAGCAATCTCCTCCCATCCGTCCCAAACCATTGCTGCACCTGATGTTCCCCAGTAATCATTCACCCATGATTTAAGTATCTGAAAGAGCTCAAAAACAGTCATCTACACCATCTCTACGCTGATGACACCCAACTCTATCTCTCTACCCACTCTCTCTCTTCGTCTATGCGCTCACGCCTCGTCGACTGCCTCTCTGATATCTCTGCCTGGATGTCCCAACGTCAACTCAAGCTCAACATGGCCAAGACCGAACTCCTCATCTTTCCTCCCTCCCCTTCCTCTCCCTCTAACCTGACCATCTGCATCGATGGGGTTACCATCCATCCTGTTCTCCAAGCCCGTAGCTTGGGCTTCATCTTTGACACGCACCTCTCTTTTAAACCTTACATTGAGTCTGTGGCCAAATCCTGCCGATTCGCTCTCCACAACATTGCCCGCATCCGCCCCTTTCTCTCTATCTCCTCGGCCAAAATCCTTGTTCATGCCATGGTTATCTCTCGCCTCGACTACTGCAACCTCCTACTTGCTGGCCTCCCTCGCTCTCACCTGTCCCCCCTTATCGCAATCCAAAACTCCGCTGCCAAGGTCATTCACTCTGCCCGTCGCTTCGACCATGTGCAGCCTCTCCTCCTCTCCCTTCACTGGCTCCCCCTTCCTGAACGTATCCTGTTTAAACTCCTGGTTTTCACGTTCAAATCGCTCCACGACCAAGCTCCCCCTTACCTCTCGGACCTAATTTCCCTACGCACTCCTGCACGCGCTCTCCGCTCTTCCTCTGTCCCCTCCCTCACTCTCCCTCATTTCTCCTGCTCGCCTAACCGCCTTCGACCCTTCTCCCTCGCTGCCCCTCATGCCTGGAACTCCCTCCCTGCCCACATCCGCCTTGCCTCCTCCCTCCGCTCCTTCAAATCCCTCCTCAAAACCCACCTTTTCCTTGCTGCCTTTCCCAATGCCTGTTAGTCTTTCCCCTTACTCTTACTGTCGGCCCTCCTCTCCTGACTGCTGCCACCAACCTCTCTGTAAACCAAGCCAAGCACACGCACCTGAGACTTCACATCTGCTTGAATGTTTGTTTGTCTTCTCCCATGTCTCTCCCACTGTCCCCTCTCCCTTTCTCCCCCCCACTTTTTTGTCTTTTAGATTGTAAGCCACAGGCAGGGACCACGCCTAATTCTATGTTCTGTACAGCACCAGGCCACATGACTGGCGCTATATAAATGTTTATAATAAAATAATAATAATAATAATAAGCCAGATAGCACTGGCCTTGTCTGTTGATGGGCAACACTCAAACACAACCCTGGGGCACAGGAGTTAATGGGAGAACCCAGATAACAGATTTATAGCCGCAAGCCCCCACCCTCACGATGAACAGAACCTTTGGTTCCGGCCTTGCAATCTCCTGGTGGTAACCCCTAGCGTCCCTCCCCAGAGGGAACAAAGGATACTGGCAATCTCCTCAAACAGGTACCCAGGGCATGGTACATCATCATCCGAGGTACCTTTGATTAGAGTGGGCAGCTGAAAGACACCCAAGCCAAGCCATCAGGCCAGGGGCCACAAAGCATCGCAGGGAAGCCAGTCATAAGTTTTTCTGCACCTCAGCACCACCCCTGCCCAATAGGTTCAGTGGGACAGCAGCCATGTAAATTCCTGTCTCCCTTTATTAGTGCTCAGCTCCAATCCGTATAGACAGGGGACTGGCATCCACTTGCCGCCACATTCAGGGGCGGGGGGAAAATTGCTGAGCCTGGTCTGCTACCAGACATCACAGTCCCATGGCAAGCAAGACCTCAAGATTCCAGTAGCTCCTGCTTTTGGGCAAAACTTGGCCTTACACTGATAGGGGTTAAAAAGACATTGTCGCTCTTCCACCATCCACCAACAGATGACGTCACTGTGGGGTCATGCACAGAGACAGGATCTTGGAGCCTATGGGCCTGGTCACTTGGCAATGCCCTATGCACTCACCATCTTCCGAGCCTGCTCAGAACCATACCTGGTGCCTCCCAAAGAAACTGGTGAAACCTGTTTGGATTGCATCACCCTAGGAAGCAGCTGGCTACTGTCCAAGCCAGGACACCGAGCTGAATGGGCTGCTGGCCTGACCCAGTAAGGCAGTGACTAAGTTCTTAGGCAGCATGAAGCCTTAGACAAGCGTTTTTCACAGATTGGTCTTGCTTTCCCAAGTCTTTCTGGGCCGGGTCACCCCTACATGCCGCCCCCAGACAGCAGGTGCCATTTCATGTTGTAGAGACAGGTGAGGGCAAAGCCAGTGGGCAAAGTTTGGTCTCTACCCCAGAGTCACTGAGCCAACCCTGTGTAAAGGCGTCTATACTCCAGAAATAAGATCCACTTTACCTGGAGTATAAGCCTGAACAATACTAAACTGGGGTTTTCCCAATATCAGACTCATTTGTTGGGGTGACCCCAGGACCATTCAGGGACTTCACCCAAGCCGTCCGGAAGCACCGAAGCCTAGCTGGACAACCACACTATGACCCCTGGCCCTGGCATAGAAGCATCATGCCACAAAGCAATGGTTGTAAAGAATGTATCACAGTGGGTGCAGCCACAGCTCAGCCCCACTGGAGCCCACCTTCACCAGGAGCAGGCATGCTTTCACCACAGAGCCAGGATAGTGCAATGGCTAAGTGTACAGTACTTGGACAGGGAAAGGGGGGGACCCCGGACCAAGTCTCACTTTTGCCAGGAACTCATTGGGTGACCGTGGGCCAGTCACAATAGTCTCTCAGCCTGACCTACCTCGCAGGGTTGTTGTGAGGATTAAAAAGTTGTGTTTATTAGTTGTATGTAAAGTGCTCGGAGTGCCTTGGCAGGGGGGGCGCTATATAATAATCATCTTTATTTTTATATAGTGCCCCCCCATGGCATTCAGAAAAATGGCACTTCATAAAAATAAAGATTTATATATTTTTATATAGCACCCTCCCTGCTATGGCACTCAGAAAAAAATGGCACTTAATAAATAAATAAATTATTATTATTAATAAAGATGTGTGTGTCAGTCACGCTGCCACCATGACAGGAAGCACCACGCCTAACCCACACTAGGAACGGGGCCTAGATAAAGACAGCTCCCTAGGTGTCATTACTAAAGGGAGGGGCTGGGAGTTGGAAGCAGTGAGGCAGCATCATGTGTGCCACCTTTTAACTGGGGCGTGGACAGTGCCACGTGTGTCACAGTTACCATAGGGACCAAATTGTACCACGCATGTCGCCACCAACATGCCTGAGAACTAGGGGGCATAATTACGGCAACAGGGGCCAGGTGATGCCGCGCGTGTAGCCAAGGAAAGATGAGACACCCTCCCGGTCGCCATGGCAACCGGGCCCAGAGACTCCGGGGCAACGGGACATCCTGAGCAACCCACCACCCACTACCCGGCTTGGTCCCGCGCGGCCCCCGTACCCGGCTCAAGAAGCCCAGTCGGTCCCGTAGAGAAGCCGCCGCCATGATTCTGCTTAAACCGGTCCTGCCCGAACACAGCCCGGCTTCATCGCTTCGCCCCCGGAACACTTCCTGAACCAATGGGAATGCAGATTTCTTTCGTTTGCCCAATCAGCGTGCTTGATAGGCGGAACTCTAAGAGGAAGTACCCCACATGGCCCGAAGCTGCCAGCAAATGGGTCAAAAAAGGGAGGCTAAACGTCCAGCACCGGATCAGGATGCCCATGTGAGTCTGGAGACCCAATCAAAAGGGCGGCTGTATTTTACAACCAATCCGAATGCTGGAGGGAAGAGACGGGCTTCTGAGAGTGTGATCGAGGCGGGTCTTATTTTAAACCAACCCGAAGACCGGCTTTGTATGAAAGACAGGTAGCGTAACCTATCCTCGAACGCTGCTGGGGCGGAGCCCTCGAAGAGCCGCCACAGACAGCCAATGAAGGCTCGGAGGCCGAGCCGGTTTGCCCATGGCGGCACCCAGTGGCTAGGGCAGAGGGGTGGCGGTCATGTCTAGCCAGGGGGTCTGGGTCCGAGCGCGTGAACGATTGCGCCGCTTCCCGGAACTGCTGGCGGGCTGCGGGGAACAGGTACTGGGGAACCTTACCCTACATCACCATGGGAACTGGCGCAGCGCCTGCCCGGTACCTGGGACCCTGGACGGCCCCCTGCTTGGGAATTGGAGCTAATTTGCATATTCATATTTGCAAAGAGCTGGGGGTGCCGGGGTGGGGAGAGGACTAGGTGTCATGGGGAAGGGGTGAGCCAATAGGAGCTGTGTGCCCAGTAGGGATGTCATCTCTGAGAAGGCTGAAATACAGAGGGGTGGGGGGATTATAGGGCTGGGCCTCCTCCAAATTCACTGGTCCCCCCCCCCATGTGCAATAGGTTACTTACTTACACGAGTCTGGAATGGCAACCCCCCTCCTGGCTATGGGCCTGAATATATTACAACGATAAGAAAACAAACGTCTATAAAAAGCAGAACAGATACTATCCATGTTCGCTTTGTGTTACTAATCCCTATGGACATTCCATGGAAAATGGTCAGTCCATAGAACATGTGGATGGAGGGCAACCCTAGTGCCCCAGAGGAGGGGCTGAGAAGGCAGGTGAGAGTGGAGTGCTGGGTACCATGGGGGAAAGGAGTGATGGGGTGGAGCTGAGATGCAAGAGAGAGTGAGATGAAGAGGTGTCCAAGGAGTGATTGTAGGGGCAGGGGTAAGGTTGACCACCCAGCATTGGGGAGAAAAAGGTTGGATGCCCAAAGATGGGGTGGGGTGGCAGGTGCTGGAGGGATGAAGGAGCATAGAGCCCTCTCCCTGTGCAGCTGTGCTCAGGCAGGAAGTGCAGCAAGAGATCTTCCTCTAAAGGGTACCACCCCCAATAATCCCCTAAAAGGCTTCTCCACCACTCTCCCCAACTAGGCCTAGTGAGCAAGCACTAGGTCCTCAGACATAGTACTCTGGCTGCCCCAACGCAGGGATGACTAGATATTTAGACACATTGTACTCCCTATGTGTTCAGGATTGTCAATATGGACAATCCTGAATACGTAGGGAGTTGTGTATACATAATTCATAAGTAGCCAGTGGCTACTTGCCAGCCACTCACAAGCCAGGGTGAAGGGAGGCTTAGCATACCACTCCAAGGGAGCAGTGTTGGGCTTCAAGTTCACCCATCGGGACAGGCAGGAAGAACATGGCTACTCTACCGCCATGCTTTCCCCACTTGGCTTTGTTTAGATATTCCAGTAGCTAAATACCCCTGCTTGCCCCACCCAGTGGTCTGCTTCTTATACAGGCCTAGCCATGTGGGGCAAGTGGGTAGCTGCCCCATAGGTGTTGAACTTGGGTTTTTAATACACACTACATTAGGCATTTTCAGTGTGGAACATTCACCTAGCATTGTGTGTAAAAACACTCGTGTCATCAGCTTTGTGGCATTTGGCTTGGTCTGTTAACAAAATGACCAGGAAATGGCCCTAGTCAGCAGTACATCCCACCTGAAAGGCACCTCCAGCTTTTGCTTAGGGAGGCCAGAAATCCAGGCAGACAGTGGAGAACTAGGGCTAGGGAAGTCATGCTCGCCTTTTCATTATGGCTGTGGAGGAAAGGGGAGTAATGTGTGGGCTGTGTCACAAGGTAGGGTTATGATCGGGGCAAGCTTGAACACCCTCAGCCTGAGCAAGATTTGATGCTAGGTGGTGTGTGAACCATTTCCACAGCTCTGTGACTAACCTTTGCAGGCAGCAGCCTATGGGAAGTGTGTTGCTGCAATGACAGCGGGTCACACCGAGCTGAAGAAGGAGGCTTGTGCCGCGGAATTTGAGGCGCTGAGGGATTGCTTCAGGCTGGCCGTGAGTCGCTACTCATTACATAGGGGTGGGGCCAGGCCTTTCCGTTCCTGCTATGGGTTGTACTAGCCCAGGGTAGATATGTACACTTGGAGGGGGGCAGAGGTTCCCTTCTTGGGCACAAAGAGCTGAGATGGATTGATCAGCAGCCACTGCAACACAAATAGCCTTTGTGCAACAGCATAAGTCCTATTGGGTCAGAGCAACAGTCCCTCTAACCCAGCATCCTGTCTCCGACAGTGGCCAGCTTCAGTTGCTTCAAAATAAGAGCACAACTGTGTAAAATAGTGACCCATTTCCTGCTATTTGCTCCAAGCCCCTAATACTGGTCTTATGTCCTGAGCTCTAAATGATCAGTGTGGTTAAGATGCTGGCTGACAGCTGTGCCTCAGGCTGTCTCTTAACGGGGCCCATGTGATTCAACCTAACATTCCCCCCTCCCCCAATCACATATAGAAAAGCTGCAGGGGTTGGGTTTAACTTTGAATCTGTTGAGGTGACCAAAGGCCCCTGCTGACTCAGCCTGAGCTTTTGGTGCTGTCTTGTCTAGTTCCTTTCCCCAAAGCCAAGACTGTATTTTTGCAACCCTCAACAGAAGATACCATCCCTAACTATACTGACTCTTCAAAATCACTCTTCCTGTACAGGCAAAGAAGAATCTGAAGTGAGGCATTCATACCAGCATGGCTGACTGCACCTGGCTTGGTAGCTGCTTTCAGAGCAGAAACACACCCTGTCGTTATTCCAGCAGGAGAGAGATCCAAAAATGGAATGACTTACTCTTTGCCATTTGGGCCCAGCTTTTTCCCTACACAAAGAACTGCTGTTCAGCTGCTTGTGAAAGATGGTGTCTTGAGCCAATTTTTTCTAAAATAAAACTGAAAATGCAGGTCAGTTTGCTCTTATACTGTAGAATAAACAGCATGGAGCCTGCCTCTAAAAGACAGCTGTTCAGCCAGCAAGTGATCCCACAGGCCAAAGCACTGCACCCCCCATTTGCTGCAATATGTCTGTCTACCCTGTTAGATTAGTTTTCATCATCTGTTCCCCCCCCCAGGGTTTCAATCCCTTCCCACTCACAGGAACTGCTAGCATTGGCCTAAACACAAAGTAGGGCACTACCCTGCAAGGGCTTGGCTTAAGCAGAGAGGATTTCTCTCAGCTAGTGGAGCTAGAGCCCAGGCTGAGAGGACTTCCTATTAAGGCTGATGCTAATTGATTAAAAAACCCCACAAAACTCAGACATGTGATGCTTTAAAAGCCAGCCCTGCTGTAATTGGGAATCCCCATCTCTGATCTCCATCTCCCACCTGAATGTTGGCTTTGTAATTGAAATTCCAGAAAGCCTAATCATCATGGAGACAGGCTGCAGGGAGAGGAGATATGGGCCAAGGTTACAAAACAGCCCGGCATTCTGCCCAGTAAGATTGTAGCTATGCTGCTGCAGCATTTGGACTCTTTATGGCATGAGACAGCTGAGACCTCAAGGGGATAAATCTGAACCTGAGGCTTAGGGATGTAACTGGCACTGGGAAACCAGGGAGGTGAGAGGCTTTGCAAGCTTTGATCAGTGAGGAACTTCTCCCACCAAACTAGAAGCCTGCAAACTCCACCATAGGAGCCTCTCATCAAGCTTGAACAACTGGAGTGGCATTTCCTTTCGTCTTTCACCTTAAGTTAAAAATGAGGCCACTCCTGCAGAGCCTCATTACCTTCTGCAAGCTGCTGCAACACCATGGAGGAAAAGGGAAAGGAGTGGATGACTGTGAAGCATCTCATGGGATGCTGCTGCACTTGGCAACCATGCCTGCTTGCATCTCCTAGACAGAATTTCACCCAGGCTGAGCTAGGGCAGTAGGAGATGTGGTTCTTTCTGTAACTGGCACCTGAGATCCAGGGAGGACAGAGACTAGACACAGAACAAAACCTTGGATTAAAGTGTCACACAATTACTTTTCCCAATAGGCCACTTTTTTTTAAAAAAAAATTACTTTGTGGGCCAAACAAGATTTGTATAAATAAAATGTTCGTATTTGTGCATGTTGGGAAGGAGATGACTGTTGGCAGGGACAGAGGGACTGGAATGGGAAGGAGGCTAGTTGAGGCAGGACAGGAGGAAAAGGGGGGTGAAATGGAGTTAGGGAACAGTAGGAGTCAGGTGGGTGTCTTCAAGCCACCCATGTTCACACATACAAAACTAAACTGATTTAATCAAAGCCAAAGCAATTTAGGGTTTAGTATTGTTCACACTACAGTAAACAGATTTTGTGCCGCCACCATATGTCCTCAGGGGCCGTCGTGAAAGGGCACAGGATGACACCTACTCCCTTCATACCTTGCATACAAAGCATAGGGATGAATTCCATAGAGCTCTCAGAAGGAGAGAGACTTTGCTGCAGCCTGGGAATGAGCTGTACACCATGTCTGCCAACCAAACAGGAAGGTTTTACATTACTAGGAAAGAGGACGGTCTGTCCCTGATTATTCCAAAGCATGTCTTTCACCTATTTCTGAGCACGGGCACTTGATGTGTGAACAACACTGAGGTACGAGCCAAGGACTTCAACCAGTTGAGCTGTACGTACAAGCGTGGCCGCGGCTGTGTGCACACGCACATGCTGCCGTTTCTCTCCATGTCCCCCCAAATGTAATCTATTGTATTCAACTATTGGGGGAGAGTGGAGACGTCGCCTTTCCCCTTCCCTGAACACGGAGCTAAGCGAGAAACAGCCCCACCCCTTTGTAGAGTCCTTGATCAAGCGGCCACCAGAGTTGTGACTCTGCTCGGAAGAGGGAACGGAGCTCAGCCAATCAGAGATGAATTTAGCTCTGCTCATCCTCGTCCCCCTCCCACCCAGCTTGGAAGCGGCAGGGGAGCAAGGAGGAGGGGCGTGGCTCCAACTTCAGCTAAGGCAGCTTAGGCTGCGTGGACCAAGGATTTGGGGGCCACAGGAACAGGCTCTGAATAAGGGGAAAGGTCCTCTAGCAGTAGGGTTGCCATATATGCAAATTCTTCCAGGAAGGCGCCAATGCAGGGCCTGCAACATGTATTTTTCATAAGTGTCCTGGAATAATTTGCATATATGGCAACCCTATCTAGCAGATGCCATGCCCCTTGAAGTTGCAAACCTCTGCTCTCCATGTCCCTTACCACGGCCCAGTGGTGTAAGCAAGGCTGCGGTGGGTCTGGGCTCATGTCCCAATTAGGGGTGAGGTCCCCCCAAATAGCAGCCCTCCCAAGGCTCCCAGCCAGCCTCAACTTACCCCTGCAAGGGTTGTGGTGCCGCCCTGGTGCCCAGTGAGCCCCCCTGGAGTGGCAGCAACTCCACCAGGAAGGAAATTTTAAGACGGTTTAAGGTCAGTGTGGCCTACGTTTCACCCCCACCCACTCTGAAAACTTCCTTCTTGGCGGGGCCCTTTGCAGGTGGCCTGAGCACCAAGTGGGTGGAGGCATGGTGTTGGCCCTGCTCCCTCCACCCATTCTGAAAATTTCCTAGTCATGCTCAGGTTGCTCGCCGCCTCCGCTCAACCTCCTCAGTCCATGGGAGCTACGCCCCTGCACTGCCCTGTGTGGCTGGCTCTGCTCCGAGACACATTTCCAAAGAAGAAACAAGAGTCCAAATAAAAATGCTTGAACTCATTTTATTGGTTTCCCCAGCTTGGCCTACTCCCACAGCCATCTTTCATTCTGAGCATCATTAGTCCCCTCAGAGGTGAAGAGAATGCAAAGCCAGCTAACCTTGTCCTATATGGGGATGTCTGCTTTCCAGTATAATACCTCGCTCGCCACAGAGGAATGTCAGAAGTATCTTTGGTCCTTTTGTTTCCTGGCAGGCACCTCAATCACATGACAGTCACCTCTCTGGGAATGTCATGCTAGGCTGCTGATCACATCGTCTGAGGCAGTCAGCGCTTCCAAGGACACCCAGCTTCATAGAGCATATGTTGACAGCAGCTGGGACAACCCCCATGCACAAGGGGATGGGAGAGGGGGCCAATCGAAGATCTAGCCACCCTCGAAGCAGTCTGCCATGTTAAAAGCGTGCGATCAGCAAGGCTAGCGTCTTACCTGATGGTCACAAAAACACCACCACAATTACAGGCACTCTTACTATACTTACAAAAAGCAAACACAACAATAATCCCAGCTCATTGTGCACTGAAGAGCGTCATATCTTCGAGGCTCTCAAAGATTAAGGCTATGGGAAATCATGTTCACGATAGACACACACCCGGACGATGGTGGACATTATGCAAATGCCCCTTGGGAGCTGAGCCAGTGGACGTGGCCATGTCTCTCCATGTCTTTTAATGGAGGGAGATTCAGAGGACAGGCACATACTGAAGACAAGTCTCAGGCCTGTCCCCAGATGCTCCAGTCCAAAGGCAAAGTCACCCCAGCCTCCAGAACTACCGCAACCATCTACCCTTGGTGCAGCAATGTCACTCCTGTTTCAAGGAGGCTGAGCTGATAGGAGTCAAATTAGGCTGGTTTAAAGACTCAAAGGCGTTTTGCTTTTTGAATAGATGACACTGCCACAGTGGTGAGGTCTGCAAGCTCATGGCCCGGAGAACTGCAGCCAATACATTCAACAGCCCAGAAGCTCAGTCCTCAAGCTGTTTAGCGCCAGCACTAGCTCTTAGCACAGATTCAAGCTGCAGACAAATGAATGGGAAGTCATGTCTGCGCAAAGAGCTACCACTTGTGCTAAATAGCTTGAGAATGGTGCTGTTCAATGGCCTGTGTCGCATCATTTGTTAAATACAATATTTAAAATCACTTCCTGGGATGCCTGGAATGAGCTAGTTTCTCTCGCTGAAGAAGTGCCTCCCTCCACGGCTTGTGCGCATTCAGGGAAGAGTCTCGAGTAACAGCACTGCTAGATTTAAAAACGCATTGAAGAACAGGATGGGGGTGGGCAAGCTAGAAAGAACATGCCATGAACTCGGCAAACAGAGAAGAGGTAGGTGGAAGTCGGAGCAGACCTGTCACGGTGCCCTTTAAAACCACATTGCTCCCTAACATTGGCTCTCTTGCAGCAAATCTCTCCTGGTTTTCATACTCCATAATGCACTTTGGACGGGAATGCTCCCAGCTTTAAAAGCAGAAGAGTGAAGCATCGATAGCTGTATGGGAGAAGAGGACGGCCTCTCCGTTATTGCTGATGCATGGCTGGTTGAGTGGACCCCCTGGGCTGAGAGGCCACACAGCAGCAGTGGCTGGGCCTGTTTTAAGGCGGCGTCAAATGCTAACTAGACCTACGTTCCTACAAAATTGTCCCTGGGCAAACGAGACTGAAAGAGTGGCTCCCCATTGACAAACTTACCAAAGCAATGGAGCAATGGCAATTTTCATCTTAGTCCAATCCGAGGCTATTCTCAAGTCCAATAAAGTTGTTCAAAAAAAGATGACTGGATGGGTTCCATCCCTGAATCTCAAATCAATCTGACTGAGTGATCCAATCTGATTCCAAGGTGATGGTACGATTGGCTTGGAAAGAGGCTCCAGTTCTGAACAGAGCAGAAAAGGCAACTGTGCATGAATTAAAAATGAACATTCCTTTGGATTATGGGGAGCCTCTGCACGGCCTTCAAAGGCCCAGAGGGTGGTGGAAGCTGGTCTTATAGAATTGGTCATCCCCATGACTATCATGGGTAGATATTAAAGTAACAAACCAGTCAGGGTCCGTGAAAGATCGCTGTAACATTTAGAGCAGTTGGAGGTTGACTGTAGCCCAGCTGTTGGAACTTAGTCTGGTTACACATTGCTGGTTTAGACCAATGGCGGTGGCGTACGCAACTCGAATGGTAGCTTATTAACCAACACCCTGCCATGACACAGCCACTTCTGACCTGGCACTGGCAGCATAAGGCCTTCTCGGATCATGCCTCTTCTTCCATGGGTGCTATGTGTTTAATCTGTCGGCTGTGAACCACCTGCTGGGCGCCTTCGGCAGCATGGTTGAGTCGCGTCTCCAGGGCGCTGCGCAGGTCGTTGACTTTCACATCTGGGACGGGATTGAGCCCAATGAAGACACCGCCACCTGCCTCCTCCTGGCTCTCCTCCAGGTCCCGTCTCTTGCGGCGCAGGTCCAGGTCAGGCTGCAGCTTAAGGTCCCGGTTGGGTTTAATGTTCTCATGGTCTCCGGGAGCGGCCTCTGCTTTCTCTGGCTTTAAGGCAAGGCCGCGGTCAGACTCTTGTTTCTTTTCTGCCTCCTTCAGCTGGTTTTCAGCCCCCAGCCCTGGTTCATCAATGTGGTTTACCTGAGGTCTCTCAACTGCAGCAGCTGCTTTCTCCCTGGGATCCTCTCCCTCCCTCTGGACTCTGCTGGCCTGGCCCACTGGTGCGGCCTGCTGCTGCTTCCCGCCAGCTCCTGGGAGCTCTGGGTTCTGTGGCGGGTTCTTGGCAGCTTTCCGTTTATGCGCCGAATCCGGTGGCTGTTCCTGGTTACGGGAATCGTCTTTACTTGCTACCTTGGCAATAGGCTCTGCCTCAAAGGCTCTCTGCGGAGACCTCCCTGCTTCCCCCTGGGCCCCGACTGCCAGCGGCAAATCTCTCTGGGAGTCAGCCTCCACCCTCACTTCACCCCCTTTCCCAGCACTGTTCCTCTTCTCCTGGCCATTTCCTCCCACGTTGGCCTCTTGGCCTCCTGCCGGCTGCTTTCCTGGTGGCTTGCATCAGCTTGGGCTACGTGTAGCAAATTGCCTTGCATTGGTTCCCTGAGGTCCATTTTGTTGCCAGCATTAGGATGGGCTGCTGGGACTCTGGGTGCAGCTTGTGTCAAGCCCTCTGGATCCTTCATCCTAGGCACACGCCCTACCTCTCCTGGCTGATGATTGTTGGCCTTGTGTTGCTGCCCAGCGGAGTCAAGGGGCTGATTGGCAAGCCCTTGCCGAGGCCGGTCCAGTCTCTCATTCGGAATAATCTTGGCAGCATCCTCAAGTTTATCTCCTGGGTCCTCGCCTTCCTCCTTGCTCTTGGAGAGGGGCAGGCCGGGCTCCTGGTGAATTTCAGCTGTAGAGAGGAAAATGCAAAGGGATCATGGTCCCAAACAGGTCACACCAACTCTCCCTTTAGAGCTGTTTCTTACCCTTTGTGTCCCTAAATTACCCTAATTGTAGCTGTAGTCATCCTGCATCCAGGTTGGGGGGGGGGGGGGGGGCTGGACTAGATGATGCTCGAAATCTCTTCCAGCTCTGACATTCTAGGATTTTATGAATACGAAGCCCATTTTCTAGCTCTGCTGGATGGAAGGATAACCTCAAACATGAGAACCAACACAGTGGGGTGCCTGAGTCTGCTGGCAGCTTTGGAAGAATCACTCTGAAGGGCTGCAATCCAAGCTCTGTCGAAATCTGGCATTAACAAGACCCCATATTGCTAACTGAAAGGGGGAGGGGGGCTCTGAGAAGAAAGGGGCTCCGAGGTGGTCTCCCCAAGGAAGAAATCCCTCTTGCTTGCCTACCTGCCCATCTGAGCAAGCCGCCATGGACCCCCTCCCTGCCACCCACAGTCACATCCTTACGTGGCTTTGGCTTCTCTTCTCCTCCCTCCTCCTGCCTCTGGTGGATCTCCTTGTGCTGCTCCTCAATCACAGCCAGCAGCTTTGCCTGTTGGTCCAGGAGCTGCTTCTGCTGCACCTGCTGCTCTTTAATCACTTGCAGAAGGACAGCGTGCTCCAGCGCCTTGTCCTTCCCAGCATCTGGCATTGGAAAAGGGAGAGAAAGGGGAGAGACTGTGGCTTGCAGGATAGTGTGGCGTGCTTCTCCCGTGCAGCGTGATTGCTAATGGGATGGTTATAATACATGCAGCTTCTTGCACTGCGTCACGTAATCCATTTCAAGTCACCGTTCCCCTAGGCTAAAGATAGGGAACCCCAGGCCTATGGACCAAGCCTGGCCTGTCACCACGTGTTATTTGGCCCCCTTTCCAATTCCTGAGTCTGCTCACTGGATCCAGTCCCTACTCTTAACACGCTGCGAGAGGTCAGAGGAAGGGAGCAGAGAGGAGGGCATGCACGCCACAAGGGCAGGAAATGGATCCATGGTCTGGATCCTCCCCACATCCCTTAAGCACACCCTGCCCCCAACTCCTTTCAAGTCTGCAGAGCTTGTACAAATGTTCAAGCGCTCCACAGGAGGCAGAAGGTTTCTCACCCCTGCCCCTAGGTTATGAAGAACCCAGTCCTCACCAGAGAGCAAGCATCTCCAGAAGGATCTTGCATTCAAAATCCAGGCTACAACTGCCCTCTCTTCAGAGCGCACAGGAGTGAGTGCAGAGCACAAACCGTTTGGATGGAGAACAGGGAAGGTTTTAATGCAGCCGCTGGGCTCTGCTGCCTGATCCCTCAGGCTGATCGCTCTTTCCAGAGGAAAGCCAGCTTATCTAGGTCTCAACAGAGAGTGTTGGAGGGATTCTTTTGTGGCTGCATAAGGTAAGACAGACTTGATTGCTGGCATGCAGGCCTCAAACAAAAGACAATGAGAAGGGTTGATGGATGCTAAACAAATGCCAAAATGAAAGGTCCTGGCTTCAAGGAGGATTTGAATACGGCACAAGCTTTGTGCTGGCCCTCTGTCCAGAGGGGACTTTGACCCATGGCAAATTTGAGATGTAAGCTCATGCAATGCACTTAGAAGATGATCATGCACACCATGTCGTTTCATGAGAACCCCGAGCCTGGCTTGCAACGGGGATATCCAAATTCCTTTCACTCCATACCTGCTACTAACTTTTTAAGCTCAGCTGTTTCAGTCCCATGGGGAGGCAGAAGGGAAGAGAGACAGCAGGAAACTATGTCTCTTCTGTTTCATCAGCAAACGGTTAAAGCATCAAATAACCAGAAGGGGGCATGTTCTAAGGGTAGACGCGGCTCCATGGCAATGCTGGGGGAGGGGTGCACTGAGGCACTAGCAGCCTGGCTTTGGCTGTGCTCTCCAGGGGGAGGCTCAGCCAGAAGAGAGGCAAGGCCCAGACTGTCAAAAAGCCACCCTGGTGCGGATGGGTTTGAAATCTTGGCAAGAAGGGTAGACCGAGAGGAGAGTCTGATATAGTAGTTGCAAGTTGGATGCATGGCTGTAGCTGGTCCAGGCTCATGTCCCAATTATGAGCCCCCTAAAGACAAAGGGGTGGGGTATCCAGGGTGGCAGGCAGGGCAGCGCTGCCCCAGCTCCCAGCAGTCCCGCGTCTTCCCTCCAGAGCAGCAGCATCCCCACCAAGAAGGGAGTTTTAAGAGGGGGGGGGGGCAGCACTTTGCCCTGGCCCACTCTGAAAACTTCCTTCTGCTAACTGCCCTAGTTACTAGGAATTTTCAGAGTGGGTTCTCTCCCCACCCACTCCTGAAAGTTTCCTAGAGGTGCCCAGGCCCCTTGCAAAGGGCCCCCTTGGAGTCTGGGGCCCGGGCTCCAGAGAGTCCCCTTGCTCCATGGTAGCTACACCCCTGGTCTGATGGGTTTTTTTTTTTTTTTTTTTTTTTTTTTTTTTAAAAAAGGTGTCATTTCCCATCCCAGAGAAGCTAAAAGCATGGCTTCCCTTGGGTGCTGAGAGCTGAGTTATCTCAGGCCCCAAAGCTGAATTCAAGCTCTGGACCAGAGGAGAGCCCATTGCTCCAATTCAGCCAGAGGGGTGCTCCTCTCCCACACAGACTGCAGTCCAGATTTGAGCCCACCTGTATCACTTGGCCACCCTCTGGAAGCTGTATCCCATTAACGGTTGCAGGACTGGTGCTAACTGCTACGGTGGCCAGGATGCTCCCAAAAGCCAAGGCACTGGCACTGGGCTTGTTGTGGCCTCTGTCACTCCCTCGCTCCTGCAGCCTCAGCCATGCTGTGCGCACAAGCTCTCCCCCAGCCTAGCAGTTGGCAAGGGACAGCACTTACCCTCCAGCTTGCTCTCTGCATTCTCTTCGGCATTCTGGATCTCTCTCGGTTCAACATGGACAAGATCTGCCCTCTCTGGTGGGAGCGGCTCCTTCTTCTCACCTGCAGATGGACAGACGTCTCCAGTTGGAACTGCAGATGTTCCTTCCGTACCTCTCCCCGCCCCCCCCCGCGCCCCCGGCCTCTCCCGCCAGAACAGTTTCTAGCCAACCTGATGACTGCAAGGGAAATCATAAAACAAATATTTCACAATCCCTGATGCTGGTGGCAGTGTGCCAGTGCTAACTGACAGTGCCAATTAAAATGCAAGCCCAGCTTTGTGATGGGCACTTAGCAAGTGGTACCTGACAAGCTCTCCCGGCTCTGGGTCTCCAGTGAGCCGCCAGGTTCGCCGGCACAACGCGGCAGCTGATGGTTAGCGAGTGAGCAAATGACTGCCTGACAGCTATCTGAGGAGCTGTCACTGCTGCCCAGCTCCCCCTCGCTGCCCCTGCGGCGGATCCCATGAAACCCTGGGACACAAGGAGGGGACCTACCAAGCTCAGCCTCTCTCTCAGCAGATTTTGGCCCCTCGTTTTGTTGCCGAGCCGGCGGCAGGTTGGCCCGATCCCTTTCCTCCACAGCCTCTCCTCTTCTCTCGCCCAGGTCACCTCGCTCAAGATCCTTGTACGGCGGCCGGTTGTTCCGCTGCACGTTTGCCTCTGGCACAGCCTTCAGGTCTTTGTTAGGACCGTCCAACACTTCCTGGGCCTTGGTATGGGGGCCATCTTCTCTCCCTTGCACCAGGACAGGTTTGGGCTGCTCCTGCTTTTTCTCCACCTCAGGCTTCATCTCCAGGGGAGGTTTCTTCTCCTCGGATTCCTCACGGTCCTGGCCCTCATCCACCACCACCTCATCATGAGGCACCGGAGGCTCGTGGCGATGGGCCTCTCCCACAGGTAATGCGATGCCTACAGCGAGAGAGCAGGAGAGAGAGTCACCGAGGGGACAGAGCAGCACCGCGGGGGGAGGCCCAATTACTGTATAAGAGTCGGCCCTGCAAGAGGTCTAGCCAAGAGATGGCATTTACAAGATCACCCCAAATTAGGAAGTCAACAGTGGAGGGTGGGGAAAGAGGAGAGGTGGAATGAGCTCCCATTGAATGTCTCTACACGTTATGTTAGCCATGAGGAGAAATCAACCCCACAGTAGCTACTGTGATGTCATCCTGTAGCTGGCCAGTGTGAACAAATGTGCAAGCTGTTCTGTGTTTATGCTGCTACCCTATGGACTCTGCCCGCCAGGGGAAACCTATTAGGGGTGGCATGAACACGGGAGCTCCCTCTATGATCAGCCCAGCAAATCTGAAGCCCAGGAGTGAAAATGACAAAGCCCACAGCTCCCAAGTCCAGTTAGCTCAGCAAGTCTGCAGCTGGGGATGTGCGTGCGCAACTAACAAAGCCCAGCAAGTCTGCAGCTGGAGGGGGGATTAGAATTGACAAAGCCCAGCAAGTCTAGAGCTCAGAAGTGAAACTGACAAAGCCCAGCAAGTCTGCAGCTTCCAAGCCCAGCAAACCTGCTTGCGGCTCAGAATTGAAACTGACATGCCAGCAGCCCATACTGAAATTCAGTCCACTGACCAGACTTTGTCTATTGTGGAGTTCACTAGATATGCTCTGTGCAACAAACCCTCCTGCAAACTTGTGTTCACTCTGTGGCTGATGACTCAATGTCATGCTTGGCCCCATGTTCGGTAGCAAACACTGCTTGGAGACACCCTTGTCATGCACTCCCTCAGCGTACAACACCACCACCACCAGTCTATGTTCCTCCAGCCCCATAAGGCTACCTTGGTCAGGCCGGTCCAGCTGCACCTCCTCCTGCTGCTGCTGCTTTCCCCCCTCGTTTCTCTGAGGCACGCCCATGGGACCTTTGATCTGCGGCTGCTCCATCTCCTCCTTCTTGTTCTGCAGCTTGGGCTTGTCACGGTCGTCCCCTGCCTGTTCCACCACTGGGTTCTGATCTGCAAGCACAACACCGTTGACAGAATGGGATCACGCACGACTGCACTGAAATCCTGTTCCTCCAGCTGCCTGGGCTAGGAGGCTGGTGCGGGGGCTTTTTGTGCCATCACCGGCATTTATTTTTTCTTTCTAGCTGTCTCTATCTACCTTCAGGAGTGCAAGGGTATAAACCAGGGGTGGGGAAACCTCAGTGTGGCGAGTCAGGGCTGGTTTTTATATGGGCCCCTGGATCCAGTTCCTACCCCTGCAAAGACTGAGCTCAGGGCAAGGGAGCAGAGATGAGGGTATGTACACAAGAATGGGGGTGGTGGGGGGAGAGAGAGACAGCTCCATGAGCTGGATCCTCCTTTTCCCAAGGGCACCCTTAAATACCCCCCAACTTCTATGTGGCCGTCAGAGCGTGAACTAATTTCCAAATTGGCCTCTGGGAGATAAAAGATTCCCCGCCCCTGGTTTAAAGAAACAGGACAGTACCTACGTGGGAACAGTCACTTATGCTAGGCAGCAGATATTTTTTTGGCAAGTAGTGACTCTATCGCTCCTATTTAACCCCTGGCGTAAGGCCCAGCCATTGGACTCGGTCTCTCTCGGTCATCGCTTCTGATGCTGGTGCCAGGGTCGTGGGAGGGAGAAATGATCAGGAGCCTTCTCCTGAGCTTTGGAGAAGGCTCTGGGTCCATTCCCCTTCACCACTGTCCGAGAGGCAGCACCAGAAGCCACTTCTGCTCCTGCCACCAGTGGAGGCAAGTGGACCTGGAGCCTCTTGGTCCGCTCACCTTCACTGCTACCCCTGCAGGGACAGCAGAGAACGGACCCAGAGAAGCCAAGCTCCTATTCTGTTCCGTGCTGCTGCTTCTGCGCACGTTCGGTGAGTAGCGTTTCATTTGTTTTCACCCTAAGTTACCCAGAATGAGGGAAGTTGCATGCCACCATGAACCATTGCCACCAGATGGCAGTATTGCTCTTGCGCTCCCACCGGTGCCAACCAGGGGAAAGCTATTTTTAATTCCTTAGAGCCGCGGTTCCCTGAGCGTGCTCCATGGCGCACCAGAGACCCGTGGAGCGCTTGCTGGTGGTCTGTAGAGAGCGTGTGGTGCTCTCACCCCGCCTTGTTTCCAGCTGTTTCACTGCATGCATTCAGCATTTGCTTTGCCTTGCTTTTCCATAGGAGCTGTTGCCGTCAATGCCACAGGGAGGATCTGTGTGATCATGGGGCCTAGATTCTGTATTATGCAGGGGCCCAACCTTTGGGGGTGGGGAGAAATGTCAGACTCCCAACTTCACAGGGAAAGCAGGCCTCAAATTGTTCTCCAACCTCAAGAAACTTAAACCATACTAAAAGTATTTACTCCCCTAACATATGCATGCTTCCTAACCCAGAGGCGTTGCTAGGCTGGAATGGAACCTGGTGCAGAAGATGGAATGGTACACACACACACACACACACACACCCCAGTGGCAGGGGATGCAACTGCGCCAGGGAATGTGGTGACCTGGCCCTGCAAGGGTTAATGGGCTCAGCTCCCCTCCTCCCGAGCCGCTAAACCTCCCCAGCTGGAGATAATGGAGGTAGAGGATGGTGGTCATCTGTGTGCCTAGGGAAGTCAGCTGACAGCTGGGGAGAATAAAGAGCCCCAGTTCATTGTATGAAGGAGCTGCCTCTGGGCTTGTTGGTGATATGGCTGGGAGGAAATCCCTGGAAGAAGGGACACTAAGTAGAAGGCTGGATTTGCCTCATACCTAAAGGCGGTTTGTGCTGGCTAATGAGTTTGTGAACGGATGTCAATGGCCTGGTGGGAGCCCTGAAGCAACCAGGGGATATGAGAGAGTGATATAAAAGCCATTTTGAGGAGCACAGTGAGCTTAGTGCCCGACTCAGAGGGAAACTGAGGCACAGACCCCCCCAATGCAAGTAGCGAGAGGGGGGTGGGGGTGGGGAAACTGTCCCAGGTGCCCTCCAGGCTTGTACATGTCCTTGTACAGCTGCATCACTTCTCCCTATTATAGCAACACCTTCGCCCTAACCCCCCACCCCATTGTACCCGATTCTCACTTCCTCCAGGGCATTAATGTTATAAACTTCTTTCTACTCCCTTTCCAGAAACCTGGCGCAATTTATCACAAGACAAATCCCAAGGAAACGAAAGAGACAGTCACAATTTCAACTGCACGTTTCTTGGGCGAGTTACGAAACAGACGCAACCAGCACAGGATCCAAACTTGGCAGCGCTCCCCACGCGCATGGCTGCGTGCCCGGCAAAATCGGGAATCTTTGCCCTTGAGCACTCTGCCTTCCATTGCAAGGCAGGGAACGAGCTAAGCTCGCGTCTGGTTGCTTCTCCCTGGCTCCGCTTGCAAAGTAAATATCACGGCGAGACTAGCGGGGAGCAGAACAGTCACAGCAGCCTGGCCCTAGGAGGCACTGGACACGGCGGGTCATGCCTCTGGCATACCTCATTTCATTAGAACAGGCAGAGTCTGAGCTGATATTTTTATAGGGCCCGAGTTGGTGTCAGCTGAAGTTTACTACTGAGGTCAATGGGCAAAGAACCAGGGCAGGAGATTCCTTCTTCCAGTGGAGTAGGTTGCAAACCCCAGAAGGGCAGATGTTCCTTCCAGCAAAAATATAAAATAAATCGGTGTCATAAGTACCACACCCTAATTTAAAGACAATCCCTTTGGAAAGCATGAGCATATCATAATCATTGCTGCTCCTGGGGAATACAGGTCCCTGCTCATGTAGCTTTCAACAGAGAGGAACGTTGGAATTGCTATGCTATATCAAGTCCTATTCCAGCGCCGTCTGACAGGGGCACTGGCCCATGCTTCAGAGGTAAGGGGCAAGACCCCACAGCAGGCAGATGTGGGATA
Organism: Sphenodon punctatus; assembly: GCA_003113815.1. Taxonomy (NCBI): domain Eukaryota; kingdom Metazoa; phylum Chordata; class Lepidosauria; order Sphenodontia; family Sphenodontidae; genus Sphenodon; species Sphenodon punctatus. The sequence goes on from QEPC01011341.1 coordinate 17,813,708, forward strand.
ATTCAGCCCCGTGGGAGTCACATTCTGAACCCCGAGGGTAGGGATCGTCCAAACAAATCTAGCTCACAGCTGGTTTTTGTTTGGCTCCTCTCCAGTTCCTGAATCTGGCCTGTGGATCTAGTACCTCCAAGCACGGAAAGACTGAGCTCGGGGGAAGGGAGCGGAGATGAGGGCATGTACACAAGAAGGGATGGATCCATAGCATAGATCCAGGATTAGAGCCCTCCCCATTTCTTCCCCCTTAAGCACCCCAGTTTATATATCCAGCAGACGGAGCTTGTCAAAGTGGCCCATGGGGAGGAAAAAGGTTCCCCACCTCTGTCCAACCTCTAATCAGTTGAGATCGAATCAGATGTCTGATCCATACTTGGCAGCATTAACTATTCCAGTTCTGCATATTCAGGTCTTCCACATAGAGGACTGATCACTCTCTTCAAGTCTTCTCGGACATCCCATGAATACTTTGGCAAAGGAGCCGTTGCCGGACTGCAAGAACCATCTTCATTACATTACAGAAAGGGCGAGATGGAAGCTAGTTTTGTCCTTCAGGCATTTCAGAAGGAAATTTAGGGGGACGGATTCTCAAGTCAGAGCCTCAAAAGAGCAGCATACTTTTTAACAGTCCCTACTTAGGAGGAACAGTTCCTCTCTCGGTGCTGAATCCCACTGTCCCCCCCTCAGGGTGCTTTTCTTCCCAGGACAATGGGGAGAGGATGGAAATGACACAAAACTAAGTGGAATGAGAGGCTGGAAACCATCAGTCTCTATGCGCTTGGAATGCTGGGAGGCGCACACGCATGCATGCGAGGGGTGGAACTTGTTGGCTTATCCCTCTTTGGCTGCTCAAAACGTTGGAGGTATGAAGGAGAAGGAGCATGCTGTGCGTCTTACAATATGGACATGCCCAGCCAAATCCTGGCATCAATCGACAAGTTATCTGGTCTTCTGTAGAAGGGTGCTGCCCAGCTGGTAACCAAATCTTCATTCAAGGCAAGGTTCAGTGCAGATCTGCTGTAGATGTAGCTCTTCTGCAGCACAAGCTAATATCACACAGAGCACACCAACACCCAAAGGCTGCTGAGCATAAAGGGACGTGGTGTGTGAACACAAGCTCACCAGCAGTATCCAAAATTTGGTAAGCAAATCAAAAAAGTGTTGAAAAGCTAAACACACAGAAGTACAGATCTTGCAGGGGGAAGAGGAGAAGGAATGATAGTTTATTTTAAAGCAGAGCACCTCTCCTCTTTGTCTTTCCCAGCTTCATTGCAGTTTAGCCGAGTGACCTATTCAAATAAACCTGTGGCTGTCCGACATGCTGGAGCAGGTGAAACTAGTGAGGTCTCTGGGATCCAAATTAAAATTGCTGGCGGAGGGAGGCCCTGTCGCTGGGGCCCGTCGTAAATCAAGCGACGGCTAGCAAGTTGTGAGTTTTTAAAACGGGGGAAAAGAAAACACACAGTAAAAATAAATAAATAAAAAGAGATTAAAAAAAAAAAAAATCTCCACCCGGTAATAAGACAAAGTTGCCTCCAAGCTGTCATTTTCTCAGCAAGAAACAAAATTAAGTTCATCATCAGGGCGTGAATTAATGGCCTCTCATGCTGCTTGGAAATCTATAAGGAGCTATATGTGGTTTGCAGAGAACAATTTTGTTCAGGATGTGTAATAATTGCTCTAACTGTACAGTCGCCCTTGAGGTCCCTTTGGATAATGTTACAGTAATGCTGTGCCTCTTAATGTTTTATGAGTGGTGTTGGGCTTAACAGGCAAAGGCTGAGAGGCCGTAAAAGCTTCTTGCCTTACAAAAACAACAACAAAAATCGCAGGGCTTGAGAGCCAGGAGGGATTTTTTTCCCTCCCCCCTCCTAGCCTTGTGAGGAAATGCCAGGTCTGGCTGCTACGCCGAGGCATACAGAACCACACAAGTTACCTATATGCTTCAGGAGCTCTCTGCCTACATTAATCCATGGGCAAGGGGAGGGGGCATACTCAGGTGCTTCTCAAGAAGATTCATTTTTATTTTAATGCTTTGTCAGCTACTTCTCCGGGCTGCAATAAAACCCTAAACGCTTGGCTCCCTTCAGTTTCTGACTGGGAGAGCAGCAACGTTCCCGGGAAAGGGTGCCTTACGTAATGCTCTTGCCCACTGCCACTGGGAGTTCAACACCCCATTCCTTCAAGAAAAGGGCAGGAGGGAGAGACATTTAATCTTTTAATTCTCCCTCTGCTCAGAAGCAGAACCTGGGAACATGAGGTGGCTGATGCATGGAGAAGGTGGTCCATCTGTCGCCTGTATCCTTGGTGGTTTGGCTGGGGACCATCATGGCAGTTCTACCTGGAAAGGGAGCCAATAGCTACAAAGCTCTTTCATTTTGAAGGTCTGTTTCCACTGGATCCTCTATCACAATGGGTCTCCATAGGAAGCTCAGAACCTAACCAAGATCCTAGCTAGAGAGCGATGTTGTTTAGCCTTTAGCAAGGATGGTCTACTCAAGGGATGGGGAACCATTTTCCCTCCCAGGGGGCACTTTGAAAATTAGTGCAAGCTCTGAGGGCCACACAGATGTTGGGGGTGCTTAAGGGGTGCACTTTAAGAGGTGGTGACTCCGGATCACGGTTCTGTCCCCTATCCTGGTGTGCATGCCCTCATCTCTGTTTAGCTTCCCCTGAGCTTAGTCTTAGGAACTGGATCCACAGACTGGAAAGGGGCCAAAACTTGTCCCCCCCACCCCCCAAGTCTGAGGTCCCCAATCACAAGTCTACCTCATCTCAGCACCGCTGTCCTCCCTCTTAGCACTGGCACGGCTTATCCTTAAAGCTTAAGCATGGCGCAGCTGCCCAGTTCAGGCCTACTTTTTATCCTCGGATTTTTGGTATGGCAAAGAGATTGGGAAAAGGTGGTTAGAACAAAATGGATTCAACCTCTCCCTACCTGAGCCAAGCAACCAAGACGATTTGGGTCAAAAACCTCGCCACGACGGGGCAAGTGGCTTTAGGCGTTTATGACAGGGTCTCTATGTGGGCGCAGCGCATCTTCCCAACACTGCAAAGAAATGATAAAACTCCAAACTTCCAACTGCCCAGGGGAAAAGTATGCGTCTCCTACAAATAAGAAGATGGCAGCCATTTTGGCCAATTCGGCTTTTAGCACCACTGAGCAGTGCAATAGCGTCATCTTTCCAGGACACCCATGGGATGAGCCTCCCATTATGGAGTTTCAGACACAAAAGGAAAAGTGGGGCTGAACAGGAAATGGGGGGAAGGGTAAGACCACAATTAGACGTGTCCCACCCAAGGGGGTGGGAGCCAGGAACCAGATCAGGAGTGGGGAACCTTTTTCCCTCCCAAGGGCCACTTTGAAAATTAGTAAGAGCTTGGAGGGATGCACAAAACTTGGGGGTAGGAGTGCATATGGGGCGTATTCAGGAAGAGGAGGGTCCTGATCATGTATCTGCGCCATGGATCTGTCCCCTATCCTTGCGTGCATGTCCTCACCTCTGCTCCCTTTTCCCAAGCTCAGTCTTTCACTGCTAGGAGGTAGGAACTGGGCCAGGGCCAAATAAAAAATTAGCCACAGACTGTTGGGCCTGAGATTCCCCCACCTCTGGGCTAAATGAATCTGAGGTACTTTTGCAGTTGGGGTTCCCAAAATATTTGTTTACGTGGCCTCATCTTGGGACTTTAATAAAAATTCCATGCTCCCAGACTCCAATAAAAAGACATTCAAAGTCTATCAGTCAATACTGTCCCCCATCTGCAGAGAGCATAACCCTCCACTTGGGACCCTGACCCACAATTTGGAAATCTCTGCTCTGGGGCATGCTGATGCGAGATGTCTCCCTGCAACATCCATGAACAAGGAGAGGGAGTTTTCCTTTTCTTAAGAAGAGCAGCCCCTTCCCCTCCCAGCAATCCAAAACCATTACAGATTCCACAAGGTTATCGAATGGCATTGGTGAAATTAGTTCGCCGTTTTCTCCCGATGCGCAAGCAGTAAAACCCAACAAAAATTACAGCAGGGCGAGCGCTCCTTTTCTGTGTCGCTAGTGCTATTAAAAGATTTCTCTCCCGAAGCACTAGGGAGTGCTCGAGCAAAACCAAGCTGTTCCAGCAGCTATTAGGAGTAAAGGGAGGAACCCAGCACAATCAAGGTTTTTCGTTCGACTCGGGCTGCTCTATCTAAGAATCTAACCAATGTCAACGGGGACAGGTGTCTTAGAGAACGTGGGTTACAGGTACAGACTGAGATGGTAACGTTGCAATGCAGCAGTAGCTAAAGCCATCCTGATGCCCCCTAGCATGCAGCAAGATTTCAGGACTCACTGACTATCACACCCGTTGGCAATAAATGAAACAGCCCCGCAGCATGCACAATAGACCAAGTTCCATCCAAGTCTGGTCAAATGGGAGAGGACAAACCCAAGTGGGTGAGGACAAGCATGTTGTCTCCAACGCTCCTTGCCTGAATGACTGTTTCTAGGGCTGTTGGGGAAAGGGCGCTCTTGTGGAAAGAGTGTGAATTGTGGGCTTTGTTGCAAGATATTACACAACGGGAGCGGAGGGGGGAGAGACAGACAGACAGGGGACGAAGCAGCAACGTTCAAGTAAGGAGCTGAAAAATATTACAAAATCTTAATCCGCCCCGGGAGACCCTCCAGGGGGGCTTTCAAATATGGAGAGAAATTGCCTAATTAGCTTCTTTTTTTAAAAAAAATGGATAATTGCCTTCATGAGCCTTTCGCAGGCAGCTTAGCAACCTTTTAGCATACATACACGCTGTATGTAATAGCCAAGCGTTTCTGAAAGGGGTTTTATATCTTCCTGAAGAGCTGCTGACAGTAAACCTCCAGAAATACTGGCTGGGGCGTAATGGGCACTTGGGTGTCGTTAGCAAATGTGCTAGTCAGAGTTCACTGGTCAATACGTGTTCACATAAGGGGCCAATGTTCTAATATTCATAATCCCCAAGCCCACAGCACAGGGATTTTTTTTTTAAATGAAAGTCTGTACGGTTCTGGTCTCTGAAACATCAAAGAGGACAATAAAACTCTTGCGCATGCTGACAGGGGAGAGTCGGGCGGCGAATTCGCAATACGGGGGTTGGGAGGAGGCGCAACACGGTGGCAAGGTTTACCTCAGCGCGGCAAACCATCTGTTAAAAGGGTTGGGGGGGGGCGCAGTCGAGGCCGTGCGGAAAACACACTTGTGGACTGCCCGACGAGACCAGCCATGTGTTTCTGTTGCAAGGGACTCTCACAAGAAATAAGGAACAGATGTGAGCCGAAAAGGAGGGCGCCCAGGTGACAGCAGGGCGGCCCTGCATCCCGCCCACGCTTTGAATGACAGGATGCAGCTGCTTTAGAGAACGAGCTTCCCCACTCCATGAACTTAACTGTGGTAGGGCGAAGTGCACTGTTTAAGGCAAGGTAATTAATTGCTGGTCAAGCCTGCCTGGCTTGGAAAGCATAGGGAATTGGGCTCCAGCCCTCCCCTTCCCTGGTACTCAGTGTCCCGCTTGCTAAATGCCTGTGCTGGTTCCTGAGCACGCTCTGGGATTTAGGGTTCATTGTTTTACTTCCTCTCTCAGGCCCGTTTTCCATACCACTTCCTCCTCCCCTGTAACCGGGGCGTCAGTCACCTATTCCGCTTCCCAGAGAAGAGTGGTCTCTCCTGGTACTTGGCTCCATGCCCTTTTGCTTCCCTCTGGAGAGGGCTGAAAGAAGACAGCCCCTCTGAAACAAAGGCTGCCCAAAGCAGCTTTGGCATGGCTATGGCCATTAGCACACAAAGAGCTAGTCTCCAAGAAGTTTAAGATCCAGCAACATCTCCCTCCAATTCAGAATATATGTTTAGCCTAGCAAAGAGGAGACTAAAGGGAGACATAATCGCAGTCTTCAAAAATCTACAGAGCTGCCACCAAGAAGATGGCAAGGTACTGTTCTGTATGGCTACAGAGGGCAAGACTAGAAATAATGGACTCAAGTTACAGGAAGATCAATTTTGATTAAATTTCAAGAAAAATATCTAACAGTAAGAGATGTGCAGCAATGGAACAAGTTGCCTAGGGAGGTCGCAGGTTCTCCCACCACTGGAGGTTTTCAAAGAGGCTGGACAGCCATGTGTCAAGGATGTTATAGCTGTAAATCCTCCTGCATCCAAGCAGGGGGTTGACCTAGCTGACCCTCAAGACCCCTTCCAACTCTAAGATTGTTTAATCCACCAGTCAATGATAAATGCTAGCTAATAGCACCCACCTGCAGCTATGGGATGTGGCATGCACAGAGGAGGAGATGTGGGGTAAGACAAGAGTTTGAGGTGCTGCCTCTGCACACTTAGCACAGGTTTCCTACTTTCTGTGTCCAGGGGATGGGACAAAATGGAGGCTATTCTCCCTTTTATTTCACCATTTGGAACAAGAGGCATTGGGATTAAATTGCTACAAGGGAGATGTTAGGTTAAATATTAGGGGGGGGGAGGGGGAGAGAGGAATTATCTTCCTAACTAAGAACTGTTGGGCAGTGGACTGGGTTTTCCTAGGGTGGAGGTTTTCAAAAACTGTCTGGAACGCCCGTCTGTGATGCTGTAAGCAGAGGGTATCCTGCCTGGGAGCAAAAACTAGATGACCCTTGAGGTCACCTACAACTAAATTTCTCAGGGGATGAAACTTCCGACTGTCAGAAGCTGGGAGCAGGGAATAGATCGCTCCGTTATGACCTGTTGGGTACTTCTCTGAAACGACTGAAGGTGGTCACTGCCGGAGAGAGGAGGCTGGGCTGGATGGACCATTGGTCTGAATGACCCAGTATAACATTATGTTCTATGGTTCTATGGTTTACAAGAAGTGCAGTTCAGCTGCATTTTATAAGCTGAGCAAACACCCTCTGGCTGTCACTGCTCTGAACTCAGTTAAGATTCTGGAATTTAACTGCATGCCTTACCCTGCTGGGGAAGTACAATTGCAGGAGAGAGCACACACTTTGCCTTGGAGGTGCTGCTAGGGGGGACGCTAAGACCCTGGTGCTGCAAGGAACAGAGGAGCCCATTGGTGAATATTAGTGCCAGCAGCACTGGCATTTCAAAGACGCTGCAAGCTGTTTGGCAGAAATGTGCCCAGTGGTGAAAAAAGCCTTCCTTTCTCCGCTTCCGTTCCCAGACTCTGAGAGGATATTTCAAGGCCCTGGAGAACAAAACAAAATAAAAAATCCAGAAAAAAACCCAAACAAAAACAACAGGGGGTGGAGGGAAGGGAAAAAAAAAACCCAACCAACCACACAGGACGCAGCCCCAGATGAAGGGCAGAATGGGTCAGTCGACACCTGCTCGCCACGGCCTTGCAAGATACGGCTGCAGCTGTGGAAGGGCGTGCTGCTACGCTGTAATTCTATCAACAGCCCTGGTAAACAAATAATAAATAACGCAAACCAGTAAACAAAGCCAAGGCATAATCGCGGGCTTTGTCAGGGCTAAAACTGGCTCCAAATTTATATCCTCGCCACAAAAAAAAAAGACACCGGCACCCATAAATTTACATACCTTTGAGTGGGATGAATGGGCTGTTATTGAAAGCTTGGACAATATGCAGCAAAACCGTTGAACGCACCATGGTTTTGGCTGCCTCCTCCCTTCGTACAGGTGGCCAGCACAGTGCTATCTCTGTCGGCTCCCTTTTATGACCAGGACTTGTGTAGTTCCTGAGCTCGGTTGCCAGGGAGAAAGGCAAGGCCCACCTCCTCAGTATTGAAAAAGGGAGAGAACGTCTAGTCCTTGGAACCAACCGAGAGGTGGGCGTGTAGCTAGCATAGAGTGAGGGGGCTCAGTTGAACCCTGGACCCTGAGGCGGCCCGTTGCAAGCAACTTGAGTGCTGATAGGAAGTTTTCAGAGTGCCAAGGAGCACGCACACACCCCACACTCACTCTGAAAATTTCTTAGCAGTGCTCAGGCCACTTTCAAAGGGCTCCACCAAGAAGGAAGTTCTCCACCAAGAAGGAAGTTCTCAGAACGTTTTCAGTGACATGTCATAAAGACCTTTAGGAGCACAATAGAGGAGATGGCACCTACCTGGGATTTTGAGAGAGTCGGGATCAATTACGTTCTTTATTTCCCCCCGTTGGTTGTCCAGCTGCACGGCTTCTGTTTTCTCTGTTTTCTCAGTCACCGATAAGGTGGTGTAGGTGCTGATAATCAAGATTCCCAAGCCAATCCATAATATGATCTGCACAACCAACGGATCAGAGCCTGCGTTAATGCAGCCAAACAAACAGAAGTTTGGTATAACATCTCTTGTATGCTTCCCTCCCTCTCTACAAATGATCCCATGCAATTAGAGACACGAAGGAGCAACACGGGGAGAGAGGAATTTGAGAAGCAAAAGCGGGAGAAAGAATATTTCCCCATTTATAGTGTGTTAGATGCTTCATTCTCATGACACAGAATGATTAGGATGGAACAGACCTCTAGGATCTTCTAATGCAGGGGCAGGGAACTTTTCCCCTCCTATGGGGCACTATGAAAATTAATACCAAGCTCCAAGGGCCACACAGAAGCTGGGGTGGGTTTGCTTAAGGGGTGCGCTCAGGAAGAGGGAGGATCATGGATCTATACTATGGGTCCATCCCCTGTTCTTGAGCACATGTTCTCATCTCTGCTCCCCTTCCACCGAGCTTAGTCTTTCAGCACTTGGCGGTAGAAACTGGATCCAGGGGCCAGATCTAGGAACTGGAAAGGGGCCAAATAAAAGCTAACCACAGGCAGCATTCGGCCCCTGGGCCTGAGGTTCCCCATCCCTGTAATCTAGTCCGACCCCCTGCACTAAAGCAGGATTAGTTCAACTTAAGCCATTCCCAGAAAATACTGATCCAGCCTCATCTCAAAAACCATCTCTTGCCTGATAGTTCATACAAGATGGGAACTTCTTCCTAACGGGGATCCCGCCATCGTGTCTTAAGTTGGGCCTCTGCTGTGGCGGGACCGTGTGGAACTCCCTCCACCAGGAACTGTCTCAGTTCCTCGCTCCTCACCTTTAAAAAGCACCTGAAGACTTTTTTTTATTTTCCAGGTGCTTTTACAATCTACTGCTGGTTGCCTTTTGGGTGTCCTTTCTCTCCCTTTTTACCTTCCTCTTTTAAATTGTTTTAAGCTGGATTTTTATTCTAAATGTATTTTATAGTGTTATTTTTATGTTGTAAAGCACTCTGAGTGCCATTTTGGGGTGGGGGGGAGGTGCTATAGATATAAAATTATATTAATTATTATTAATAATAATAAACCTAAATCTGCTTTTCAGCAACTTAAACCCATGTAATGTTCTTCCCTCAGTCACAATGGAGAGCCATTGTTCACGCCCACTAAGTAAAGAGAGTCAGTATTATCCCTGGTTAACAAATGAGAAGAGACACAGAGATGGGGGCTTGCCCAAGGCCTCTTAGCTAAGCCAGCCACGGACCACACCAGTTCTTTGGAATTTGGAAGATGTCTACAGATGGTAAAATCTGCTCCTGATGCTGGGAGCAGCACAGAAGGCAGCTCTTTCACTAAAATGGGTGACAAAATACACATGGGTGTTGCTGAACTACTGACAGCAGGGACAGAGTTGAACTGGTTGATTTGGAGGAGTCTAAATCACCCTCAAACAAGGGCTGGCAGGTCAATGAGCAACAGGAGAAAGTGGGGCTATCTGCAAGACCTGGATATTTGTGACTGAGGCGAGATACAGACCATGGAACACCTTCTAGTCTGGGGGCTCCTGGGAGAACCTTGCCAGGCAGAGGACCTTGCCATGGCCCCAGATCATGCTCTCTCATATGCCCAGCACTGGGGACGGATAGGAACGTGGTGGCAGAACACAAAGAGAGAAAGAGAGACCAGAAGGGGTCAGACTGTGTAGACTGGGGATGGGGAAATCCCAGCCCGTGGGCCTAATCTGTCCCGGGGCTGTTCTGTAGTTGGCCCCTTTCCCGTTCCTGGATCTGCCTTGACTGAGTTCAGCATGCACTCAAGGAGAGAGGATGGATCCAATATGGACCCTCCCCTTCCTTCCCCACCCTGATAACTCCTTAGGACTCCTCACCCCCAACTCTCATCCAGCCTGCGGAGCTTGTGCTCATGTTCAAAGTAGCCCGTGGGACTTGGAGGGGAAAGGTGGCCCTCGCAGCGTAGAAAGCCATGATGCTAAGCATGGGAAGAGCAGTGGTAGGTGAGGTCGACTAGCAGACACCCAGGGAAGAGTTTAAAACAGAGGGCTTATCTGACTCTTAAGGTACAACTGACACGCTGAACTGTAGAATTATTCAGTTAAAAGGAGTGTCAGGGGAAACTTAGTAAATAAGAGAGGCGGGGCTAAGCACCGACAACCATCAATATTTCCAGTCGATTGTTCTCATCTTTTAAAACCACATACTTTAGACAAACAGTCCCCTGCAGTGTCACCAGCCCAAATACTGCACTTTCCTACGAGGGCCTAAGACCCTACTGAAACAGACTGCATCAGGGGCAGAAAACCATTTTCCTCCCACAGACCACTTTAATATAAACTCTGTGGGCTGCAGAGGTCGGATGACGGGCTGGGGGGTTGCTTAAGGGGCACGCTCAGGCTGGGGAGGTTCAGATCACTGAGTTGAATAAGGGACTGCATCCATTGAACATGATCGCATGCCCTCAACTCCACTGCTTCCCCCGGAGCTCGCTCTGCTCTTTCAGTGCATGAGGACAGGGGACTTGATCCCACAGCCAGACCCAAGAACTGGAAAGGGGCCATATAAAGAAACAGCCACGGGACAGATTTGGCCCATGGGCCTGAAGCTGGAGGTGCCACCCAACAGCCCCTAGAGAGGGGCAGGCCTCTCTTTGACTCCTACTGTCCCTATTTCAGGAGGACAAAAAGACCGCGATTCAAGTCGCTCAGGCGACCCCTTTCCTGGTTGCCTCCCAGGAAAAGCCCTTGAGGGGACAATGGGGAGATTATGAAATGACAATAAGCGAAGCAGAATGAGAAGTCGGAGAGCTTCTGTCTCTCTGTATGCATTAGGAATGTTGTGTGCCCGAGTACGTGGGAGAGGAGGTGGAGCTTGTCCCTCTGGCCGCTGGAAATGTTGAGGTATGCACTGCGATTCAGCCAGGCCCATAGCTGTGACAGGGATGGGAGGCACAAAGGGGCACCCCCCACTCAGCCTCTCTAGCTTCTCCCCCTGTAGAAAAAAATATCCATTTCATGGTTTTCACCATAGTTTCTTATTTTGACTAACTCAGATGAGCAACTTTAGGTCTAAAGCCAGAGAATAATAATCACGACTCTGGTAAGAAAATGTTTGCCTTGAGGGTTTCTGTTCTGTTGAACAATCATATATACCTTATTTTTCCTCTTATTTAAGGAAAATAGTTTTAAAAAAACCAAGAGTTTCTGACTGAGAAGGCATTTTTAACCAAGTACATGAACTTCTGGTGACAAACACAATTGCTCCCTCATCCTGTCCCAGTGTCCACGTCCTAGCTAAGAGCCTGGTTTCAGCAGAGAGAGGGGGCTGGGGGGGGGGGGGATTTCACCTCAGCCTAAGGCATAGGAGGCAAGATCATTTGCTTAACCAAGGCAAACAAGAGCCCTTTGAATGGTTAGTCTGTGATGCTGTCAGCTCGAGCAGAGCTGTGTGTGCCAGTACCCGAGAGCAGACACGCTCTCTCTCTCTGCCCCTTTGATTTAAGCCATCCCTTGGAGTTCTGGTAATTTATGGGGTACTTGGTGGGGGTGCTCGGCTGAGCAGATACACGATAATAACTGATAAACAATATGGGCACTGGGAGTGTTTGCATCGCTTGAGCGGCCGAGCTGCCAAGCTCCAAATGAAAAAGGGACCGGCGGAAAGAGACGAGGGGATGGATTGTTGGCTGACAAGGCTGACAGTGAAGGAGATTTAATTAAACTCTGATGTATTATTTTTACCTAGTTAATCACTGTAATTGTCACTGCAAGGGCTACGCACGGAACCTGGTCTGCATGTCAACGACGCTGCTGCATGTGAGGGCTGCTGGGAGAGCAGGAATAGCCGGCAAAAGGCCGTGCCTGGGAGGCTGGCCAGGAGGGAGGCAATGGGGCCAGAACGTCGTAAGACAGGCCTTGCCTTTCTCTAAGGGGCAAGAAAACCACTGGGAAAATGTGTGCGTCAAACAGAAGAGATCTTTAGGGTGTCTAGAGTTGGAGAGCATGCTCTAGATGAATCCATAGGAGGTGCAAGAGAGCAGGCTCTCTTTCTCCTTCCAGCCAGGGGCATAGCTACTATGGAGTGAGGGGGCTCAAGTGAGCCCAGGTCCCAGACTCTGAGGAGACTCTCTGCGGGCCCTCACCCCATGGTAGCTATGTCCCTGGCCTGAGCAACAGCAGAAATATTTCAGAGTGGATGGGGAGGGGGCAGGACCAACATTCTGCCTCCACCCACTCTGAACATTTTCTAACGGCTCTCAGGCTGCTTGCAAAGGACCCTTCCAAGAAGTTTTCAGAGTGGGTAGGAATGGAGGGCTGGCCCTGACAACTCTTAAGACGTCCTTCCTGGTAGGGTTGCTACCACTGGAACCCAGGGCAGCACCACAAGCTTTGTGGGGGAAGGCCAAGGTTGGCCGGGAGCCTTTGGAGGCTTGTCCTGTTGCCCTTAAAAGAGGGCCTATAATTGGGACACGAGGCCAGGCCCACCACTGATTGAGGCCAGGCCCATCTCAGCTCCTCCATCCAGGAAGGGAGGAATCCCAACAAATCTGCCCACTTTGAGTCTCCTCTGCACTCCAGACCGTCTCCAAGAATCCACAACCCTCTGGGAACTAACCAGAGACACCACTTTTTCTCTGCCAACATGCCTTGCTCTGTCACATCCCTTCCTTACCACAGCTAGAGTGCCATAATCTGGACCAAATCCCACTGGACACAAGTGGTCCGGATGGGCTTGAATTAGCTTGGTGCCCCCTTGGCTCCAGCCCATTGGACTCAGACAGCTACCTAGGCAAGAGTGCAACAACATCCCAGTGCTCTGTGGGGCCACCCTCAGTACTGATCAAGTTCCGAGGACTGCAGAGAAGTTGGGGGTGGGGGTGTTTAATGGGGGTGCTCAGGAAGAAGAGAGGGTCCCGATCACAGCGCTGGTGCCATGGAACTCCCCCATCCTTATGTTCATGCTCTTGTCTCTGCACCTTTACTCCGGAGCTAGGTTTTTCAATGCTTGGGAATAGGAACTGAATCCAGAAACTGCCAAGGGGTTAAATAAAAGCTAGCCATGAGCTGCATTTGGCCGTCTGCCTGAGGTTTCCCATCCCTGGCTTGTACGGCAGAGTCCTGGTGAGTTAAATTTTGTGGGACCTCTATAGAAGTTTGACTTACCAGAAAATCAACTTCTGCAAAAGTTAACTAAACGGAGCAGAGTCCATTTCACTCGAGCAGTCTCTTACCCTCCCAAATAGAAATACTGGTACCTTTCAGTGAATTAATGATTTTTTGGAAGTGTGTGGTTGAAGAACTGCAGTATCTCCCCTCCAAACCTTCAGTGCAAAGCAACTGTGCATTACTGGCCATCTGGACAGCAGGGAACAGAGGTGCAAGACCTGCCTACACTGCAAGCTCCAGAATGGAAACGCACAGCGCTCCTGTTCCCTGCTGCTCACCTGAGATCACGGAGGAAAAGGCAGCAGAGGGACCCAACACTGCCTGCATGAGTGGGGGTGCAGGAAGAGCCGATATCCTGCCAGCTTTGCCATTCCTGCTCTCAGCTCTGACCTTGTCCATTTCCTGTTCCCAGATGATCTGAGTTCCCTGCATAGCCGTGGCTTTGGAAACAGAGCTCCGTGCCATTCATCGCCAGAGAAACAAGAAGTGGGAAGGAAAGTGTGCTTCCGCACATGGCTTCCCGCGTCCCCCAAACAGACTGGAAAGCTCTCAGGGGGGCGGGGGGAATGGGGCTGTGAAACCAATGGCCTTCTCAGATGTTTCCTCAATGCTTTTCTTTTCCTTAATTCAATTCTTGGTGGAAATGGTGAGCAAGGAAGTACCAGAGAGTCGCCTGCAACATGGGACATAATGCCCCCAGAGATGTCAACAGACAGGAGGTGGGGTGTTATTTATTTATTTTATTCAGCTTTTATGCTGCCCCCTCCTGCCACAAGCAGCTCGCGGCGGTGTACAACAATAAAACACATAAAGCATCTAAAGACAGTTTAAAACAGTAATACATAAAAGCAGCAACAATACCCCAGCTAACAGCCCACGGCCCACCCTCCCCTTCCGCCAGGCAGAACAGCCAGGTCTTACATTGTCTACGAAAAGAGGGGAGGTCTGCAGACAGACAGACCGACCTCCGACGGGAGGGCATTCCACAGCCGTGGTGCGGCCACTGAGAACACCCTGAGATACTCGGGGGACACTCCCCAATGACCGCAGAGGCCGATCCAGAACCTGGGGGTTGAGGCGGTCTCTGAAGTATGTCGGGCCAAGGCCATTTAGAGCTTTAAAAGGGAAGCACCAACACTGTGAATTGGGCCCAGTAAGTCACTGGCAGCCAGTGCAGAGAACGGAGCACAGGTGTTATGTGCTCATGCCGGCCAGTCCGTCAGGAGATGGGGCGCCGCATTCTGCACTAGCTGCAACCTCCGGGCCGTCACCAAGGATAGCCCCACGTAGAGCGTGTTGCAGTAGTCTAGTCTCGAGGTAATAAAAGCATGGATGATTGTGGCAAGATCCGCATCCGAGACATACGGCTTCAGCTGACGCACCAGATGCAATTGGTGAAATGCTCCTTTCGCCACAGCCATCACCTGGGCATCCAGGTGAAGCCCCAGACTGCGGACTTGAGCCACCAAGGGGGGGGGGAACGGACCCCCCCCCCTGCTTTATCCACAACTATCACCTCCATCTTGTCGGGATTCAGCTTCAGTTGACTCACCCGCATCCAATCCCCCACAGCTGACAAGCACCAGGAAGCAATGAGACTGCCAGGCCTGAGTCCGATGAAAAGGAGAGGTACAGTTGGGTGTCATCAGCATATTGATGACAGCTCACACCATACCCCCTAATGACCTCCCACAACGGCTGCATCTATACGTTGAACACGAGCGGGGACAATATCGATCCCTGCAGGACCCCACATGTGAGATCCCGGGGAAAGGATGAAAAATCACCCAGGACCACACTGAGGTCTTCCAAAGTGTTAGGGAACTTTGCAAGCTCATTGCTGGTGTTTCTAGGAAAGCACCTTGTCTACACCCATGAACCAACAGCCCTTGCCTAGCACCAGGCCCAGTGGGCAGACTCCCCTGACCTATGTAGGACAGCCATGACCTACACAGAATCACAGAACTGTAGGATTGGATGGGACCTCATGTCATCTAATCCAGCTCCCTGCTGCATGCCCTATACCAGGGGCAGGAAACTTTTCCCCTGAAAATTAGTACAAGCTCCAAGGGCTGCACAGAAGCTGGGAGCGAGGAGGTGCGTTTGGGAAGAGGAAGGGCCACATTATGGATTCTCTGCCATGAATCTGTCCGCTGCCCTTGTGTGCAGGCTCTCATCTCTGCCCCTTTACCCTGGAGCTCAGCCTTGCAGTGCCGAGGGGTAAGAACTAGAGCTGGGGAGTGAAAAGGGGCCAAACAGAAACTAGCCACAGGCCACATTTAGACCCTGGGCCTGAGGTTCCCTATCCCTGCCCTACACAGCATCGTTCGCCGACGCTTCTCCAGCCATTCTTGAAAACATCAGAGACAGGAGATTCCATGACCGTCCATTGCTCGACACTTCTTACAGTTAGGAAGGGTTTCCTAATAGTTAGCCAAAATCAACGCTGCTGTAACTGAAGCCCATCCTCTTTTGTTCTAGCTTCTGTGACAATGGCGAGTGCATGTTCAGTCGCTCTTTGTGGCATCCTTTTAGATAGCTGAAAGCTACTTTTCATATTAGTTAGATATTTGATATTAAATTATTACATTTGATATTTGATATAAATATCAAATTCATGGCAGAGAATCCATTACATTATTAGCTTTATTACATCATCAAATTATTTAGATATTGGAAAACTACCTGGACTGGGAGGTCGGGAGAGGCCTCGGTTCAAAGTCTCCCCTTAGCCAGAAGCTCACTGGGTCGCCGTGAACCAATCCCAAGACTCTCTCAGCCTCACCTACCTCAACAGGGTTGCTGCGAGGATTAAAAGGCGTGTTAAATTGTTTTATGTAAAGTGCCCTGACTGCCATGGCAGTGGGGTGCTATATAAAAATAAAAAAATATTATCGTCATCATCATCTATTACTCTCCCGTCCCCTTTGGTCTTCTTTTCTCCGGGCTAAATATATCAAATTATTTCAGCCTTTCCTCACACGATTTGCATTCTAGCCCCTTCATTTTAGTGACTCTCCTCCAAATTCTCTCTACTTTGTCAAAATCCTTCTTGAATGGCAATGCCCCAAACCGAACACAACCACCCAGTGCCAAAGGGCACCACTGTCTCCTGTGTCTTGAATACAATACGCCTGCGAATGCAGCCCCAAAATGGGATTGGCCTTTTTTGCAAACCAGACCTTTTTAGTCTGATTTGACTCCTAGGCTGCCCAACTAGACCACCCCATTTGGGGGAATGGAATGGGGAATCCACCAGTATAGACCACCAAGTCTACCACCAGTAATTCAATCAGGATTTGAAGCCAGGCCTCTAATACAGCATGACTAGAGAGCACTAACTCACCGAACTAAAGCATGAAATTCTGCAAGACTGATCCCCTAGAGAAAGGTACTGAAGCAAAGATAATACTGCAGAATGAAACAGTGGATGGAAAACAAGGACATCGGCAGAAATAGCTTTGTAGGGCAGAGGCCAAGCCAGAGCCACTTCGTGATCATATCCCTTTTCGAGCGTTGTGATGTCATGCCTTGGAAAAGATACGTGGTCACAGCAGAAAGGGGGTCTGTGCCCCAACCAGTACCCTTTTCCAAGTGTTGTAATGTCATGATACTCGGAAAGGGTGGAACCAGACAGGAGCCAGGTGGGTGCAATCCACAGACAGGAATGCAGATCATGAGCGATACCAGTCTCAGTCCCCTGGTGCAGCACAACTGCTGGAGGAGATGCCTTGCTCAAAGCAACAGCCTATTAGATGACCATGTCTGGCCTTTCAGTGTTCACTTTACAGTCCTTATCTCAATTTTATCAGGACAACACTAGGTCATTGTTATTCCCATTCTACAGATAAGAAACTAAGGCTGAGAGACAGTGACCTCCAAAGCCCTCCACTGAGTTCATGGCTAAGAAATTATTTGAACCCTGGCCTCCCATGTCCAAGTTCAACACCTTCTCCATTAAGCTACCCTAGCTCCCAAGTACAATTGCCTATACTTGGCCACTGTTGTATTCTATTTCTTTAAAAAATAATAATCTAGTCATCTGTCCCCTCAGGAAAGGCCTGGTGTATAGTCCACAGGGGACCGGAGGGGAGGGGGAGTGTTCTAAGTACTGCCAGCCATAAAGGGTTAATTTTGATAATTCCATCATTTGCAGGTGACGAACCATTAAAGTAATGGAGCTGATACGTGGTTTGTAGTCATCTAGTCTGATGAGCAGAAATAGCCTTGCTGGAATGCAAAAAAAATTAAGGGGGGGAAAGGGGGGGGTGCGGAGATGACGACAATTTATCTCCCTTCTTGGGCTTCCCGTAACGCCAGCAGGATAATTACAATCTCTCAGCGAGAGTATTAAAATAAGGAGAAAGGAACTTTGCCTGCTCCTGCCTCGCCACTGGGTCAGGGCAGGGAGATGCGACAGAATGCCAGTGAAGAGCAGCGGTGGAGCTAGGGGTCATGCCGAATCAAGCAATCGCAGCAAAAGCTGCTTCCGTCAGAAACAGATGCCTGTGCTTGCGTGAGGAGGAAATTTACCGGCTTTTTCGCTAGTTCCCGTTTGGCAATTGCCATGGTTTGGTACGTCTGGCAATTCTTCCCAGCCAGGAGCAGCCAGACAGCAAGTAACGTTCCTTACATGCTACTTAGGTTTTTTGCTTCTGACTGGTGTATGATCGCAAGGTCACTACGTACATTTCATCATTTCTCTTATTGGTCCTTGTTTTGGCTTCTTGAAAACTTTGTTTTGATTGGTTGTACTTCAAGAGCTAGCTCTCGATTTCTGCATTCGGATGTCGGAAACTGCCATAAAGTGTTGGAAAACAGGTGAAAATACCGGAAACTAACAGAAACCGGCAAAAACAATGAAAACTAACAGAAATTGATGAAAAATGATAGAATAATCACAGGCACCAATCTCGAGAGCAGCAGAAGCACAGATTCAACGGATAGTGAGAAAATACCGACAGTCACAAGCGCTCCCAAAAGGTATTTTGCGATGGTACAGGGAACAGTTGGGCGTTTCTGGCAGGGTCAGTGGCCGGAACACTGACACAGGGTCTAATATGTGCCAAAAACCCCACTGGGTGTGATTTACACATCTCCCACCTATATCAGGAGCACTAAACCCATCTGTCTCCAAAGGGGCCTACAGAAAGTTTTTGGCTCAGCAACAGAGGGCACGCCTCAGGTGCTGTGCCGTGTTCATTCTGACAGTTTTGCACAATACATCACCAACATCTCCCAAAGATTCACTCCCAACCCTCATCTTCGGGCGCATTCAGCCAAAATGGAAAGCTTCCCAGTGCCCCCATGGAGTTTCCTTGCAGTTACCGTGGCATCTCAACAGAGTTGTCAGGACTCTCAGGACCTACAGTCAGGTCACAAAGGGCACGGCCTCAAGAGCAGGCCGAGAGTGGAAATACTAGGGTGTGGAGACAGCTGGCAGCAAGGTAGGCCACAGGAATTGGAAATGACATACATTGCTCCACCCAGTTACCTATGGGAGCCAGGCAGCTTTATATAGGGGCCAAGGGCCAATCCAGGGCCAGCAGGGGCATGGCCTCAGTAACCAACAAGGAGCCTGGCGGGGAACAGGAAGGCCTGGGCCAGGGAGCTATACCGGTGCTGCAGCATTTGCCACTGTCTCAAAGCCTCCAGGGCTGCTGATCTGAGGCAAGACTTCACAAGATCCACTTCATGGTAACCTCAACCTGATCAGTGGTAAAGAACCACTGGGGCCCATAGGGATTTTCTGTGGTGTCTGAAAGTACTCCAGAGAGGTCAAAAGCCACTCTGTGTGGGTACAGAAGGAGCATTTGTGTTAACCCTTTGGGGGCTGCCTTTGTTCTTTGAAACATCCAGCAAACTGAGACACCCCTCCCCGCCAGTTCCTGCAAGGAGCACGCTGGACCCAGGTAGAAATTCACACTGAGGAAGAGGAGTTGCATGTGCTTGTCTGCCTCTTGCAGGCTGGCTTTTCTCAGTGGACTTTACTTACTGGAAGTATAAAACCGTGGCAGTGAGGAAGTAGTGTGTAAATCAAAGAACAAATGGAATAGAAACTCTCTCAACCCAAGGCATTGTCTCCGAATGTGTCTTAGATGAAGACAGGCCTCCAGAAAGTCTCCTGGACTGGTATACTGACGCACTGGTATCGGAGTGCACTGTCCGAGCGCCCCTCCAGTTTTCAGGGCCAGCTTTAGGGTGGAAACAGCAGGGCTGTGGTTCAGGCCCCCATGAATTCTGCACTGCTTCAATTGCAGGTATTTTTGCAGAATGTGTCATTCAGCCAAACTGTTGCAGAAATTGCCTCTGGCACCACAGAATCACAGCCTGAGAAGGAAGCACTGTGAGATAGCCAATGGGATGCCAGCACCATGAACTATAGATTTATTTATGCAATTTTTTACTACGCTGTTTCCACAAAGGCTCAGGGTGGCTTACAAAGATATAAAAAAATAACATAACATATATAAACAAATATAAAAACATAAAACCTATTAAAACAGTTTAAAACCCCTAACCCTCCCTACCCTCCACCCAACCCTATCCCAGCCCACTAAGCACCTAGACAAATAAGAAGGTCTTGCATCTCTTCCAAAAGATGAGCAGGCTCGGGCTTAGGCAGACCTCCAAAGGAAGGGAGTTCCATAATTGTGGAGCAGCCACTGAGAATGCCTCTCTGTGTGGCCTTGTTGTACAAACTTCACAGGCAGTTCGTAACTGCAGGAAGGCGCCCTCAGCTGACCTCAGAGACTGCTCAGAAAATAAGGGAAGAGGCGGCCCTTCAGATACCTGGAGCGTAAGCCATTTGGGGTTTTATAGGTCAAAACCAGCACCCTGAACTGCCCAGAAAGCAATCGGAAGCCAGAGCAGACTCCGGAGCACTGATGTGTAACGTGCTCCCAGCAACCCACCCCTGAGAGAAGAAGGGATGCCACGTTCCGCACCAACTGCAGCTTCCAAACAGTCATCAAGGGCAGCCCCAAGTGTAGTCCAGCCTCAAGGTTACAAAAGCTTGGTGACAGTGGTCAAATCGGAGTCTGACAAAAAAGGTCACAGCCTTCTCACCAGATGAAGTTGGTGAAAGACACTCCTGATTACCACCGCAACCTAGCAATCCAGGTGCAGCAGTGGATCCAAGAGCACCCCAAGGCTGCAAAACTGAGTGACCAAAGGAGACTGAATCCCATCAACAACAGGGGGTCCCTGTTCTCTTGGTTACACAACCAGCCACCCATCATCACCTCTGTCTTGTCTGGATGTAGCTTCAATCAGCTCACCTGCATCCAGTCCCCAACGGCAGCCAGGCACTGGGTAAGCACTGAGACTGCAGGACCTGGGTCAGATGAAAAGGAGAGGGAGAGAGCCGGGTGTCATCAGCGTACTGATGGCACTTCACCCCAAATCTCCAAATGATCTCACCCAGGGGCCTCAGATACACAGTGAACAGGAGTGGAGACAAGATGGAGTCCTGCGGGACCCCACAAGGGGGATGATGAGCTATCACCCATCACCACCCTCTGGGTCCGTCCATCCAGGAATAAGCAGAACCACTCAAGAGCGGTCCCACACACCCCTGACATATCCCACAGCCTTGTCAACACCACCCCATGGTTGACTATCAAAAGACACCAAAAGATCTAACAAAATCAACAGGGTACAATTGCCCCTGTGGATTTCCAAGTGGAGATCGTCAACCAAGGCCGCTAGCACAGTCTCGGTGCCACGCCCAGGACGAAAACCTGACTGACACAGGTCCAGGAATCCAATAGCATTGAGATGTGCCTGGAGCTGCAAGGTAACCACCCAGTCAATAACCTTCTCTAAAAAGGGGAGTTTAGAGACAGGATGGGAGGTGACCAGGGAGTCAACATCAAGAGATGGTTTCTTGAGCAGGGGACGGACAACAATTTCAAGGCTGTCAGGGCCCCTGCCCTCCTGAAGGGAGGCACTGACAACATCAACCAGCAACAGCCCCAGTGTCTCCCGACTAGCTTTCACAAGACAAGCGTGGATCTAATTCACAACTGGTTGCTCACACCACCCCAAGCACAGCCTCCGCATCGGTGGGACAGACCAACTGAAGTGGATCCAAGCAAACCGGGCCTCCCTAACCCCAAAATCTGCACTCAGAGTAGGAATGCCCTGGTCAAGCCAAATAGGAGCGACTTAAGTTCACCACCTTGAAGAGCTCTGCCAGACAGCACTTTGCAGATGCTATGGCAGCAACAAAGAAACCTTTCTTTGCTGTCCCCACAGCCATGGCACAGTCCTTCAAAAACAGTCTATGCTGCAGTTGGTTGGCGTTGGCACAAGTTGGGTGCCACCTACGTTCTAACCATCTACCTTCACATTTTAGCAGCCTTAGATACTCCATATTCCAGGGAGACAAGCACTGCTGCAGCGGAGGAAACAGACACCTGGGTGCCACTGTGTTAGTGGCCTGGGTCAACACAGTTTACCACAAATGAACCAGGGCATCGACAGAGAGGCCGTCAAGGTCAGCGGGTAAATCCTCCGGAGTGTTCTGGAATCCTGTTGGATCCATTAGTCTCCAGGAGCGGACCATCCTAACTGGTTCACCATCCCACCGGGGGGAAAAAGAGGGCATGGATCTGGGCCGTCAGAAAGTATTGATCCAACCATGACAACGGTGATGTAACGACACCCCCAATAAATCAGACCCCGTTTCCAGGCCTGTGCAGAACAAAAAATCCAACGTATGCCTGTCTTGGACACAGGCCAGATATTACCTGGGGTAGGCCCATGGTTGTCATGGCAGCCATGGACTCCTGCTCTACCCCTGAAAGGCCAGCCTCTGCATGTATGTTGAAATCACCCAAGTCAATAAGTCTGGGTGATCTCAATACCACCTCCAAGACCAGCTTGTTTAGAGTAGTTAGGGAGTCTGCTGTGCGGTGGGGTGGTTGGTACACCAGCAGGATCCCCAGTCTATCCCAGTCCTCAAACACCAGGTGGACACACTATGTTGGATAAGTCAGACACCAAATACTTTCAACAGTCCAGGCTGTCTTTACAGACCACTGTCACTGCACTTTCCCGCCCATCCCCCTAAGCTCCCAATTCTAGGCTGATGCTGCATCAAGTACCTGGCCAGCACCATCTGGGCCAACAGAAGCCGAGAAGCCTCATCCAGCCAGGTCAACTTAATACATACGAGGTCAGTGCCCTCATCCCAAATAAGATCATGGACGGTGGTTGTTTTATTCACCACTGACCTTGCATTAAGCAGCACCAGAGACAGACCAGAAGCTCCACTGACCTCAACCCTCAAATATCCTGAAATGTTGAGAGAGGAGAACAGGGGAACAGACACCAAGTGCCTACCCCTGTAAGCATTTCCTCCCCTTCCCCTGCGCCCAGCACAACCTCAATCAGTTCAGCAGATGCCCCAATGACTTTCCCCAGGGAGATTCCCCCTCCCATAGCTCTACAAGCCAGAAGGCATCCCCAGAAAGGAATTGGCCAGGGAGGCAGGCCAGGAAACAAACTTACCAACATACCCCTGCCCCTCCTCTCACTGGGGGGTACAACACATTCACCCCCCTATTCCCCATGTTTATGCCCCCTCTTCTCACAGGAAGGTTATAGCGTGTACACACACACACACCCGCCCCATCTCCAACCCAGTCCCATCCTCCCCCAACTCATCCCAATCACCTTCCACTTCTACTCCTATAATAGAACCCCTGCCTGTACCACCCACCACCCCCCATCTCACTGGGGGGCCATGGCACCACTCCCCATTCTCAAACACCCCCCCATGCCTGAACTAGCCAATAGGAAGACAACACAGACATTTGAATATATTCAGGGTCAGGGGACCCACTGCCACAGCAGCTGAAAAAAAGCAGCCTATGAGTCTCTGCTGGAGAGAAGAAGGACCCTGGCTGAGAAGTCTGTGTGTTATTTTGTGTTTTTAAGACAGGAAGTGTCCAAAATGGAAGGAATGGCATTCTGGGAAATTAATTTGCATTCAAAGATTGCATATTTTTAAGGATTTTGTTCATTTATATTATTTACTCTGCTCACAGAATGTGGGTTTTCCACTTGCAGAACGTAGGGCGCAGGGATGGAATCCGGAATACATGGGGCCCTGCCCATGGTCGGTGCCTAGGAAAGAGTCCCAGAGTTCCAGCAGCGCTCCCAGATCTCGTGGCAGCAGAGGGTCCTCAGAACTGCTACCCATGCTGCCGCTCCTCCTGACTCTCCCAGGGCACCTCTCTCGGGGGCGAGGGCAGCAGTCCTGGGGTAGGAATAGAGGGATCCCAGAAACCTAAGGAGCAGCAAGTTCTTCTTTCAGGACCTTAACTGCCCCGTCCAGGGAAGTCCCGCCCTCTCCCTCCAGTGACCCTCACCATACCAAACAGGCAATCCCTGCCTTGCTCTCCCCTCCCCAGAGACCCCCAATGAATTCTAGAGCCAGCCCTTTCAGTTTTACCCTTACTGTAGTTGCAGAAGAGTGGAAAGGGAAGAGATGATCAAAATTATGACCAAATAATTTTGATCAAGAGTACATTCAAGGTGGGGAACCTCTTCCCTCCCAGGGGCCCCTTTGAAAATTAATACAAGCTCCAAGGGCCACGCAGACGTTGGGAGCAAGAGTGCGGTTAGAAACAGGGTGGTTCATATTACGGATGTGTGCCACAGATCTTCCCCGTTCTTGTATGCATGCCCTCATCTCTGCTCCCATCACACTATACCTCTGTTTTCCAGTGATCAGATGGAGAGCCAGATTCAGGAACTGGAAAGGAGCCACATAAAAATTAGCAGGGGTTTGCATCAGGCCCCCAGGCTTGACATTCCCCAACCCTGGAACATATGGGTCTTGGTCATTTAATGGCTTTTTTATTGTACACTGTCTAGTGCTCTAAAAACCAAGAAGTGAAATAAAAGCGCGCTGGCCAGCAGTAAAGCGAACAGAGCAGAACTATTACCCAGCCTTGCAAGCCAAGTGGAGAGAAGAGTCCTCGGTTAGCCCACGGTGTGCCACCATTTTCCTGATCTATTGAACAGTGACATTTTCTTTGTTGGGGGAGGCTTTCCAAGTTGATCTATACCAGCACAACGGTGGCAAAAGCCAAGGGCAATCCTTACAGTTTGTCCCCTATTTATGGCCTGCTTCCCTTCCCAGCCTAGCGGGATATCAACTTGGGTCTCAACGAGACTTGCTCGACTGTGCTGACCGCAACAAAGGAGCCGGCTTCCCCATGCACTCGCACCTCGCAAGCCTGGCTCTAGGCTCAAACTTCATCAAGTCACTCGGTTACCTGATCGGCTTTCCCAGCACACCGAGCCTTTTAACTGAACCACCCCCATCGCTTAATCCAAGCCGCCGGCGCTCAGGCGCTGGCACTCCGCCAGCTGTTGACTGACCAGCTGTCTGTAATAATTAACAACTCCAGTTGGCAGAATCAGACACCCTTTGACGGCCAACAAAAACATCTGGGGTTGCGTTTCCCCCGCCCCCTCGGGGAAAGAATGTTCTTAACTCTTAACCTCTCTCTTTCGGGTTCTAGTTTGGGTCGTAGCAGCCCTGTTACGCAGAACTCGGATCAACAGGATTTGCTCTAAAGTCATCCCACTTCCAGTATAGACCAAGCCAGGAACCAGAGAGTCAGATCTCTGCAATTGGAGGGGGGGGGGGGGGGGGGGAGGCAGAGTAGAGCTCCTGCTGGAAGAGTGAGTGAGTTAGGCAAATTAAGGAGCTTGCTGAGATGGTTTTAAAATCGATTGAATATAAAAAGCAGGAGAAGCAACAATCTATTGTACGGAGGTGACGCATAGGAAATAACTGCCCAACAGGGCTTAAACTTGTCCCCTTGGTGCCCCTTTCTCCAAGAGCACCACTATAAGGGAGGTGAAGGGGGAAACCTTTTCCTTCCCGTAAGCCGCTCTGAAAGTTAGTACGAACTCTGCAGGCCGGATAGGACTTGTGGGGAAGGTGCATAAGGATAGGATAGAGGAAGGAAGGGAGGGATCTGAATTATGGATCTGCACCATGGATTATGAGTGCATGACCTCATCTCCTCTCCCTTTCCCCGAGCCCACCCTTTCAGGGCTTGAAGGTAGTGGCTAGATCCAACAGCCAGATCCAAGAATTGGAAAGGGGCCAAGTAAAAAAAAAACAACCACAGGCCAGATCTGGATTTGGCCCATGGGCTACAAGTTCCCCACCTCTGGGTTAAGGATTATGCTCAGCCCCCTTAACACATCCCACCACGGCAGACCACTGGGAAGGACCGATCTCATGCAAAATATTGTGTAGGCGTTTCAGCGAGATGCACCTTCCCCATGAATCCGTCCGGACTGTGATCAGAAGGGCTCAGCGCACGCCCAGAGGGCAGCATGGGTGTGAGAGAATGAAAGTGAGATCTTCATCTTCAACGAGACACCTAAGAGGAGGCTGACGCGATTGTTATTCTAAGCGGGGCCCGTGTCCTTCCTGCCGCAGGGTCCCATACACACAAACCGGAGCCGCTAGGTTTGCCTGGGGAACCTGCTGGGCCAATGCTCTGTGCAAACCGTTACTCCACGGTGGAGATTTCTTTAATATACTCCCATGTGCTTTCCTGGCCTTGTGACCAGCGTATCAAGGTCATGTGGGCTAGGTCAGCTGAGACGCCTCTAGGCAGATTGGCTCAGCCCAAGAGCAGTTTCAGTTACGGCAGAGGAGGATAAAAAGCTGTGTGTGTAATTGCCCTCTGCTCTGCTGAAAGCTCATCCTGGGATCCAGAACCCGCATTTGGGTATCAGAGGGGACACAGCCCCACCCCGTGCAGAGCATTCTGACATCACAGTGCACTGTAGGAGGCGGGGCTATGTCTGAAAAGGGGTGGGGTAGAGAGGTTTTCCCCTCCCCTTTCCAGTGTGGCCACATACCAGGTTATTGCAGCTCTGTGGGGCCACTTTCAAACATCAGGCTCAGGAAAGCCTAGCTGCCTCAGGATAAGGCTAGGTTTGGACCCAATGCAGCCAGGTTCGGACTGGCATGGGCACACATTGCTGAGCTCTCGGGCTATTGCCTTGCATCAAAGCAAAGACAAGAGAAAATTATTCCATTCGTTAAAAGCCTCATTCCCATTTGGCAAACCCCTAAGAACCCATCATTTCTGCAGGCCCTAAAAAACCCATCGTGCTGTCATCCCCCCTCCTGGATGTCACCACGGTGTGCTAAGACACGCTTTCTCCAAAGAAGTGCTGACAGGACTGGCACACTGGTATGGACACAGGCCTGCTCCATGGTGAGAGGGGACTAAGATGCAGTCAGAGAAAGCCAAAGCCATGTTCATTTCAACTCCATTAAAACAAGCCAGTGTTTGCAAAACAGAACAATCAAGCCTAGCGGAGAGGGGCATTTCTTTTCAACCCCATAGGAGGCAGAGTCAAACGGAGCGCAGCAGCAAACTAGAACCGCGAGTAGCCTCTGAATGACCCGGCGGTTTGGGAGAAATTTACTCCTGTAGCAACACCTCAACGTGTGTGTTCCTTTTTATGATTGTTATTTTGGCTGCAACTCGAAAGCCGAGGGTCAGCAGCAAAGACTGCCGTGCTGCTGGGGGGGGCTGTTTGCTTTAGCTATCCCAGACAGGTTGAAACGTGAAGTTTTTACAACAGGGGTGGGGAACCTTCATCCCAGGGCTGTTTTGGCCCCTTTCCAATTCCTGGATCTGGCCAAGGAACCAGTCCCTGTCCTCAAGCACTCAAAGAGGGAGTATATGGGAAGGGAGAGAAGATGAAGGCATGCAGTTAAAGACAGGGGGTGAATCTATGGTAAAGATAAGGGTCGGGGGAACCTCCAATCCACTGTCCACTTCCAGCCTCTGGTACCCCTTCATCCAGTCCCCGGGGCTCCCCCAAGCCTTCATTTGTTTATAGTCTGCTTTCCATTTTCCAGCAGTTGGCATGCAGGCTGCAGGGAATAGAGAAGCCTCTGGATGCTCACAAGTGCTATGGGCCTAGTCTGTACCTGCGCAGAGTGCTCTAAGCTGGAGCCTTCTTCCCAGACAGCATTCCCAGAATGCTCTGTGGAGAGTGGAGCCTCCCAACCATGGTATAATATGGCTCATGGAGCTTTGGGCTGAATTCAATCCAGTCCATGAGGGGAAAAAAGGGGTTCCCTACTCCCAGCATAAATTCACGATCTTCCTGTCCCCATATTCTGAACACACCTTTAAGCAGGGACCCATGTTCACAGCGTTTTTCCCCATTCCTGCCAATAGGGAAACACAGATCCCTGCCTTTAAATCCCCCCACCTGCTATCTGGCCCCTGGAGATAATTCTACTTTTCAGACGCCCGTTTTACATGCTGCCTGTGCTTCCCCCAGGCTTCCCCCTAGCCTGGCTTTCACAGGCTTCACTAGAGAAGGGCCAGTGTTACAAGAGGACTCAAGTCAGGAGCTCCCTCTGTTCTCCAGACAGTGCATCAGAGCACACCACACCACCACCCACCTGGAACCTGGGGAGGGAGAGGTGGGGGCTAATTGGTTTCCCTGGCTGTCATGAAATTAACTAAGTTCCCAGGCTCTTGTAGCGAGTTGGGTCAAGGAGTCAATTAGCATCAGCACTGACCTGCGAGCAAAGGGCGTTCTTGTGAATTTTCTTGTAAATAAGAGCCGGGCAGATGAAACAGATGAGGCTTCCCATCGTCGCACCTGTCAGACCCAGGACTGTCTCCACTGGCAGGGAAGAGCAAGGACAATAATGAACAGGAATCAAAAACCTTGACAGGGGTGGGGAGGAGGAGGAGAGTTCTCAGGGAAGCTGGGATACTGCCACTCACACTTCAGCCAGGGGTTACCTATACCTGAGCAAACACTAAAACCGGGGCAAAGCTAGCCCCCCTCACCGAGTATCTTTTGTATTTAATCACCTTGCCATGACCTTGCCCAGCTGAGGTTTGCAGCTGGTTCTTCATTCTATAGGGCAGGGGAAATCTTGGGGCCAGGGGCCAAATGTGATCCAGGGCTACTTTGCCCATGGATACAGTTCCTACCCCCAAGCACTGAAAGACTGAGCTCAGGGGTAGGGAGCAGAGATGAGGGCATGTGCACAAGGATAGGGGACAGATCCATGGTCTGGACTCTTCTTCCACCCCAACTTCTATGCTGCCCTTCAAACTTGTGTCAGTTTTCAAAGTGGCCCCAGAAGAGAAAACGATTCCCCATCCCTGCTATAGGGATCTCTCCCTACTGTTCTCTCCTTGAAGAGAAAGGACAGTGCAGGATTCAAGGACTAACCTGGGAGAGAGGAGATATGGGGTCAATTCCCTGCTCTTCCACAAACTCCCTATACAACCTTGGGCAAATTACTTAGATTTCAGTTTCCTATCTGCTCAATTGGGATAACTCTGACTGAGGCTGTAAGGATCAGTACAGAAAAGAGCTTTCATGGGTTACATTAAGGGGGGAGAGGTTAAGTACCTAAACAGATAAAAAATTAAAAATATGTATATTATTTTAATGAATGTTGTTCGCCGCCCTGGGTGGGATATAAATTTTAGATAAATAAATTTTAAAAATACCTCCCTACAGCAGGGGTGGGGAACCTCAAGCCCAGGAGCAAAATGCAGACCATGGCTAGTTTTTATTTGGCTCCTTTCCAGTTCCTGGATCTGGGCCCTGGATCCAGTTCCTACATCCAACCACTCAAAGACTGATCTCAGGGTAAGGGAGCTGAGATGCAAGGACAGGGGACAGATCCATGATCTCAAACCTCTTTTCTTGAGCACACCCCTTAAGCACCCCCACCCACAACTTCTATGTGGCCCTCAGAACTTTTACTAATTTTCATAGTGGCCCCTGAGAGGGAAAATGTTCCCCAGCCCTGCCCTATAGCTATGAGCTAGTGTAGCCTAGAGAATAGGGTGCTAGACTCGGACCTATGAGACAAGGGTTCAAATCCCATCTTAGACACAGACTCAGTGGCAGACCTGAGCAGGGGTCTCAGCTTCAGTTCCCACATCTGTAAAATGGGAATAAAAATGTCCTAGCTCCCAGAGTTGCTGTGAGCAAGAACTAGATAAGGATGGGAGGGCACTCTGGACACTGAAAAAGTTATAGAAATGAATAATACTCCTACACAGGGTTCTCAATCCCCTGACCCTTCCTGCAGCTCTGGGATACGAACACAGTTCTGGTTCTAGCTAGGAAATCTAGGACTGCAGAGCATAAGGTCACAAGTAATGGGAACACGTGCACACACCAGTGAGCGAGGGGAATGACAACTAAGCAAGAGACCAGCAAGTTTTAGTTCCACTTACCATTAGGGATCATGATGCCTCCTATCATAGTTCCAAACACAACGGCCAACGTGAGGGCTTTAAATCGAAGGGGGGGCATATAACCCCCTGCAGCAAAGGTCCCATCCTTTAGCTGTTTAAAAAACAACAAAGAGGTAAGTTTAAAATCTTGCTCTCTGCCTGCTGTTAAATCTGCTGCCCCAGAGGGACCTGTTAGCAAGCCAGGCAAGACTCTAAGGCAGGGCGGGAAGACATTTCCCTCCCATGGTCCTCTGTGAAAATTTGCATAAGATCCACAAGCCAGATAGGAGTTGAGAGTGGGAGTGCTTATAGGGTGTGCCCAGGATAGGGGGAAGGAAGGGCAGGGTCCAGATCATGGCTCTCTGCCATGGATCCATCCATTCCCTATCCTCGAGTGTGTCTCCACATTTCCGCTCCCTTCTTCTAAGCTCACGCTTTCAGGGTTTGAGGGCAGAGACTGGATCCATGGGCCAGATCCAGGAAGTGGAAGGAGGCCAAATAGAAAACAGCCACAGGCCAGATTTGCCCCTCCCACAATCTAGAGGTTCCTCCTCACTCCTGCTCTAAGGCCTTGTTCGCACATTACCATGATGGATTGGAAGCCACTGGTATCTATCCTGCGTATCCCCAATCGTAGGAGTACTCAACTGTGTATGGTAAGCTAACCCACATCCCTATCTACAGCCAGTGTAGCCTAGCAGATAAGGTGTTGGCCTTGGACCTAGGCGACCAGGGTTCTTCCAACAACAATGATTTTTACAGCACTCCGCCACCAGATGGTGCTCAGAGCACTTTACAACATTACTACAATAAAACAGTATGTAAAAGCGATGTGATTTTTTTAAACCTTGGAATTTTGTCATTTTAATATGTTGTTTTTAAACTGTTTATAATTGTGATGGTCGCATGACTAACAATAAACTGAACTGATTGATAAAACCGCGTAACTTAACATCCATATAAAGTCCATTTAAAGGGGAAGTAAAAGGGGAGGAAAAATACATGAAGGGGAACCAGCAGTGAGCCCTCTAAAAGCACCTGGAGGACAAAAAAAAAAAGTTTTCAGTTGCTTTTTGAAGGTGAGGAGGTAGGAATTACGAGGTACATCTGGGGGGAGGGAGTTCCACACCGAGGGGCCCACCACAGCAAAGGCCCAATCGGCCGCCGACTTAAGACATGATGGAAGGGTTCCCAAATAGCGGGTGGTATAGTGCAGATACCCAGTAGGGTGAGGTTCCAGGAGCAGGTCTCAAATATAGCCAAGGCCATCTTAGCCATGTGCTCACTGGGTGGCCCTTGGGCAAATCACTATTCTCTCAGTCTCAGTTCCCCATCTGTAAAATGGGAATAATGATGACCAACCTCACAGGGCTGTTGTGAGGATGAACTAAATAAGTATTGCAACAAACTTTGAACACTGGAAGTGCTATAGAAATAATAAATAATAGTAATAATAAATGTTCTCCCATTGCCTTTTGCATACCATGTGAACATAATGGTGATGCTACCCCTGGCTCTCTTTGCTGCTAAGGCAGCACTACCCAAGCATGAATAATCCCATAATCCCACACGGCAACAAAGCCATGCAAAGTGTACTTGGGGTCCTGACCCATACATAGTTTGGGAATCTCTGTGCTAACAACGTGTGAACAGGGACCTATGTGGGGCTGGGACAGTGGCAGTTTCACCTGCCAATGAAGCCACCTTTCAGAGGCGAAAAGTCACGTGGACATCTGATTCAGCCGAGCGATTTTAACGCGTAGGTGCACTTTGAATTGGCACGGAAAGAAAGGGCAAAAGTAGCCAACATTGCCGTTTCCCATTCTGCATGGAATGTAAGCTTCATAGCTGTGTCTCAAAGCACTAGCAGAAAAGCCTGTCTCCTCTGCCCTTCCCGCTTCCAGAGGGACACCAAGCAGAGACAAGCATGCGAGAAAGCACGGGTGGAAGACAGCATATGAAGGAGGCCAAGTCTAGAGACAGGACAGCTGCGACTGCTGCAGCCAGTCCTTTCAAAATGCAGTATTTCCACCTGCAACTCTGGTAGCGGTAAGCCTGAGATCTAGGGAACTGCAGGAATAAGCAAGGTTATTTTTTGGTGCCATTAGTGCAGTGCTGGTTGTACTAAGCCAGCAAACACATTACCCATGAACCTAAGAAGCATGGCTGGGAGATCTGCAGCACTGAAGGAATAAACGAGATCAGTGAATTCTGCGTTGCTGTAAATGCAGGAATTTGCCCAAATTGTTGGCAAAATTGCCTCTGGCAGCATAGAATTGCAGGCTGAGTGGGAAGCACTGTGAACCAGCCAACGGGGTGTTGAGCCACTGCTTGTGGCTGGTATATGTTCCAGGACAATGGGCCCCTGTACCACAGCTGCTGAAAAGGAGCAGCCATGACCCCCCAGGACAGAGAAGAGCCCCCTTGCTGATTGGTTCACATGGCATTTTGTGAGGATTTTTAAAGACACGAAATGTTCAAAATCGATGGAATGACATGCTGAGAAATTAATCTGTATTCAAAATCTGCATGATTTGGTTAAACTTGCATAATTTATTCTGCTTGCAGAATTTGGGAGGAGGAGAAATGCAGAATGTACTGGGCTCCGGCAATATGTAAGGTTATTTTTGGTGCCACCAGCATGACTGCTATTGCAACAGATGCTCCCTGCCATCCTCAACCCACACAGCTAAAAACACTCACTCAAGGCAATAGAATCCTTGTGGAGTCTTCAAGGAGGTGGGTCAAAAGTCAAAACCCATCTCAAGCCATGTAGCCCATTGGGCTGGTGAGGTTAAGGAATGCCAGTTTCTGTGGCCTTCGATGTGGCCAGCACCACATCTAACTGCCTTTGACTACCCCATCCCAGTGGATCAGGTACCCATTTACAGCTGGGTGGACTGGGGGTGGCCATCCAGTGTGAGACCAAGCGGGATTTGAACACACAACGTTCAGGGATATGGTTGTTGAGTGCCTCATCCACCAAGCCTTGCAAGGAAGCGAGTGGGAGGCATTAACTCCACTGCACAAATGGAGATGTAGACAGAAAGGTGAAGCCATTTGCCTGGACCAAGCAGTCAGGATTAGAACTTAAAACTGCCTAATTTCCAGTCCTGTGCTTCTTCCTTGAGACCACACTGGCCCCTCCACTCCGTGGAGGGGCTCAGTATTTGCAGACTGCTATCACGTCTCCCCTTAATCTTCCCTTTGCTAGACTAAACATGCCCAGTTCCTTCAACCTTCTCTCATAAGACTGGCTTTCCAGGCCCTTCATCAACTTTGTTAACCCCCTCTGTCAATGTCCTTCTTGAAACGAAGTGCCCCAAACCAGACAAAATACTTCAAGTGAGGTCTGACCATTGCTAAATAGAGTGGAATCATTATAGCTGCTGACTCATGGGAGACAATGCTTCTGTTAATGCAACCCAAAATTGCATTAGACTTTTTTGCAGGCCTTTAAAAGCTACCATGGGAGGAATGCTAAACCAAACTTCCTCTTGATTGTTCAGTCACGATGATAAAGCAAGTCAAGCAGCATCTGAATAAAGAGAAGAGGCTGCTCATGACAGGAGGGCAGCATGGACAGCGGTAAGGAGATGAGGAGGGAAAAATAAGAAGCAGGAAGTAGTGGGTGCAGTGTTTAAGCCATACAAGACTTTGAACCAGCTGTGGAAGGGAGCCTCTTCCTCTAAAAAGAGTGTTTAGGGCCTGCCGGCAAGGCAGGATCATCATGGGAAACCTGACAGCTACCGACATCATGAAGCCAACGCAAATCATCTAGGGACCAGATCCAGGCACTGGAAAGGGGCCAAGTTAAGGCTAGCCAGGGGTTGCATTTGGCCCCTGGGCCTAAAGTTCCCCAGCCCTGATCTAACTGTTCTGTGCTGTACAAGAAGCCAAAGCTGCTGTCAATTAAAGACTAGTCAGACCATTTGCATGGCCACCAAGCTAGTCTTAAAGAGCAGTTCTGCTGCGATGTTGGTGGTGACCCCAGTAGCAGACCAGAGGAAATTACAACATCACTGCAAGTGGCATTCAAGTGGAAACAGGCCAAGGCTCTTTCCATCTTGAATAGTGACTGCCAGCTGCCAAGTTGGGCTGCTGCGATGGTCTATCGTGCTGCAAAACACACCAAGTGGGAAAATGAAGATGGTACCTGGGAGAGCCGTGACAGGCCAGTTAAAAGAGCACAGGGGCAGGCAGGGGCTCCCGACCACAAAATGGCCTTACCTGCTGCTCAAAGAGAAGGGTGTTTAGTGCCTGCCGGCAAGGCAGGATCATCATGGGAAACCCGACTGCTACCGACATCATGAAGCCGACGCGGATCATCTCGGTCACCAGGTTAGATGGGAAATTCATGAGGACGTTCCCGGCGATGGCTCCAGTGTAGCTCACGTAGCCAAAGAATCCCACCTGTTGGAAAGAGAATGAGGGCGCTGTCAGCGGATGTGTAAATTCACTCAGCATACAGAACCTCGAGCCCAGGAGCCTAATGTGGCCTGGGGCTAGTTTTTATTTGGTCCCTTTCCAGTTCTCAGATCTGACCCCTGAATCCAGTACTACCCACAAGAACTGAAAGACTGAGCTTAGGGGAAGGGAGCAGAGGTGAAGGCATTCACACAAGGACAGGGGATGGATCCACGGCACAGATCCACGATCTGGGCCTTCCTCTTCCTGAGCGCACCCCCATCCCAACTTATATGCGGCCCTCAGAGCTTGTATTGGCCCCTGGGAGGGAAAGGTTTCCCCATCCAGTGTATGGGTCAGAGGTTCTATGCGCTTGGCGTGATGACAGCAGGGCAGCCAAATCATCATGGTGTTTACTGCACTGCTAGTTGCCAGGGACAGTGATCAGACTGTGGGAACATGGTATACTTGGATTAAAGGCTGGTAATCCAATCCATCAGGCTTCTCAGCTGCATCACAGCACTCTATGGTGGACAGGGCCACGAACATAAAGGGGTGGGCACTGCCTTCGCCCCACCCCCTTTGCCAAATCCCCACCCCTTAGGAAGCTCCACAGTACCAACGCACTCTGGGGGTGTAGTCATGATGGAAAGGGGTGGGGTTTGGAGTGTTCCCCCGCCTCTTTTCTGACATGGCCCTGTCACATTGGGACAGGGCTACCTGCACAAAACAAGCCTGAGCTCACAGCAGCCTTGATTGCGTCGTGCTTGGTCCCAACGCAATTGAGCTCAAATTTCTGGTCTGAGCAGGGTTCTAACTTGGATTAATTTTTGACTTAAGCACCACACTGGGTCAGAACAACGGTCCATCCAGTCCAGTATCCTGCCTCCGAGAGTGACCTGCACCAGATGTTTCAGAGGAAAGTATCTGGCAAGACACACCAGCCATTATAGATTGAGATATTTCCCATCAGTCACGCCCAGCTTTCAGCTATATAGACACTTAGGGAATCCTGAGTTACATTCTTTGACAATTCTGGACAGTAGCCGTTGACGGAGTCATTGATGGAACTATCCTCTCTCCATTGTTCTTTCTTGAACTAGATTATACTACTGGTTTTCACAGTATCACATGGCAGTGAGTTTTGCAGGTTTATTAGCATCAGCAACGCGCCTGGAGCAGAACAGTTTTAACTAGAGACAGTTCTCTGCCTCAAAGGGTTTACAATCTAGGGCAGACTAGAACAGGGAGACAAGTAGGTGGAGCACACAGGGAGAGACATGGATACATACAATCATATTTTTCAGTTGGGGAACTGAGACTGAACGATAGTGGCTTGTCCAAGGCCACCCAGTGAATTTTTCATTTCATTTTTTCATTTCCATTTAATTTATACCCCGCACTCTCTCCCGCAGGACTCGAGGAATGGCTAAAACAGAATTTGGACCTTAGCCTCCCAGGTCCAAGTCCAGCACATTATCCACTAGGCTACACAGGTCTTTGCTGCCTTTTAATTTTATCAGATGACCCCCCAATGCTTACATTACAGAAAGGACAAATAATAGCTGCCTATTCACATTCTCTCCACTTTCCATGTATTCCTTTATTGCAGGGGTGGAGAATCTGAGGCTGGCACTGGTTCTTATTTAGCCCCTTTCCAGGCCCTGGATCTCATCCTTGAATCCAGTCCCAACCCTCAAGCACTGAAAGAGTGAGGAGCTTAGGGGAGAGGAGGACATGGATCCAGGGCACAGATCCATGATCTGGACCCTCCCCTTCCTTTCCCCATCCTGAGAGAACCTCTTTAAGTGCCCCCATCCCCAACTCTTATGCAGCCGGTCGAGTTTGTTCTAATTTTCCAAGTGGCCCGTGGGAGGGACAAGGTGCCCCACCCCTGCTCTATCATACTCCCTTCAGCCATCTCGTTTCTAAGAGGATGAGCTCTGATCTTTGTAATCTCTCCTTATAGATTCTAGCCATTCTAGACTACTGACCATGTTGGTTGCCTTTCTCTGTATCTTT
This sequence comes from Sphenodon punctatus, assembly GCA_003113815.1. Classification (NCBI taxonomy): domain Eukaryota; kingdom Metazoa; phylum Chordata; class Lepidosauria; order Sphenodontia; family Sphenodontidae; genus Sphenodon; species Sphenodon punctatus. The sequence continues at coordinate 17,849,778 of QEPC01011341.1, forward strand.
CCCAGTTCTGCTCTATCCTCTTGGAGATGGGATCACCAAAACTGCACATGGTATTCAAGATGGAAGTATATTTTCTATATTCTTCTCCATCATTTCTGAGCGAACGCCCCACTGCCCCACAGACAAATGGGTCGGCACAAGCAAGGTGCACCCACCTACGACAGGCACACGGCAACTTAAGCAAACACAGATATTGCAGCAGCGTCGGTCACACCGAGAACATGAGCAGGGCTACAGTAGCTCAGGCTGTTAGTCCATCTAGCCCAGCTTCTTGTTGCTTAACAATGACCTGCTTCAGTTGCTTTAGAGAAGCAACCTAATGGGTTATAAAAAAATGATCCATTCCCGGCTATGCACTCCCACCACCTGGCACTCAGAGGTCTCATCCCTTGGCCAACCTGACTAATCACCATTAGGCCTACGCTAAAAACTTATCCAATCCTTTAAAAATATATATATATATATATATATATACAATTACGCTACCGGCTTTCACAACACCCACTGCCAATGAGTTCCACAGGTTAACTGTATGATGAGTGAAGACGTACTTCCTTTTATTTGTTTTAAATTTGCTGATGGTTAATTTTTAAAAAGTGTCCCTCTAGTCCTATTATTTTGAGAAGGGGTAAGAACAGCTCCCTATTTACTCATTATGCACCACTTGTGATTTTGTAAACTTCTGATATCCCTCCTTAGTCATCTCTTCTTTAAATCAAAGAGCCCTGATCTACTGAGCCTCCCCTCATACGGAAGCCATTCCAGACTCCTATCCTACACCCAAGCGGAAGAATGGGGGGGCCAGTTTTTAAGTTGGGAAATTGCCTTGAGCAGGTGGGAAATGGCAACTGGGCAGCCATTTCCTCAGATCTCCAACTGGTATGAGATTTGCTGGTGGGATTATGCCCTTCAGGTATAATGGCTGCAGCGTCCCCCAAACCTACCCCCTCAAACAATGGAGAGCCTGTAACAGAACTCCAGGCAGCAGTCTCTCTCGCATGGTCAAGCTATTCTCTGGAATTAGCTGCATTTTATTAACTGGCATTTTATGAGGCATAACTTCCTTAAGAGCCCTCCAATCCCAACAGGCCGACGGGAAACTCTCTCTAGAGCCAGCAGTTCATTGGACAGCACTACAGGACTGGAAGACCGAGACCCAGCCAGCGTGCATGGACAATAAAAGACTGAAACCTCTATTCAATGGGACCCATTGTCTAGAAACCATGGGCTCTTTTGAATGCCGCCTTGAGAACGGAACAGCCTCCAGCACAGCAGCACCCTTCCGTTTTATTTTGCTTGTCTCTTTAGACTCATCTTTGCCTGCAAACAGACAGCCGGGCAGAAAACGGCACACCCAGGCCGCTTTTAAACGAGGCGCGGAAAAGCACCTCCTGAGTCCCGCGTTGAAAGAAAAGCCGCGCGGGGAACATGTAAACGCTCCCTGCGTGGCTTTTCTCTGAACGCGGGACTCAGGAAGTGTTTTTCAGCGCCTCGTATAAAAGCGGCTCCAGTCACGTCTGTTTCACTGCTGCTGCTCCAAACTTACCCTGAGTCCTCGTGGGGGTTGTGAGGGAGAAGATATGAAATCAGACTCATAGGGCTGGAAGGGACCTTCCTGGTCATCTACCCCCCAGGAATCGGGGACCTCAGACATGAGGGCCAAATGTGGCCCACAGCTAGTTTTTATATGACCCCTTTCCAGTGTCTAGCTTGTTCCAGTTCCTGCCCCCAAGCAATGAAAGAATGAGCTCAGGGAAAGAAAGATGAAGGCATGCATGCAAGGAGAGGGGTCAGATCCATGATCTGGATGCTTTTCTTCCTAAGTGTACCTCTTAAACACCCCCCAAATCTCTATGTGGCCTCAGAACTTGTACTAATTTGCAAAGTAGCTCCAGGGCAGGAAAATGTTCTCCATCCCGATCCAACTTGACCTCCTGCATCCCGGCAGGATTCATGGTACCCAAACAGATGAATCCACCAACTAAGTCAAAGCCCTGCTCAGGACGAAAAATTCAGCCCAAGCCCAGGTGCATCTTTACCAACATAAACCTGGTCTCAACAAGGCTGGGCTCATCTGAGCTTCGGCCCAATGCAACAGCGATGGCCTTCCCCTTCCCCCCACCCACTTCCAGCTATGTCAATTGTGGGGGGCAGAGCCATGACACTGTCTCTTATACACATCTAGATGTGTATAAGAGACAGGGAGGGGGGGGACACCTAACTCCACCACTTTTTCTGATGTAGCCCCACCCCTACAAAGCACTGTGACATCATGGTGCTCCCTGGAGGTAGGACCACGTCAGAAAAAGGGTGAAGTCGATACATTGCCCCACCCCTTTTCTGATGTGCGTCCCCATCCCCACACCTCCGAGCATCATGCTTCGAGGGACAGTGCCTCCGGTCAAGGGACAGGCAGTGCAGCTGGACTGGGCTTCCAAGCCTGAGGAGCCCCATCTCCCTTGTGCAGCTGTGCTCACTGCTGCTGAGAGGGCCCCATTCAAACCTAGCTACACCCCTGCCTCCTGCATATGAGAAGCCCAGCCTGGAATGAGAAGCTCAGGCCAGAAAGTCCTGTGAACCGAAGCAAGGCCAATCGGACCAGTCTGATCCCGCCAGGTTGGGTTCAATCGGCAGGGATCTAATGGAAGGAGGATTCTCACCGTAACATAAAAGGTGGTGACCACATTCAAAGAGGAGGCAAAGATGGAGCTCATTATTTTAACGGACGGCTCGTCCAGGCTGTCGTAGGTCGGCAAGACCTGGCTGCAAAAAGAAGCAGGGAAAACGTTAAGCTGTTGCTGAATACTTTCTGGAGGAGGGAGGAAGGGAGGGGGGGGGGATGGGGGGCAGACAAAAATCCAAGTCCATTCCCACTGCAGCCCAGCAGAGAAAGATCCCCAACACCTTCCCCCCGCGGAGCATAAACACTCGCCACGATTCCACAATTTATACTGCCAATGCCAAGAGATTTCAGAGCACTCAACATTGGAAGTGTTGCAAAAATAGTCAACGCTCTCCCCTCCCCACCTTCTCTCCAACCCCTTCCACCCCCACCCGCCCGCCGCCACCACGTGGAGCTAAATGTGTGATGTAAACATTTCAGTTCAAAAAGTGTTGCAAAATGAATGACCGTTTGTTCCACTGTAACACCGGTGGCACGACTCCAGGCGGCACGTTGGAGATTATTGTTCTTGGAGCTCGCCGGGCTGATAATTAAAGCAACGCGGTGTTTACAGAGGAGAAGCAGGAAAAGGGTTAGAGCATCGCGCTGTCGAAAAGAAAAGTTAAACAAACAAGGCTAAATGTGGCGTCTGTCATATTTCAGTGCTCGCCGCCGAAGCCCAGTTCATAGAAAACTGGAAGCACCAATTACACAGGATCGGAGGGGTATTTATGTCCTTGGAAAGCACGCAAAATGAACTTTTTTTTCTCCACCAGGTGCGCACTTTAGCAGCTCATTAACCTCTTGCTGCTCTAATCCAAGTCGGCACAACTCGACTGTTGCACACCTGCAGCTGCTGGGAGGGCAAGAAAGGGGCCAGGAGTGGGCTAGAAAGGAAAGTCCAAATCCCGGGGGCAAAATACCATATAGAAAAGGTGTCAAAGAGCAGGGGGAAACTTTAGCCATTTTTGCACCACAACATCGGGGTCAAATCCTAGTCTGTGCAAATTGTGTGACTGCACAAGAAATGGTTTTGGGTGGCCCTTCATACAGGGATCCAGGAATAAACCTTGAAATGAGAACGTGAACCTGAGAAGCATTGGCAGGGAATATGGAGCCATGAGGTCTCAACGTGGATAGCCCCGGCACATGGTGATTCAGAGGGGACCCACGCCATCATTTCACCTTGTCCTAACTTCCTTGGATGCAGCACCGTGCCATGTTCCACACAACAGTGGCCTGTTGTATTGCAGCCTGGGGGATGCTCTGCATGACAGGTAGCTTTTATGAGAACCTTAATTATGACACCAAGCTACCACAGGAGCAGATCTACAAACCACAGTGTATGTCACATCCTTCACCCAGTGCTCTTTATTTATAAAAAACAGCGGAGATCGGTGGAGGTCAAACTTACCTGGGTAGGTGTCTACTATGTCTAGGTGTCAACGTAGGGTGGTCTACCACCCAACATGGGTGGAATTAGCTCCGCCCCTTTGTGCCATGACAGCGTGGCACTTGGAAAGGGGGTGTGGCTTTGCTGGAAATGGACAGGAGAGCCACTTTGTCCCACCCCTGTTTGGCATAGCCAATGCCATGCCCTCTTTTGAACGCTGTGATGCAATGATGCTCGGAAAGAGATGCAGCTATGCCAGAAAGGGGAAGGGGAGGCCCTTTGTCCTGCCCCTATCTGGCATTTCTCTGCTTCCTCACCTGAGGACAGGGGTCCCCACACACCACTCAGAGGTCAACCAGTTGATTGTGATCAATATCTTGACACACACACACACACCCCATCCTGAACGTAGAGGGGGTCCCCAACATATTTTCCAAGGCTCTCCCTAGACTGTCCTTCCAAGTCGAGTCTAACAGAGCTGGGCTTTTGATCGAGTCCACTAGCCTGGCTCCCTTGTCCAGGCAGCTCCAAGTTGAGCCACTATTTATTTATTTTAATTTATATGCCGCCCTTCCCAGAGGCTCAAGGCGGCTTACAATCCTTAAAAAGGTTTTAAATCAATAAAACCAAATAAACTAAACCAACCCCCCCACACACACACACACACAAACCCACCTTCTCACACCTCTACCTCAAAACCACTCACCAAACCCCACCCCAATCCCCGCCCGCCAAACGTCCTTTCAAATGAAAAAGTCTTACACCACCTCTGGAAGACGCTTGGGCTCAAATGAACCTCTGGGGGTTGGCGTTTCAAAGCACTGGGTCAGTGACTCTGGTCATATGGACAAGGCTAACAGGTGGTACCCACAGGGGGGCACTCCCGGCCGATTGCAGGGGCTGCGATGGGACATGGATGGACATGCGATCTTTCAGATACTTGGGGCCAACACCTTTTAGGGCTTTAAAGGTCAAACCAGCATCAGCATTATAACACAGGGCAAGTTCTCAGCTTCGTTCCCTTTCTGCCTCGGGAAGCCCTTGGGCAGCTTTAACTCAAGCTCATCCAAGCTGTCTCCCAATCCCACCTCCCCTGTTGCGCCCAACCTGGGAACTCCTGCTATTTATTCCCAGCCTCTGGTCATCCTTCCTTGGGTTTATTACCCCTTAATGGTGGCTAGTGACAAGGTGTGGGCTAGCTGTGGTCTGATCCCTGCAAGGATTTACCCAAAGAACCCTGCTACTGGAACAAGAGTTCATGTGTGCAGAAGACGAAGAAGGGGCGTGCGGGAAGAGGAGCAGGATGGTTGTCAAGACCTTTAGACCCTGCACAGTGACATGGCTCTCAGCAGGGACGAGGAACCTCCAACCAGGGCTATTTTTTTTGTTTGGTCCCTTTCTAACTCCTAAATCTGGCCCATGGATCCAATCCCTACCCCCAAGCTCTGAAAAAGTGAGCTCGGGGAAGGGAACAGAGAGGGCCTGCACTCAAGTACAGGAGATAGATCCAAGGCATGGATCCATAACCAGGATCCTCCCCTTCTTTCCCATTTCCTGAGCATACCCCGTAAGCACCCCCACACCCAATGGTGGCAAAGGGGTGTATCAGCATTGGGGAGGGGGGTGACTGGGGAATGCTATGGCCTCCAGTGAGGGGCAGGGGCTAGATCTAGGGGCAATAATACTGGGAAATGCTACACCACATACACCCCTGGTGAGGGGGTATGGGGATTTTATTTGGGGAGAGGGGCTCTATGTAATGGGGTTGTGGGTGGAGAGGGGGACTGGAGATGTGGGTGGGGGTTACTTTTGTTTTGTGGTTAATTATATTTATTTGTATTATGGGATGGTGATTGATTGATTGATTTTATAGAGATGTGGCTGTATTGTGTTCCTTTGCTGTAAGCCCCCTCTGAGCCTCCAGGGTATTGAGCAGGGTATAAATTAAAAAATGAAATGAAATCTGATCTGGCTCACTGAGGTTGTACTAATTTTCAAAGTGGCCCAGAGGAGCGAAATGGTTCCCCACCTCCCCATGCTGCAGGGAAGGGGAATGAAACAAAGAGCCTTGGGATTACTAGTTGAGACCAGCTCTCCTGGGGACAAAGGGCAGCACCTACCGAGTCATGTTAAGTTTCTAAGTATGGCTGCATAGGGCCTCAATCCCTGCCCACACGCCATGGGGCTTGCCTGCCTGTCAAGAGCCCTGAAGGGGTACAGCAAGACTCCAGCGCATGCATCTCCTGATGTGCCTGGCTTTTCATTTTTAAACCAGATCAGTTGGCTGCTGAAGGCCAGGCAAAGAGCAGGGCATCAGGGGTGCGGAAGCCTTTGCCTGACAAATATTTTGTATGCCATGGGCTTTGGCTTCTCCCCATCACTTGTAATCAAGCAAACACGGCACCTCAGGCTGGGTTGGAGAGAGATATTTAGACCGAATGCCCTTTACGCTTCTCTCTCTGCTCCCGAGACAGGAGCAAAGAGAGAGCACGCTCCAAAAGGAGTGCTGGAGCTTGATGCAGAGAAACACAGGATTATTCTAGGGATGGAGAGAGCTTTCCTATCCCTTTTGATCATAGATTCTTTCATCTCCCCTGTAAACCACAGCCTTTATATGTAGGAGAGAGACAGGGTGCAATTGCAGTGCTATTTTTAGGTTAGCTCGGGGGGGGAGGCATGCTACCAGGATGACAGAATAAATTTAGGGTCAGACACTGCCAATTCTGCAAGGTGCAGGCTGCTTCCATAATTATGAATAACTGATATGAATTGATAATATTTGTTATTAATAATTATTTATACAGTATCAGCAATGTGTCTGGTACCAAACAGTCATGATAGGAGACAGGTCCCTGCCCCCAAAGGGCTAACAATCTAGAATGGACAAGGGGAAGGGTGACAAGGAGGAGGGGCAGGGATATATTCAGGAAGTGACATTGCAGGGGCACATGCTTATTAGATCAGTAACAAGAGGAGGAGGGGGGTCCTCAGGAATGAAACAAAATAAGGAGAAGCGAAGGCCGGATGGAAGAGGTGGATTTTTTTTGGGGGGGGGGATTTAAGGTCACGAGGGAGGAAACAGAGTGAATGTGTTCAGCGAAGGAGTTTCAAGAATAAGGCCATCATAGGAGAAGATGGTTTAATTATTTATTTATTTAGTCAACTGTATAGGCTGCCTTTCCTGCAGAGGCTCAGAGTGGTTTACAATAATAAAAACTGTAATAAAAAGACGTTAAAAACAATTTTTAAAATCTCATTAATGCCCAACCCACCCCAACACCCAATCCCAACCAACCCTATCCCTGCCTGCCAAATGCCTGGCCAAGAAGAAAGTTCTTACATTGTTTCCAGAAAATGGAACAGGCTTGGGAGTTCCATCATTGTGAGGCAGCCACCGAGAACACCTCCCTGCACACCCGAGCTATAAAAATATCTCAGAGAGTTGGCATCTGCCTGACCTTAAGGGCCGATAGGGAACATGAGGGAAGAGGCGGGTCTTTCAGATACGTGGAGCCCAAGCCATTTAGGGCTTTATAGAAACCAACACCTTGAATTGTGCCTGGAAAGCTATCGGCAGCCAGTGCAGACTGTGGTACACTGGTGTAATGGGAGACCCACCCCCACGTTCTACACCACCTGCAGCTTCCGAACAGTCTTTAAAGTCAGCCCCACATAGAGCGCGCACTGCAGTAGTCCAGCCTCGAGGTTACAAAGGCATGGATGATGGTGGCCAGATCCAAACCTGAGAAAAATGGTCGCAGCCTTCTCACCAGATGTAATTGGTGTAAGGCACTCCTGGCCACTGCCACAACCTGACAATCCAGGTGCAGTAGTGGATCCAAGAGCACCCCAAGGCTGTGACCCTGAGTGACTGAAGGAGGATGGAACCCATCAATAACGGAGGTCCCTACGTCTCTCAGGTCACAAGGCCGGCCAATCACCACCACCTTGGTCTTGTCTGGATTCAGCTTCAATCGGCTCTCCCGTATCCAGTCCCCAACAGCAGCCAGGCACTGGGTAAGCACTGAGACTACAGGAACTGGGTCAGAGCTAGAGCTGGACGTCATCAGCGAACGGACGCTACTTCATTCCAGATCTCCAAACGATCTCGCCCAGGGGCCTCAGATACACATTGAAGAGGAGTGGAGACAAAATGGAACCCTGTGGGACCCCACAAGGGAGCTCCCAAGGGGACAACGAGCCACCGCCCATCACCACCCTCTGGGTTCTCCCAGTCAGGAATGAGCGGAACCACTCAAGAGCAGTCCTGTGCACCCCTCTACCAGATCCCGCAGCCGTATCAACCCCACCCCATGATAAACAGTATCAAAGGCCACCGATAGATCTAGCATCATCAACAGGGTACAATTTCCCCAGTCAATTTCCAAGGGGAGCTCATCAACCAAGGCCACAAGCACAGTCTCAGTGCCATGACCAGGATGAAAACCTGACTGACATGGGTCCAGGAAACCAACAGCAGCTCTGGGCACATCCTGACGCAAGGCAACCACCCGTTCAATAAACTTCCCTAAAAAGGGGAGGTTAGAGACAAGGCGATCGCTGCCAGGGAAGTCAACATCAAGAGCTGGCTTCTTGAGCAGGGGACGGACAACTGCAGTTTTAAAATCATCAGGCGCCCTGCCCTCCTGAAGGGAGGCATTGACAACCCCAGCCAGCAACGCCCCCAATATCTCCTGGCAGGTTTTCACCAGCCAGGACGGGCATGGGTCTAATTCACAACTGGTTGGCCACACCCCTCCAAGCACATCCTCCACATCAGTGGGTACAAAGCTGATCCAAGAGACAGAGCCTCCCCAGCCCCAAACTCGGACGCTACACCCAAAGTAGTAGCACCCATGTCGAGGCAAATACGAGCAACTTTATCTGCAAAGTAGGTGGCAAACTCGTCACAGCAGCCAGCAAATGCCTTTAACTCTAGGCAGATACAGTTAGGATTTAATAAGCTATTTAACACCTAGAAGAGCCCTGCTGGACAGTACTTTGCAGACACTATGGCGGTAGCAAAGAAAGATTTCCTCACTGCCACCCCAGCCATGGCATAGTCTCTTAAAAACAGTCTATGCCAGTCCGTCATTCGGCTTTGGCACAAGTCGAACCCCACCTGCGCTCTAACCACCTACCTTCTTGCTTTAGCAGCCTCGGGTCCCCTGTATGTCTGGGAGAACTGTGCTGCTGCTGCGGAAGAGGAGGAAGCGGATGCCTAGGTGCCACAGTGGCAACAGCCCAGGTCAAAATGTCATCCCACGGCTCAACCAACAAGGAGGTCATTGAGGTCAACTGGTAAATCCCTCCCCCTCCCGAGAGTTCTGGAATCCTATTGGATCCATTAGTCTCCAGGGGTGGACCATCTGAACCGGTCCGTCACCCCAATGGGGGCAAAGGAGGGCAGGGATCTGGGCCTTTAGAAGGTAATGGACTGACCACTTCAATCTGTTTCACAACTGCCCCAGTAACGCCCCCTCGCAGAGATCCCCTCTCCCCCCCCCTGGCTTGACAAGGCGGCCCAGAAGCCTTGTCCAGCCAGGTCTCGGTAATACATGCAAGTTCTGTGGCATCATCCTGAATGAGATCATGGATGGTAGTTGTTTTGTTAGCCACTGACCTTGCATTAAGCAGCATCAGCGACAGATCAGAGGTTCCACTGACCTCAACCCCCAAATATCCCAAGTCAGGAGGAGAGGACGACAGGGGAACAGATACCAAGCATCTGCCCCTGTACCCACGAGGACTCTTCCTCCCCCACATGCCATTCCTCACCATGTCCAACTCCAACACAACCCCAATCGGTTTCACAACTGCCCCAATAACTCTCCTCACAGAGATTTCCCTCCCCTGGATTGACAAGAAGCCAGGGGACAACCCCCCTCCCGCCCCCCCGAGCCACACATGCCTAGAGAAAAACTGGCCAGGGAGGCAGGCATGGAACCCATCCTACCCTCTTCTCCCTCCCACCTTGGCCTGTACACCCCCTCTCACCGGGGGCTCGTGACACACCACTCCACCCCCAGTGTCCTGTGCCCATAACCCTCTCCCCACCCCATGCGTACAACCCACCCCGCTCACTGGCGGGCCCAGGCATACTCCACATCCCCTCCACCCCTGGCCCTACCCCACCCTCATACCAGGGGGCCATGACACTATTCCCAACTCTAATTGGGTTTTTAATTCCCTAATTAAGGAACGGGAGACTCTAGGGTAGGCGTGGGTGGCGAGCAGCAGAGGACAAACAGAGTTCCTGAGTGGAAACCTAGCAGAAAATAAGGGTAGAAAGAGAGGGAGGAGCAAGGCCATGAATTATTATTATTGATCATTTAAACTTTCAGTTTTCAGTTTTCAAAATGCTTTCCAACCCGTATCTAGTTCTGTGAGGTACGTCGTTATTAGTCCCATTTTACAAATAGGAAATGGAGGATGAGGAAGAGTGACTTATCCAAGGCCACCCAGTGAAAGTGTGACTTAGAACAGGATTTGAACTCTGGTCTCTTAGGTCCAATTCCAACAACTAGGCTACACTGGCTACACCCACTAGGCTACAGTGTCTCTCAGTCAATTCTCCACAGACTTGAGTGTTTAGGATCTCACTGAATGAGGCCTTTAGAGCCCAGTCACACCTCATGGTCATTAAAGGGTCCCAGCTGGATTTTCATGACCCTGGTGAACCAATGACATTGCATCAATTACCAACTCAAGAGTTAGTCCTGTCCCTCCATTAAGTATCACCATTCCCCCCATTTTACAGTTAGGCGATGGAAGCTAAGAGACGTGCCCATGGTCACACAGGAAATCTATGGCAGAGCTACTCTGGTCTATTAGGCTATGCCACACAATAGCACAAAGTTATGCATTTCTTCCAAGTTCATCAGGGGCTACTTTTTAATCCAAACGGTCTGGGTTAAAAGACCAAAAGACCGCCGCCTCCCTTATATATTATCGGGATCCCGAAGGTCAGCTACCGAGAGCTCTCTTGCAGGTTCCAACATTCTGCCAAGTCCATGTTATATTTCTGTATTACTTATATTTAATATTATTGTTATTTATATGTTTATAGTATTTTTGTATACATTATGTTGTGAGCTGCCCCGAGCTGCCTGAGGGAGGGGTGGGATATAAATTTAGAAAATAAAAAAATAAATAAATAAAATAAATGTGGTCCATGAGGCATTTTCAGCAACTAAGGAACTCCCTTCCCCTGGAAGTTCACCACAGCCCGGGCCGGAGTATTTTTCAGAAGCGATGTAAGACTTTTTTGTTCGGCTAGGTGTTTGGCAGATGGGGAATATGATTTAGGGGAAACTGGGGGGTGGGGGGGTTTGGGGCGGG
>QEPC01011341.1:17861937-17938224 GCA_003113815.1 Sphenodon punctatus
GGGGGGGGGGGGGGGGGGGGGGGGGGAAGCCTGGCTCTGCCAGCCCCCCTAACATAGAGGGTCTTTTCTATGGTCCCCATTTGGATTTACACCTCCATAGCGAACTGGTTGCCACTCCGACCGGCCATGAATCTGTCTCCTGTCACTTTGGCAAACAAGTAATGCGGCTGGAATGATGGAAATGGCCTCCTCTGCAGTCACATACCAGCATGTGCCAAAACACTCCCCCCCACACCCTCTTATTAAAATAAACTGGTAAATGAAACCATGCAAACAACCATTTCAATTCTGTGGTGGGGCCACTCCCTTCTCATTCTCAGCCAGATCATTGCAAAGCTCATCATCATTCATTATTTTTGTACTGCCTTCAGTGTTCAAAGTGCTTTCCAATTCTTATCTAGTTTCCCCTCACAATAGCCCTGCAAAGTAGGTCATTATTATACCCATTTTGCAGTTGGGGGAACTGAGGCTGAGAGCGTGTGACTTGCCCAAGGCCACCCACTGAGTTCATGGCTAAGATGAGAGCCATGGTCTCCCAGGTCCAAGTCCAACACCTATGACTGCCACTTCTTGCAGTTTGATCAGGAGACTCACATTTTGGACTATGGAAGTCTTGGGAGCAACCCTACCAAGACCGTATCCACTTGGTCACGCTGTTTTTAAGCTATTCTGTCCCTTCTTGTTATCATCCCATTTAGAACTGAAACAAGAGTCAATTCTTTATTCACTAATATTATTCATTATTTTGGGGTAATCCATCAAATACCCAAATAATTGGCAATGTCAAAAACAATATTGGCCTTATTCACCATTCCTGGTATTTCATCTCATACACTTTGCTTTTTTGTTCATTTCGGTTCAAGACTATTTTACACTATTCCGAAATTTTTCTGGTACTATTTAATACTGAACCGAATACTGAAATAAAATGAACCAAAGTCACCGTGTAACAAGCTCACCCCCACCCCCCAGCTTGTTCTTTGCACAGCCCTGTGACCCCATAGCCTGTGCCTCAGTTCCCCCCCCCCTCCCAACAGGCACCAAACCCACAATTCAGGAGTCTTTATGCTTCCAGTCCCCATTTGCTGCAGCATTCCACCCGGCCGTGGCATCAGGATTGCAAACTCCAACACAACGTTCCAGAGGTCCCTTGCTTCAGGTTTTGCCACCCAGCTGTCCATCGCCTGCCCAGGGCAATTCCTCCCAGCTTCCATGATGAACCTTCTGCCTTAACATAAGCTGCTGGCTTTTTATTCTCCCCTGTTGTCACAGCTGGCCACCCTCCGCCTCCCTCCATTTACAGCCCACCCTTCTCCAAAGGCTCAGGCTGGGTAACAAAACAGATTTAAAGACATGAATACAATAAAACTGATTATCTAAAAATACCACTTAAAAAAGGACAATCCAGACCATATCCCCATCTGCCAAACGGCTGGCCAATTAAATAGGTCTTACATTGCTACAGCTGGGGAAGGTTACCTGGCTAGGATCAGGGGAGCTAAGGCCATTAACTCTTGCAGGACCAGCTCACCCTACTAGAGACCAAAATAATCAGAACGGCTATCTGAACAATGAGAAGACAGAGAGCTAATCCCACGCCTTTCAACCAACAAGCCAAGCCTCCCTCCCTTGGTGTTGCTCCACAGAAGTCAATGGAGATTAGTCTAGGGATGAGCTTGCCTGTTCTGAGCAAGGAATTACTTAACCACAGTGCGTACAGAGTGAAACCTAACCCCCTCTCCCAGCTAGGTAACAAAAGGGTCACCGCCCAGTCAGATGCTGTACTTCAGTGGGCTGTGAAATATTTTGATTAAAATTAAAAAATAAATAAAAAATGAAGGAACCAGATGGCATCTATCCTGTGCAAGCCAGGCTGACCCTTTGCCCCCAACTGAACTCGTTCCACCCTTACGTCAAAAAATGGTGAGAGTGGCCGGTACTTACGACTGGCAGGCGAAAGACATGCCAAAGATAGGAATGCAGCGAAAAATGCCCTCCCAGCGGGTGTAGCTGACCCCCTTCATCCAGTGCCCACCGAAGAGGCCATGTTTGAAAGAATCCAGCACGATCTGCAGCCAAGGGGAAGAAAGATAGGTTAAGAGCCAGGCGACGGAGATCCCCGAACAGGACGGCACTTAGCAAACTGAATGACAGCAACGCCACCAATGCTTGAGCAAAGGAGCAAGGCCAAGGCGCTTCCGTCAGATGGAGGAACAGACTTTGAACAGCTTCTGCTGCGCATCACTGTTCGGTGTTTACACTTCATGTTTCCCAGCCTCACACCCCTCCGCTCTCTCAGAAGAGTTTTGATCAAGCTTCCAGATTTCCCCAGCCTGCATGGACTGCCCCGGTGCTGCCAATAGACAGAGGTAGATCATACTCCGTCAGCCACAACGCATCTTCCTGAACACGCGACAGAGTTACCGGGTTTCCAGAGAGATGCAGAGGTGGCGTCTATGAGGGTCAAGCCCCCGCTAGAACCTCCCCCACATAAATCCCAACAGCCAAGAGGGGTCTCCGTCTTAGAACCGTAGAACGTCAAAGCTAGAAGGGGCACTGAAGGTCCTCTAGTCCAACCCCCTGCTTGGATGCAGGATAACTACAACATCCCCAACAAATGGCTGTCTTGCCTGTCTAAAAATCTCTAGTGACAGAGAGCCTGGGATCTCCCTAGGCCATTTGTTCCACTGCTCACAGTTCTTACGGTTTGGAAATTTTTCCTGATAGCTAACCAAGATCTACGTTCTTGTAACTTGAGCCCATTACTTCTAATCCTGCCCTCTGTAACAACGAAGAACAATTCCTTGCCCTGTTCTTGGGGGCAGCCCTTTCTATATCTGAAGGCTGCTATCATGTCTCCCATTACCTTTCTCTTTGCCAGACTAAACATACCAGCTCCTTCGACTCTTTCTCGTAAGACTCGCTTTCCAGGCCCTTTATCGCCTTTGTCCCCTCCTCTGATCCCGCTCCAATTTATCACTATCCTTGAAAACAAGCTGCCTAAAACTGGAAACAATTTATCACTATCCTTGAAAACAAGCTGCCTAAAACTGGAAACAATACGCCAGGTGAGACCTGACCAGCGCTGAACTGAGTGGAATTATTCCAGAGACGCACGTTCACTGCGTTTTCCCCACTGGGGGCAATGGAGAAAACGCAATGAACGTGGGACTTTGGTTACCACCTCTGCTGACTTGGAGTCAATGCTTCTGTTAATGCAGCTTAGAATTGCATTAGCCTTTCTTGCAGCAGCCTAGAATTGCATTAGCCTTTCTTGCAGTCACATCACCTTGCTGATTCATGTTCAGTTTGTGATCAACCACAAGCCCCAGATCCTTTTCACATGTGCTGCCATTGACATTTACCTTGGCTGATTTTCGTTTTATTGATTTCAGCCATCACGTTGGTGTGCTGAACACGAACACAGGAGCCCCTCCTCTGCTACGCGTGACCCAACTTGGGGCAATGTGGTTTGTAAGCTGCCCCGAGCCGTCTGTTGACGGGAGGGGGTGGGATATAAATGTAAATATAAATAAAATAATTATGTGCCTAGCAAAGAGGTCCATTCAAGAGGCCTGAAGTGGCCCCACCTGCCAGGTTTCATACCAGGAAGGAGATGTTGCTCAGCCCCTGGGCTTTATTTAGGAGCAGGGCCGAGTCCTGCCTGCTTATCCCTGGAACCGGTGCTGCTGCTGCTGCTGCAAAGGCAGTAGGTGTGGAACTTACACTGCAGAGGGGGAGGGGGTGTAGACGTGCTCCCTGTTGAACAGTCAATTGCCAGGGAAGAGGAGTGATCCTCCCTACAGGGCTTCGACATGGGCTGGAAGCAGTCATTCCCCACCTCCTGATTTATAACATGCAGTATCAGCAATATTAAAAGTATTTCAAACTGAACTCCCACATCTTGTAAGTTGCTGCCAATGGCCATGTCTAGCCCCTTTTAGGTGCCCCGCGGTAAGCGGCTTACATGACAAGGACCTGAAAGCAAGATTCTGCTTTAAGCAAATTAGCCCCTAAAGAAACAATGTCTCCCAGCCATTGATACTCACCACAAACATAAAGACGGTATAAAAGATCAGGGCCATGGCACTGAATGACTGGATGGAAGCCATCAAATTCCTCTGGAGACTCAATGGTAACACAATGACCAGGGAGACCACGATGAGCAGGACGATCCGGAAGATATTGGTTACCTAGGAAAGGACCAATATAAGGAACAGTAGCAGAGAGCAAGCCTGCAAAATCCCCTGGTTTATTCATGGGGAACTCTGTGGATCTGTCTGGACGACAACACCTTAGAACAAGGGTGGGGAATTTCAGGCCCAGGGGCCAAATGCAGACCACAGCTAGTTTTATTTGGCCTCTTATTTAAGATCTGGCCCCTACATCCAGTTCCTACCCCCAAGCACTGAAAGACTGAGCTCAAGGTAAAGGAGCAGAAAGGAGGGCGTGCACACAAGGATGGGAAATGGATCCATGATCTGAACCCTCCTCTTCCTGAGTGCACCCCTAACATACTCTTACCCCCCAACTTCTGTGAAGCCCTCAGAGCTTGCATTGATTTTCAGAGTGGCCCCTGGGAAAGAAAAGGTTCCCCACCCCCTGGCTAAGATCAAAGGAGGGGACACAAAGCGAGAAAGGAGGGAGTCTCAGCATTTCAGGTTCACCTTGTTTGTCATAAAAAAGAATAAAATGAAAGGGTCAGAGATGGAAGGGACAGCAGCTCCACCAGCAAGGTCTGTGATTAGCCTAGTCAGTCACTGGGTGCCACTGTTGCGCTATGAAGCACACGAGAAACCCCTTCAGAAGCAGCAATGTCAGTTGTTTTCAACGGTAATCCAAACACAGGCAATTTGAATAGCTTTATTTTACTCCCCTTCAGCAAATAAAATTTAAACTAACCTTGCTTGGGGTCGGGGTGGGAAGGGAATTAATAAATGGCAGGCCTGAAAATTCTGATCCAGAAAATTAAATCGGGAAGCTCCTGCTGGTGTTTATTTGATATGGGAGAACATTCATAAGTGCCTGGAAATATTTAATACCCCATCTGGCAGCAGCCACAACGCACCTTTTAAACTTCGTGGCTCCTTAATCCGGTGCTTAGCGGCATCAGGCCAGAGCAGATAACGGCCCCGCTAAGATCTAGCTAAAAGGTCCACTTAGCTTCCTCCTGCCTGTCCCTACCCCAGCTCAAACAGCTGTGGATTGTTCTCTGGCCCAGGTTTCTCCAGAGGGAATTAGGTGGCAAGGAGAACTGCAGAAACAGCATAATCCATTGTAGACAACCTGGGCTTGGAAGTTGCCTGTCCTAGAGTCTATTTACACTGGACATTTTGAGATGAACTAGTCACCATAGGATTCTGAGATATCTACTCCTTCCCTAAAAGGATAAGAGCATGAGAGATGGTCTGAAGTGGTAAGACAGGCAAGATGGGCCAGTGGTTAAGATGCTAACCTAGGACACTGAACACCCAAATTCAATTCCCTGCTCTGCCACCGACTGACCGTGACCTTGGGTAAGTTTACTTAGACCACAATCCTCAAACCACTTAGGCTGCAATCACAAGAGATGCTTAGTACATAAAAACCCTTCCCCATGCTTTATTTTTTAAAGTTTGAAAAGGTTGGGTTGTAGGATACACCAGGTGTAATAAGCTTTAACTCCTGAGAGGTTAAGCCAGAAAGCAAGGTTTAGCAATCATTCTAAATCCACCAAACACATTTCTCTTAATGTGTGATGAGATATTAATTCACCTATCAGTCCACCTTAATTGCTGCAGAAGGGGACAGAGGTGGTTTCCCTCTTCAGGAAGTGAATCCCCCTCCTGCCTGCCTGGTCGAGATAATGCATTGTTAACAACAAAAAAAGCCACGTAACAGGATACAGTTTAGGTGCATGAATGCAACCTGCCACAACAAAGAGTATAGGCAGAAGAGTCTTGCATGAATGCAGCTTTACTCTGGAGCAGAGGCCTGTGACCCAACCCTGGTGTGACTCAACTGATCCTGTGAAGCTTGTCAGGATGAGCAAACTGCAGACGAAAGGAGGTGCCCACCAGTCACATTGTGGGCTCCCCAGCTGCAGGTGGCCTTAGCTTCCACGTCATGGTGCTCCATGGGGGAGTGGCCACATTGGAAAGGGGGCAGGGCTAAGGCATTACCTGCCCCATTTCTGGGATGATCATATCCTCCATAGAAGTCACAATGGGAACTGAAGAGCGCAGTACTTTGTAGGCGAGTGGCCACATCAGGAGGGGAGACGATAAGGCAATCCCCATTCCTGTTCTATTGTGACATGCTCCCCTCAGACATCACAACACAATGTGTTGTGCAGGGGGTGGGGATGCCTGACATCAGACTTGGGCTCGCAAGAGCCTGGCTGCATTGGGCTCTAGTCCAATGCAGTCAGGATCAGGATCAAATTCCAGGCCTGAGCAGGATTCAGCTCTAGAGTAACTCCATGGAAGACAAGAACGCAATGAGACACAGAGAGCAGTGTACCTCAGTTCCCCCTATGTACAGTGGACATAAAAGCACTTCCTTTCCTTTCAAGTGGGATTATGAGCAGCCAAGATGCTACCCAAATGAGGGCCAGATAGATATTTTGGCAAAAGAGTTCAGTTCTGCTGCTTTCTCAATTCTGATGGAGCTAAGGCAGAGACACAGAACCTCAAGAGCTGCTGAAAGCCCACTTGGGATGGACCGACAGCTGTGGACTGCGTAAGAGAGACCTATTTGAAAAGGCTCAGTTTGAGAAGGTTCTACGTTCTCTATGAAGAGCCTCACATGGGCTATTGCATGTTGCACAAACTTTCTCAATCATTCACAGGGCAGGGTACTTTGAAGTTCCAGCATGTCATTGTCGCTAGTGAGTCTGAAAACAGGGAAGCAATGAATTATTGATCAGTGATTCTCAAACTAGGGAGCCAGAGGAGGGGGAGCGAGGACCACAATCGGCAAACACCTAGGTCCACTCTCACTGAACTTTTGGGGAATCTCCAAAAATGATGAAGTGACAAGGGAAGAGAGGGGGGAAGCAACAAGAGAGTGGGAAGGAGGAGAGAGAGCAAGGTGTGAGGGGGGGGGGGCCTCAACTACCACAAACAGAAAAGGGGACATAGTTCAAAAAAGTCTGAGAACCACTGATCTAGATGGCTAGATGGCTCTTGACCACTTCATGACAGTAGGATGCTCTCAGAAGCGTCACCCACCACACAGGACATAGACATCCACCAATGGAAAGGGGGAGTTTCTCCCAACTGTTGTTGGTAAGTGCGGGTAACAATAAAACTTACCTGTAATCCAAGCAACCGGGCAAAGAAGTTTGATCCCAAGTCACCGATCACAACATAAAAAGCAATGCAGGTCCCCAGCATCAGCCCGATCATACTGCAAAGACGCACAGAAACGAGAAAGTCATCGGGGAACAGAGAATCCCCTTGGAATGTGGTGCTTATTACTTTCCAGGTACATGAGAACTGCTGCATTCCTAGAGGATTAACACTAGGCAGCCCTTCAAAGAGAACCCAATGGCTGAATCTGCACTATGCTCCAGCTCGAAATTTCTCACCTGACTGACAACCCCATAACTTCAGGGGAGACTCACTTTTAACCATCAGGCAGGGCCAGTCTTGACCTAGCACTATTGCCCAGGGTCCTGCTATTTGGGGGACCCTGCAGTGGTCCCTTTCTTCACTAGGGCGAGGTGTGGGGGCCCACTCCCCCTATCAGGGCCCCAGACATGACCAGTTTTAGTGCCCTGCAGCCAGCACCTGCAAATGCTGGGGCCACCGGGCACCCTACAGTTTATCTTTGCCATGGGCCCCGTAAATTCTTGGGATCAAACTCTTGCCACCGTGAGGTCTTATCCTGCTCAAGTAGCACATAAGAGAACACAGTGGTTCAAACTAAAGCCAAAGGGGATATTCATACAAGAGGAGAAATGAATCAAATTTGTGCTATCTGAACTGAAACGGACAAATCAGACCATAACTGCTATTCATTTGTGTTTCATCTGGATACCCGTTTCAGATATTTTGGTGCTATTGGTGCTACCTTGGCTCCAAAGAAGTTAAAATAAAGCAACCAAAGTATCAAAATTAAACTAAAAAAGGGGAGTAATCAAAATGGAATATCCAAATAAATTAACCAAATAAATGGATAACTAAATAACCGTTTCGGCTGCAGGTATCGGCTGTGACCCGCAAGCCACTTACTCCGGAAGAGTCCTGTGGAAGTCCAGGGGGCGCCTATGTGACTCCTCTGGAATAAGCGGCTTGTGGATCACGGCCATCATTTGGATATTTGGAGAGCTATCTGAAAACGTGAATAATATCCATAAATACAAAATCCACTCTTCATTATTTGTACAGGGCAATCGTTTATTCATCTGGATGTTAAATATAGGGATAAATACAAAAATGGTCAGATGAATAAGTGATCACCCTGTAGATCAGACATAGAATACATATTTCAACAATGTGCTCCTTCTGTGCACTTTATAAATGTATTTGAATTTGATTATACAGATGTTATCATTTCTTTACAAATACATTTCTAAAAAAATCCCTCTCTTCATTTTGGCTTTAATTAAAATGCAAGCAGCCACTGGCTCCTTGTCTGCACTCAAGCATCCACTCTTGCTACCACTAGGGGGATGGTTTAAGAAAGGAGTCTACTGCTGACAAGGCCTAGAAAGTGTAGCAACTAGCAAGCATTCCCTAAAACTTGGACGGGCCTCTGCTATACGTTCAGCTTAACTCCCAAGTTTTGTCAGTCCACGTCAGGGGCTATGGTGCTAGGTTCTGGTCAATGCTGCGAATATTGCTGGGACCCCAAATCAAAACAGAACTGGCTCCCCGAGCACATGCTGTGGCCCTGATCCTTCAACTGGACCCCGAGGAGACTAGGCGTGAGAATCTCCTAGCAGGATATATTAGCAAAGGTGGGGAAACGTTTCCCTCCCAGGGACCACTTTGAAAATGAGGACTGCATAAAAGCTGGGGGCAGGAGTGATTAATGTGGCCTGTGGCTAGTTTTTATGTGGTCCCTTTCTGGTTCCTGTCTCTGACCCCCAAATGCTGAGAAACTGAGCTCGCGACAAGGGAGGAGAGATGAGGTCAAGCATGTAAAGTGCCAGCTACATTGTTGTAAAGCACTAGTACATTTGTTTTTTTCTATTTGTATTATATTTTGATATTGTAAGTCATCCTAATCCGCTGTTGGCAGGAAGGGCAGGGTAAAAATTAAAATAATAATGGTAATAATAATTTGACCCCAGTCCCAAGGTTCCCCATCCTGGTGCATAGCTTGTAATTCCTCCTTCCATCCTGAAAAATTCTTTCCCCATCAATTTTCTGTTTGGCGTATTTTGGATGTCTAGTGCACCAGAAATCAAAGCAGTGCCGTGCAGCTTACTTCACTCTCCAGGCAATACCTCGGCTGCAGCTGAGCCTCCCCGAGTCTGAAGTAAGGGATGTTCCCTTAAAATAAAGCATGGCCAGAAACCTGAGCGCAGGGATGAAGCACTTCTAGCTTGTGGGCCAAATCTGCCCTCTGACTGGTTTTTTTGGGTTTTTTGGCCCCTTTCCAATGCCTGGATTTGACCTGTGGATCCAGTCCCTGCCTTCAAACACTGAACAAGTGAGCTCAGGAGAAAGGGAGAAAGGAGGGCATGTGCTCTTGGATCCAAGAGCTGGACCTCCTCCCCCCCACCCACCATCCTGCGCACACCCCTGTCCCCAACTCCAATCCTGCCTGTGGTGCCTGCACTGATTTTCAAAATGGTCTGTGGGAGAGAAAAGATTCTTCCCCCTGCTGCTCTATAGCAAGGGCACAGGAGGCTCTGTTTGCATGCCTGTTCATTTAACTGCTGCTCCAGAGCCAGGGTTAGAAGCTCAGAACGGGGAGTGTCCCTTGAAGGTGGCAGTTACGTGGTAAACGTCCTGCAGGTCCCCAGCTCCCACGGCTGTCCCAACACCCAATCGGAGCCTGAGCTAGAGGCAATGATCAGTATCCAGCCATGATTCTCCAACCCTTCCAGAGGGTGGACCGCATTTTAATGAAGACATCATCTTGGGAACCACTTCCCCTCCCATTCCAAGTGGCAAAGGATCACTTTCCCTCCCATTTCCGATCATATAACATCCCCGTGGCAATTAAAGCAATTGCTTACATGGAAAAGTGACAGAAGAAAAGCACAGAGGGTATTTTTAGCTGTCTCTCTGAGCAGTTGAGCAGCTGGGAATAAGGAGGAGAGCCAACACTGTGGAACTGGCCAGCTCTCTGAGGATCAAAATTGGGGAATCTCAGCTGTAGGAAACAACGCTGAGAGGTTACTTCGCTCCCTGTGGGACAGGATAAAGCAAAAACCTACTCAGGCTTTCTCTAGCTCTATGCGGTGAGATCATTAGCAGCATATGGACGAACAAAAGCATCAGGAGTACGGGAGACCTTGGGCATAAATTCCATGTAACAGCAACTGCATTTCCTCCCTGGCAAAGAGATTATTGCCAGCAATTTACCTCTCAAGAGGGCTTTAGAAAGAGGGACCTGCTCTAATGTGTGTGTGGTGGGGGGGGGGGGGGGGGGGGGGGGGGGAGGAGGAGAGGGAAGACACAGCCCCAGAGAGGATAAAAACCAAGTACTGATACGCATAACTCCACTGGATACCAAAACGAATGGATTAAATATAGATTTAGGCTTCATGATTCACTATATATAAACGAGTAACAGTCTACTTGTCCTTTTACCTACCTGCTGGGCTCCCTACATTGTTTTTAAATGCTTTGGTAGGCAAGTCCGCTCCTTTCCCTTTAAATCCTTTCCTACAGCCCGCTCTCCCTGTATTCATATTTATCATTTGATTCTTGATTTCCCCCTCATTATTATTATTTATCAGTTCTATAGCACCAGCAACATGGCCCTCCCTGTCCCTCTTTCCTCAACACCACAGCTGCAGTCTTCAAACCATTGTCTCATCAGTAAGTGTTGTTGGCTTCTAGGAGACATACACACAAGTAAGTGTGCTTAGGACTGGGGCTAGTACATCTGCATCTATCCTCTGGCCTTCTCATCCAGTTTGCCTGCCAAGGCCTCTAGTTCTCAGCACTCTCCAGATATAAATCGCTGGTTTTAAATATTTGATAAGCCAATGGCATTTCCCTAGAAGCACCCCGCCCCTGAACACACACAGACCTATAATTGCTCAGTTCATAATTTGAATTTCTTACATGCCTGAAGAAGGGACGTGTGTGGTCCAAACATTTGCACGCTCCCTCCTCCCCACGGATGCCTGAAGAGTGCATTCTCATGATCAGCTCTTCTGGATTAAGAACCCCTTAATACACTTTTATTGCCCCAGGTTGTTCTCACAAACAGGGTGGCTCAAGTGTGGCTAAATAGGCAACTGGTACCCCCTGCCTAAAGCATGGTTCAAGAGCGTTAGCAATTCTGGAGTAGCTCACACTGGCTGAAGATGCTCACCCTCGGAGCATAAGGGGGAAAGGGTGCACCAGAAGGTGGCAAGAAAAGGGGCAGAGGATAAAGTAGCAGAGTGGGGAAACCTTTTCCCTCTCGGGGGCCACTTTGGAAATTACTACAAGCTCCAAGGGCCACACAGAAGTTAGGTCAGGAGTGCTTAAAGTGTGCACTCAGGAAGAGGAGGGTTCAGATTATGGATCTGTTCGCTGTCTGTGTACGCATGCCCTTATCTCTGCTCAGTCTTTCAGCGACTGGGGGTGGAACTAGAGCTACGGGCTAGATCCAGAAGCTAGAAAGGGGCAAAAAAATAATAATAATTCACTGCAGGCTGCATTTGGCCCCTGAGTCAGAGGTTCCCTGCCCCTGGAATAAAACATAACAAGATCATCGCCTTAAGAGCACATCGTCAAAAGCCAGCGTACTCTAGTGGTTACAGCATTGGCCCTGGACCTGGGAGGCCAAGGTTCAAACCCTGTTTTAGCCACTGGTGTGTTGACCTTGGAAAAGTCACTCACTCTCATCTTAATCTCCTCGTTTGTAAAATGGGAATAGTGTTGACCTAACACCCAAGATTGTGAGGATGGACTAGATATAGATTGTAAAGCACTTTGAACACTGAATGCGCTATAGACATGATAAATAATAGCAGCAGCCCTTCAGGTCTTTGGAAGGAAAGTCCATTACTTACAAGCTAATATTAGGAATAGATTATAAAGAAACCCCAAGTTACCTGGTCTCCACCAGAATCTTCCCTGCTTTCCCGTAGGCGTGAAAGGCTTGCAAAAAGAAAACACCAACAGTTAGCAAACGGAGGTTTAAGAGCATGGCATGGACAGCAGTTAGAAATTAGCAATAATAGCAACCGAGGGCAATTCGGCAAGGATCCATCGGTTTTGAGTTTTGGAGCTAGCTTCCACTGCCTTCTCTCAGTCATCTTTTCTTTTTCTTTTCGGCATACCATCCCCAAATCACAAACCACATAAGAAGAAAGATGAGAGGGAGAGAAAGATTCAAAGCAGGTTCTTCTTCCACGCTAGTTGGCGGATTGGGGGAGGGGAAGCAGTTCTAAGTAGCAGTTACACATGGCAACCATTAGAAGAAGAAAGTTGGGGCAGAATAGAAACTATGCATGTAGGGGAGGCCATGTGGGAGAATGTTACTGCAGTGCAACACATTTCAATGGGGGTCCCATATATTTTTCCATCCCCATTAAGGAGCCGCTTGATGCCGCTGGATGGGACAGCTGAGACAGTGCCCAGCCCATTCAGCTCCACCCAGAGAATCCACACGATTCACAGCCCACACCAAAGGGACTTGGCTGGGAGGCTTGCTTTCCCCTTTCATACGCTGCCCATTGCTGAAAATAATCAGCGTCCTTGAAATTGCTGTTTTTCTGGAAAGCGCGGCTTGTGGTTTTAAAGCTATTGCAACACAAGGGGGTAAAGGGAAATTACCTCTTCCAGACTCTGCAGAGCCTGTTGTTTTTAGGACTGGCCTGGTTAGAACGCACTGGCTTGGGCTACAATGGATCCAGCATGCGGTCCACAATGGATCAGGCTATAAATGAATTTGCACAAAATCCTTAGGAGTAGCAAGGCGCCAGTTCATGTCTCAATTATGGGCCGCCCCTAAGAACAAATGGGTGAGGTCTTCAGGGTAGAGTACAGGGCTTACCCATTGAGATGGTGCTGTTCCACTCACATCAGCCCTCCCCCCCAAAAAGCAGCAGCAACCCCACTGGCCTTGCTCGTTCACCAAAACCCTGTCTGAAAGTTTCCTAGCAGCACCCAGGCCACCTGCAAAGGACTCCCTCAGAGCTCAACCAAGTCCCCTGACTCAGTGGTATAGCTACGCCCCTGCCCTGCTCTCCATCACTTACTAAAGAGAGTTCACACATGTTTAATACACTCCCTGGTTGGAGACCAGTTATCCATGTCTGGATCAGGCGGAAAGGTTCTTGCAAATATATACTTACCCTGCTTTAGTTCCCCCACTCCATGGGTTTTCTACCCTGTGTCAGAACAGCTAGAGCGTGTTTTGGTTTCTGAGGTTCAGTACCCAAACTCATGACCAACTACACAGGAAATTAACATGGAGGGTCCAATCCAAAAGGTAAGTTGTTGCTGAGAACATGCCTTAAGAGGGACCTCTTAAGAGCTCATGCATCCAGCATAAGCTCCTGGTTTTCACCTTCAAGGCTCTTCATGACCTTGCTCCACCATCTCTCTCCGCACTTGTATCCCACCACATTCCTGCCTGGGAGCTTTGCTCCTCTTCTGCCCCCACCCTTGTCTTCTTGCAACTCCCCATCTCCTCTAAACGTCTTCGCCCCTTCTCTCTTGCTGCTCCCCATGTCTGGAATTCCCTCTCTGGATACATTTATTCTGCT
Source organism: Sphenodon punctatus (assembly GCA_003113815.1). NCBI lineage: Eukaryota > Metazoa > Chordata > Lepidosauria > Sphenodontia > Sphenodontidae > Sphenodon > Sphenodon punctatus. The sequence continues at coordinate 17,875,808 of QEPC01011341.1, forward strand.
ACCTCCCTCCCAACTTCCAGATCCCTCCTGAAAACCTACCTCTTCATCAGGCTTTCCCTGGTCATGAGTCAAAAGGCCTGTCATGATTAAAATTGCATCCTCATCCCTCCCTCCCTATCTCTTCCCTGTAACTAAGTTAAACACGTGCACCTGCATTTTCTTAATCTCATGAACATATTCTTGCCTCTACAGATGCGCCCCCCCGGTCTCTCTTAGATTGTAAGCCCTTTGGGGTAGGGACTTGTCTATAACTACTGATTGTACAAGTGCCAGGTACACCGCTGGTGCTATATAAACAACAACTACTACTCCTTAAAGGTGACCACACAGTGTATGTTCCTGGAGGTCACTGCTCTGCAAGTGCCTTCCATGATTCTCAGCACTACCCAGACTTCCTTGGCATCTTCCTAGTCTGGAAGGGAAGTCAGTCAGTTGATCTGTTCCCCCATGGGAAGGAAAATGGACATCTGGGGGAGAGACCACCAGAAAAACAGCAATTTAGAACACGTGTCCTGTTGGGGAGTACAGAAGCCAAGCAAGAAGTGCCACCAGGAAAATCAGGGGGGTGAATGTTCCTCAAGAGGTTATGTGACACTGAAAAGGAAAGACGGAACCCTTTGGATTTTGTATTATCTCTGCCTCCCAGACTTCAAATCCCACTGCCACTGCTGTTCCCAGGGTCCACCGCCACCAATCCCAAGCTCAAGAGAAGCTTTGCCCCACTGCACCAGGTAACCACTTACACACGTAGCGGCTATGTAACTGTGTATGTTTGGGCAACTGGCTAGGAGCCCAGGATGGGAAATGCAAGATGGATTTTCCCCATGTCTTGTCTGGTGACGCCCACTATCTATAAAATAGGAACATCATCATCCTATCTGACAGGGTTGCTGCGAGAGCAAACTAAATCAGTGGATCTCAAAACTTTTTGAACCACATTTCCGTTCTGTTTGCCTGTAGGAGTTGAGGCCTCCTGCCACAACACCTAGTTTGCTCTCTCCCCTTTTCCACCTGTCTCTTGCTTCCTCCCCCTTGTTCTCCAACTCTTCTCCTCCCCTTGCCACCCCATTATTTTGAAGATTTCCCCTGGCTCAGTCAGAGTGGAGTTAAGTGTTTGCCAGCTCTGCTCCTATGCGACCCCGACCCTCCGGGGATATCTTCCATGCCCCCGTGTTTGAGAACCACTTAAAAGTATTTTTTCACTTAAAACAAATAAAGTATTTTTTTACTCAACGCACAATTAAGTTGTAGAATTTTGTTGCCAGATGATGTGGTCGAGGCTAGTAGTATACCTGGGGTTAAAAAAAGGACTGGACAAGTTTCTGGAGGATAGATCCATTAGCAGCTATAAGCCAGGTAGGTTTTGGGGAACTATCCTCTTACTGTTGGGAGCTGGGAGTGAACAACAGGAAACCCCATTGTGACCTGTCAGGTACTTCTTCCAAGCGACCGAGATTGCCCACTGTCGAAGGCAGGTGCTGGGTTCGGTGGACTGTTAGCCTGACCCAGTATGGCACTACTTATGTTCTTAACTATAGAGTGATCATTTATTCATCTGACCGTTAAGAGAGAAATACAAAACAGCCAGATGAATAAATGATCACCCTGTAGCTAAGGACTGTAAAGCACTTTCAACACAGAAAGCGCTATAAAAATGATAAATGACAATAAAATTCAAGGAGCCTAAATACTAAATATACCAAACACTAAATATAGCCATATTAAAATATCACACCAACAGGTCACCCGCTTAAAGGCCATGTTCCGACAAACAGCAGAAAATTGATGTAACTACTCCACTTTGGTAGCATTCACACTACATCTAAACCAAAGTAGTCACAACTCCCCCAGTGGTCATGGGACAAGAACAGTGATAGAAAAGTGTTACTTTAATGTAAATGCATTCACGCAATAGTTACTTTGAAGTAAGAAGTGGGGAGTAGGTACTCCTGAATTTTCAAGAGTACATACTTCTCCTCAATTACTTCAAAGCAGTGCTGTTTGTCTGAACGCTAGTGGGAAGTACGGTGCATTTGCTTCAAAGTGTCTGTTCGTCAGAGCATGGTCATAGGGAGTGCTAGAATTTTCATATTTACTGGTTGGTATTATTTTTATTATCTATATAGCACCAGCAATGTGCCCGATGCAGCAGTGTCATGATTTTTGGAGACAGGTCCCTGCCTGAAGAACTTACAATTGAGGCTGGACAAGAAGGAAGGGAACATAGGAAGAGACAGGGATAAATACATTCCCATTTTACAGATAGGGAACTGAGGCAGACATGTAACGACTTGTCCAAAGCCACCCAGTGAGTTCATAACTAAGACAGGATTTGAATCCTGGTCTCCCAGGTCCAAGTCCAGCACCTTGGCGACTAGACTACATTTTAGGGCTATTTTCAGAACATAACTCTTAACTATGGAATTGATACTAGGTATCTCTATAATGACCCGTTCATAAACAGATCTTTCATATAAAGTGATCCCTTCTCCCTCAGAATCTAGAGGTATTTATGCTGTTGTGACCACCTCTTTGGCTACTGCACCTAGTGTTCTGAACATCCTTGCAGAAAGCACTGTTTGGATGAAGTTAATTTGCAAAACTTTCTTGCATCTTTCAGAGCTGGCAAAGTCTCCCATAGACTCAGCTGCCAGGGGCTCTCGCAGCTGTACCGGCAACAAAGGCTGCCTGTGTGTAGCTGCTCAACCTTGATGCATTAGGATGCGCTGGGGGAGCGCAGCACTCATTGGGGCTGAGGAAGCCTTTCCTCTTGCTGTTGTCCCTCCTCTGGCTGCTGGCGGTGGGACTTCTCCCAGGGCAAAGATGGGGAGGAAGGGAAGGCATGGCTTTCAGTGCCAGCGCTTGTCCGCCAGGAAGTTTGGAAGCATTACTGGCCCTCTGTGTATTGGAGCGCCTTGGCTTTGGAAAAGCGCAAAGGATTTCTTCTTCCTGAGAGACACTCCAAGGTGAAGGGGGACTGTGTGTGCTTCGACAAAGGAAGAGCAGCACACAAAGGTTTATTGTAATGGGCAAGGCTGAGCGGACAGGGCCAAATAAGAGGGATCAGCGAGGAGCAAACTATCCTTTTGGTAGCCAAGGCACAATCTTCAGGACCGCTCATGCTTTCTAATCTTAACTAGCTGCACAAAATATATTGGCTGGCAACAGGAAAATAAGGGGGCCTTGGGCCTTTGGTACACTGAGGGTGTCCATCTGCCAGTGGCCTGGTCGCTAAGGAGACAGCGCATTGCTTTGAGTCTTTGGCAGACAGTGAGACCAGCCAGCTTTTCCGTACCAACTCCACAAGAGGCAACCAGGCAACTCAAGAAACACGTAATGGGGTTACGGTCGGGAGATGGCAGGGTCTGGACTGCCAGCCATGAGAACCATTCATTTTCTCCAACCCTGAGGAACAAACTCATGAAAATGGGTTGAGCAGAACTTCTACCCTGATGAAGCAGCTCAGATAAGCCCCAAGAGGGACTCCTTTGCTTGGATGGCGCCCGGTTTCTCAGAAGGATGCATTCCAGTCAGGAGGGCTGAGCTCACCAGCCAAGCCCCACGCGTCTCCTCCCCCACCAGAAACCTTGGGAATCAGAGGAGAGGTCATAAATAGACGCTGATCCCGGCGCCAAGGCACAGTAGACAAACTGTAAGGAAGAGGGCTTGCGGACCTTGCCAAAAACCCACACATGAATCTTGCAGATGTTTTTTATTTTTTTCGCTGCTTGGAACCCGGTGCTCCGTTTCCGCTCACCTCCCTCTTGCTCCACCGTGAGTGCTCGTGCAGCTGACATCCAAGAAGCCCACGCTCCGTGCCAGGCTCTCTCCTGGCAGAACCCAATGTCCTCGGCAGCACACTGGGTGGGGAAGCTAGTGGTTTTTGTGCTGAGACCAATAATTTATCCCAGACGCCAGCTATGCCAGCTCCTGAGAACTTGAATTTGGATCAGTCTCCTCCTCCCCCTGAGGCTGCAAGATCAAAATCGGCCTATTAACTTCACTGTCAAAGGCAGAGTTAAGCCTTCCCGCTATGCTGGTGGCACTGGGAAAGCAGGAGGGAGGAGGAAAAAAGGGGACAGAGGCAGAGAAAAAGCCACCCCAGAAACCCTGTGAATAATTCAACAAGATCAGTATGAAAGTTGTACATTCGGAAATCGGTGTAAAAGTGCAGCATAAAACAAAACCCGTGAACCCCCAAGGCTCGTCCGTCTCACCTAGCCCCGGGTAGGTCCTGCGTTTGCTGAGATTGGCCGATTTCACCAGGAACATGCAGGACTGATGAGTCATCCAGGAGCAGAAAATAAGCAGCAGGGCTCCCAGGACGATGCCACACTGGAAGGGAAAGAAAAAAATACAAGCACGAGATGGAAAATAAGCCATTTTTCCTGGCGCGGCTGTTCTTTCACATATTGCTGTCCCAGATCACCTCGAGGCTGCCCAGGGCCTCCGGCAGCCACGTGTTAGCCTGTTAAGGGAGATCCCCGGCCTTCAACAGCAGTCAGCACAGACGTGACGTACGAGTTCAATTTTGCTCATCCGCTCCAGTTTGTAGCAAAGACTCCGAGCAGACACCTGTCTATTAAATGGCTCGATGGCAACACTTTGGTCTGGGAGACCCAGGCCGGAGAGATTTATGAAAAGATGTTTTCAAAACCCTAGCATTGTCTGTACCCCTGCTGCTGTGTCAATTCCCCAACCAGCAATCTCTCTAGCTCATCTCAGATTCATGTAAAACAGATTAGCATGGCTGTTGATCCAGGAGGTTCCAATCCCCTTCTCCAGGAGTGTTACAGGCCGTTCGATACACTCGCAGCACAAACAGAAACAAGCACGCTCACGATCTGCCCTGGCTCGCTGACTGTACATATTTGCAGAGGGAACATGGGGCGGGGGGGGGGGAAGGGGAGGCCCTAATTGCCAAACATTTATAAAAATGAGTGACTGCGCAGGAACCACTGGTGCCGAATCGTAATTGCTGTGGCTATTTGTTCTATTTTATTCAAATGAGGTGTGGCGTTGGGGCTGTCGTGCAGAGAACCGGTCTCCAAAAGGTAACGTGACACGTTGCCAGTCGTACCTCTGAAGGGTAAGGCAATGCAGGGAAGGGAGGTTCGTGTCATGGGTTAAATCAGAGGTGGAGGAAGTTTTTCCCTCCCAGGGGCCACTTTGAAAATTAGCACATGCTCTACAGGATGGAAAGGAGTTGGGGGCAGGGAGTGCTTAAGGGGTGTGCTCAGTACTGAGGGGAAAGGAAGGGAAGGATTGAGATCATGGATCCATCCCCTATTCCCAAGTGCAAACCCTCATCTCTGTTCCCTTGCTCTGAGCAAACCCTTTCATAGGGGCTGGATCCATGGGCCAAATCCAGGAACTGGAAAGGGGCCAACAAAGGGTGGGTGTTTTTAAATGAGCAAGGTGATTTGGGGGGGGGGGGGCACTGTGGCCGAAGACCGACACTGTCACGGAACACCCACTCAGGTGGAGCGCGTGGGAGGGATTCAAAGAGGCGGCTCCCAGCGTGGCTACCCCAGCCACGAAGTCAAGCCACCACGCACTCCCCTGCCACAGACCAGGGAGGAGGAGGAAGCACGCCGGGCTGGCCTTTTCAAATGACATGTCCCTGACATGAACGCTGCGGAACCCAGGCTTCCCCAGCACTCCCGACCAGTTCTTATGACTTGCAAAGGCTGTGTCCCCCACCCGCTGTGTCTATGAGTAGTGGACTGGTCTGCTGGTGTAGCTGGCTGCCACCATTCATACAGGCAGGGGCTCTGTGGCCTCTATTTGGCTTCCCCTGCACAGAGCACTCCGGATTTCCTAGCAGTGCTCTGTGTGTGGCCAATGCCCATGAGTGGGTGCTCTGTGGCTCACGAGAACATGCATCCCCCTGCTCCACCTTCAGACAGGCAGTGGGCTCTGTGGCTCCCGGGTGGCCACGTGGGGTAGCATCTAGTCTGAAAACACCCTAAAAAACAGCTATGGACTGTATTTGGCTCATGGGCCAAATCCCCTGATTTGGTTTAAATCAATCGTTCTCAAATGGCAGGGGGGAGGCACAACATTTATTCTGGAGCAGGGAGGGTGCAGCTGCTAACCCCCTAATATACTTCTAGCCAAGCTCCAAAATGGTGGCAGCTGCTCATCGCAATTCATGTTCTGGAAGAGGCCAAGCTGGTACCATTTTGGAAATCTCCCCAGCTCGACCATTCTGAACAAGGGGCGTTACAGTTGCAGCAGCACAGGAGCAGGGGATGGTGGTAAAGCAAGGGAGAAGGCAGTGGGAAAGAAGGAGAGATGGGACAAGTTATTTGGTATTGCAGGGACATCAAGTGCCAGAGTCAAAAGGAAGGGGGGCATAAAATTTAAGAACCATTGGTTTAAAATAATAAAGAGCAAGGGTATCCCTAACAAAATATTATCCCCAAGAACTTGCCCTAGGTGAGTCACATGACACCCATATGGTTCCCTGGGGGTGGAAGAGGCTTTAAGTATGAATCTGGAGTAAGTCACCTCTGGGTGGTTTTACCACTGGATAACTGTCTCTGGACAGTCCAAGGTAATCAGCATTAAAGGAGATTGCGGATTAACACTGCATCACATAGAGCAGGGATTCTCAACCTGAGCACCCGAGTGTTCGGGCAATGTGTGAAAGTGCTCCCCAAACCAGCTGCTAGTAGTGCTCGGGAGCACTGCAAAACAGTCCTTCAACCATTAAAGTCAACGTGAGCTGGAACGGAATAATGATCTCAATTGCCACTGAAATGAATTAAATTGAATTGCAGAGGGGAGACTTAATCTATGCATATTTATGCAAATTATTCATGCAAAGTATGCCGTGCTCCCAAGCAGTCACTTATGTCACTCCAGTATGTGTGACTGGAAAAGGGTTGAGAACCCCTGACATAGAGCATTCCCATGATTGTTACCACCACTGAGGTGGCAGGCAGGAGCCTATGGGGCTGCTCCACAGCCAATCGCCCCGGGGAATTCCAGCACTTTGTGGTAACGTGGCCCAGGCTGCCCACGTGTGCACGGGCCTCAACTGAGTAACCACAAGACCGTCCTGTTTTAACTGTCGCCACTCCGCCCCCACATACTCCCGCCTACGGTTTGCTGCATACCATCTAAATTCAGACTGTACAGTCCCCAGGGCTAGACTGTAGAGATGCCTGGAAAACTTCTAGCTATTTTAGACAAGAGAACGGCCATCAACATTTCTGCCCACCAAAGCAGTTTCAGCACAGGAAATTATTCTCTGAAAAGTTTAAAGCAGGGGGCAGGGAGCTTTTTCCCTTCTATGGGACACTGTGAAATTTAGTACAAGCTCCACAGGGTGGCTAGGAGCTGGGGAGAGGGGTGCTTCAAGGAAGGGGAGGATCCGGATCATGGATCTGTGCTATGGATCCATCTCCTACCCTTGAGCACATGCCTTCATCTGAGCTCACTTTTTCAGTGGTTGGTGGTACGGACTGGATCTACAGACCAGACCCAGGAATTGGAAAGAGGCCAAATAAATTAAAAAAAACAAACAACAACAATAACTACAGGTTAGATTTGAACTTGCCCACCTGAGCTTTAGAGTTTCTTTCCCCACTATACTCTCTGCTTTCTCCTGTTATCAATACCATGTTTTCTTTTCCCCTGCTCATTGCAACATACACAGCAGATAAAGAGGTCTGCGCAGACTGGTCTTCCCAGCTGGCCCCCTCCTGCACTCAAGCTGACTCAATCCAAAGCTAGTCCTACCTCCTCCAGACCGAATCAGACATGGGCTGTAAAAATCCACTCACCTGCTTGCCTCTAATGAGTATACTTTTTGAGCTGGCCAGTGGATATTTACAGCCCTGGGGTCCCTTCCCCTCTTCAAGTCCAAACCTGGCAAATAGGCTTTTATGTCTGGAGAGTGATTTATTTATTTTTTAAATATTGCTTTACAGCCCTGACCATGATGTCCCAGGCTGGGCCGGCCTCACCTCGAGTTTACACTGCAAGGCCCTAAATCAAATGTCCTCCTCTCCACCTGGAAGTCACTTTGCACAGCCTGCTAGCAACTCCTTATTAATATAGTATTTAGTATCCTTTTGGGCTACGATAGCAGCACTTTGCTCTTCCAGGCTGTGGCTGCCTCAGTGGTTCTGGGAAGCCTCTTAGCACTAGTGCAGGCTGACTCACTGACTTTAAAAACAAACAAACAAAAAAAACACCCTGACCTTTAGAGACACAATGGCAGTAATACTGTCAAAGGCCAGGCTACAGCAGCAGCCCTACCCTCAGCAGCGGTGCCCAAAACTGCCAGCAGAGACTGGCACAGGTCTACAGTGGTTATCACCTCATTTAAAGCTTCCCATGTTTGTGTGAACATACCTCCAAGGATAACTACCCCTGGGTAGCTGTTCCATGAATATGGCTCCCCAGAGTAGCCTGTACCTCAAAAGTGTTCACATAACACAGGCCATGTTCACAAACAAGGTTAACTCTTAGAGAAGCATTGGCAAAAGTGACAGGTGTTTAAAGTGTCAGGTGATGTTGCAACTCTACTTAACATCCTGTCTGAATTCATATGAGCACTTAATCCAGGAGTGGAGGCCATCAGGATACATGCTCCACCTTTATCAGTTACACATATAGTAGGGGTGGGGAGCCTCCCACCTGTTAGCCAAATCTGGTCTGCTGCTGTTATTTTTATTTGACCCCTTTCCAGTTCCTGGATCTGGTCCAAGGATCCAGTCCCTTCTTTCAAGTACTGCATGAGTAAACTAACAGGGAAGGATCAGAGGAGGGCATGCACTCAAGGATAGACGATAAATCCATAACGTATAGATTCATGACCGGGACCCTCCCACCCCTTCCTTCCCTCATTGAGCACACCTCTTAAGCACCCCTCAAACCTCTTATCCAAAGCTTTTACTTATTTTCAAAGCGGGCTGGCTGTGGGAGGAAAAGGTTCCCCACCCCTGTTATATGCCCTTAGGTACACAACCACCAAATACTCCATTTTAAACCAAGTGCTTGTGCAAGCAGCAGGGGTGAAAGAGGGGGGTCATCAAGGTGACAGCTGTAGGAAGGGGATACTTTATGCCAGGATCCACACACACATTAAGCACCTTTCCCCTAATAACTGTCCCTAAGGGAAGTAGCAGGAGTTAATTGTCCCACTCCCTCTTGAGTTATGTGACTACAACAGGGGGCACTTTGCCACAGCTGGATATTAAGGTGTCAGGCAGCTATCATGGTTCCCATACCAAAGTCCCCACCATCCATATTAACCACCTTCCCCCTTTAACATTGGCCCTGAAGGAAGTGACAGAAGTTAGCATTCCCAACCCGCCCTAAAGCCCAGCTTTGTGAACACACCAAGGGCACTTACCACAGTGTGATGTGAACATGCCAGGAAACGGCCAGGCTACCCCACAGCAGAGCCCCCCTACCGCTATTAAAACACCTTTCCCCTGATCACACTGACCCCCAAGAGAAGTGGCAGGAGTTACTGCCTCACTCCATTCCTAGGTGTATGAATGCGNGAGAAAGAGAGACTCTTGATGTGAAGGTGCCAGGGAGATGCCAGGCTTCCTTACAGCAGAGCCCCATTCTCTCCCCATTAAATACCTTTTCTCTGATCCCACTGACCCCAAGCTAAGTGACACGTGTTCGTGTTAGTGCTCCCCCCACCCCCCGTGTGAACGCAACTCACCACAGGGCACTTTGCCACAGTTTGAGGTGGAGGTGCCAGGACCCCATAGCCCATTCCCCCACTCACCTGCTGGAAGCAGAAGGGCATGGTCAGGACGCTCACCCCCACAATGCTGTTCACGATGTTCATGATGAGGCCCCAGTTGGATCCGGCGGTGGCTGCGGTCGCCATGGTGGGGCGGCGGAGGACGCGCAGCCCCCGGGGGAGGGGCAGCGCCGGGGTCAGGGGTCACGGGGCGGGGGAAGCTAACTCGGGGGGTCAAGAAGAAAACTCGCTAATTCAAGGCCAGGCCCCCCTCAGGGTGGGCTGCCCCGACTCTTCCCACTCGCCAGCAGTAGCAGCCCCGGCCACACACTCACTTCCGGGTTCCACTTGCTGCCAGGAAGCGCAACCAGAGAGCGCAACCCGGGGTTAGAGCGGCTCCGACCGCTCTAGCCATCTCGGAGGACCTGCTCGGGGAACTCAATGGCTAGCTCCAGCCAGGATCCACACCGCAAGCTCTGGTCACTATGGTAACACGGTGTGACGTCACTTCCTGAGACCGCAATGATGCTGGTGTAATCTCTGACTACGCTGTAGGATGACATCATGTCAGGAGTCTTCATGGAAAGGATAGGACAAAAATGTGAAGAAATAAGTAATAAATAAAATGATGTTGCTGTGTCACCGTAGCAGCAGTGCATGATGGCACCATCCCGCCAATGATGCCACTTTGTTGCTATGATGAGTCATCTTATTTGTAAAGTGCCAGGTACATTGCTGGCGCTATATAAATGCTAATAATAATAATAATTAATAATTAATTAATAATTCATGTTGCTGAATGATGTCATTATGTCACCTCATATGAACTGTCGCCATGGTGGTGCTGGTGGTTGGTTTCCGTGGCAACATGGCAATGTCACCATGTTACCTTGGGGATGAAACACAACACAGTGGCGTAGACAGGCTGGCCTGGGCTCATGTCCAGATTTATGGGGTCCCCAAAGGTATGGAGGGGCAGGGCACCGGCACGAAAGCAGCACCACCCCAGCTGCCAGTGGGCCCCCAGCAACGACGGCAACCTCGCCAAGAAGCGATGCCAGCCAGCACTCCACCCACACCCACTCTGAACCCTCTGCAAGCGGCGTAAGCACCACTAAGAAATGTTCCGTGAAGAGGGGTCGAGTGCTCCAGCCCCCTCGGATCATTTCCTAACAACACACCAGTTGCTTGTAAAGGGCCCCTCAGAGATTGGGGGCCCAGGTTTGCTCCAGGGTAAGCTACAGCCCTGCTGCAACGCCGCCCCCATGTCACTGTGATACCTGTAGGACTCCAGCCTAGCAGCCCTCAGACAGACACTTAGCTGCACATAGGGTTATTGCCTCCCTCTGGGCTTTCATCTGGAGAGGACAGGGCCACATCAGCCGGGGCGGCATGAGGCCGGGCAAAGGGGCTCTCATGCCCTTTTCTGACATAACCTCGCTCCTTCGGGAGCATTGTGACATCATGATACTCTATGGGGCAGGGACAAGTCAGAAAGCAGGAATGGCAAAGGAGCTGCCACGCCCTTTTCTAAAACAACCCTGCCACTTGTGGAGCTTCATGACATCGGGATTAAAGTTCCTATGCCCCGCCCCCTTGCTGACATGGCCACTCCCCTCCGCACTCAGAAGCCCTGATTTCTCCAAATTCCTGCTGGTGCCCCTAGCTGACCAAGAAACACTGGGACTTCGTCCCAGAGACTGGATCAAAATCTAGAAAGACAGCAACCCCTAGCCACACTACTTGGCATAGCTGTACACAGGCCTTGGCTGAGCTCCTACAGAGGAGCAAGCACAGCCAGCTGAAAGCCCCCTAGCTGCTCAGACACATCACACTGTCTGCCATGCTCTTTCTGCTCCAGTCAAACCTGGGAGGTGAGTGTGTCACCAGACCTAAGGAAGAAGCAGGCCTCTAGTAATCTAGAACCCATCGCCTCAAAGAGCTCGCTCTGTGTTGAGAGCTGTGAAAGAGTTCCGTGTTGAGATCGAGGCAACCACACAGACCCCACAGAACTCAACTTGCCAAGTCTATGACAATGGGCTTTTTGACTTAAGGGGAAAGTGAATGAAAAAACAAAGGTTTCGAATCAAAGGGCAGGAAGGAGTCCAAAGGGTTATCTAGTCCAGCCCCCTGCCATTAAGCAAGCAAGATCCACCATATATGGGTGATTTCAGATGTTACGTCGTCTGAAATCACCTCAGTCAACCGTGGGGGTGTGTGTGAACGGAGGTGAACGTCTGTTTGCGCGCATCCAGATGGTCACCTCAGTCAACCACCCCCCGCGGTGAACCTAACCACGCTTTGTTCTCCCGCACCATGGCGGCAAACGAAGCGTGGTTAGGGGGAATCTGGAACACGGTGAAGGAAAAGTAACGTCTGTTACCTTACCTTCACCGCGTTCCGGAGTCCTGGCGGTGGGCGGCGGCCAGATAGGCCGCTGCGGCTGCCTGTCTCTGGGAGGGTGGGCGGCCGGGGAGCGCAGGGGGCGGGGCTGTGCGGTCACACACTGCATCGCGCGGCTCTGCTCCCTCCGGGAGGGGGGGTTGCCCGAAAGATGTTACGGCCGGCAGCATTGACCCTGGGCCGTGGTTCAGTGGTCCCCACGGCCGGGGGCAAACGTCTGTTGATGCACCCCTTCACCCCCGCCCGTGGTCCGAACCACCCCATGGCCCGGGGTCAATGCTGCCGGCCGTAACGTCTGAAATCACCCTATCCCTCCCAACATTTTAAGAGGCCAAAGGATAAGCCCCACCCCCTCAGTCAATAAGCTCCGCCTCCAACCCAAGATGTGCTCACAGAGTTTTGTTTGCTCACTATTGTTTAGTTTTTAGCTCTATATTCACTGTTTTTATTCATTGTATATTCCATAGTAAAGTGTGAAATTTAAAGGTGACCCCCTCACCCCGCCCACCTAAAAGTCCACCAGCCAGCCACCACTGACCCCTTCCAACATTCCAAGTGCGTAGGGAAAGAAGTTCTCCTGCTTAATCATTTCACTTAGCTTCTTGTCATTCCAACATATCCCCATTGTCCTCTTAAGTGCTTTTCCTGGGAATCAACAAGTATACCAGACTTTTTGTCTCTCTCTCCTGAAAGAGGGACAGTGGGAACCAGCACCCAAAGAAGGACTGTCCCTCCTAAATAGGCACTGTTGAGAAGTTTGACCATACTATGGTGTCATGATGCTCCCTAAAAAGTGGGATTATATGTGACAGCCCCTTTGCCTTGTCCCTTCTAACATGGCTTCCCCCACTCCCCGTATGGAGCGTCATGATGTCACAATACTCTGAAAGAGGCATGGTTATATCAGATAGGGGTGAAAGAGCCACGCCTCCACCAAGGTGACCCCAAAATCCAGATGGAAGTGGTAACCCTATGTGGACCATGTCAAATGTCTCACTAAAGGCAAGGTATGTTTATTACATCAGCAGCACTAGTTCTGCCATTTTATCAAAGGAGAAGAGAATGTTGGTCTGACACAATTTGTTCTTGTTTATTTTATTACCAAACTGTAGGTGTAGCTGATACTCATATTTATTGATTGATTGATTTATTAAAATGTATACCCCAGTCTTCCCCAAAGGCTCTATGATGACTGGAGTAGTCTGGACTGAGTTAAGTCTGTAGATTTTTTTTAAATTCTCATGAAAGGACCCAGTAACCTTGTTGTTTTCTCTTATTCTGCCATAGCTGCAGGTTGCTGTTATTCGGATGGATCGTGTCTATAAAGAATCCCGTTTACTTTACAGTTTCTGACTTACAGTAAGGTCAAGGCCATTACAAATAATTTGTCTCCGAGTCCTCAACAATGATTGTCCAGTCCCAGGTGAGTCTATAACTAGAGTTTTCAAGAACTGCTTTTGGTTGCTGTTGCTAATAAGGAACTAAAGAATCAATGAGTTAAGTTGATGGGATATTGCTTGATGGACCTATTCATTATTATCTTTTCGGTGTAGTCGTGGACAGAGCATTTGTCCACTTGAGGGATCTAAGAGCTCTGTAAGGAAAAGCTCCACAGGCAAGTGAGAAAATTGCAACAGCAAAGACTGCCGTCCTGGAGCATGGTGGGGAGTCTGGGGAGGATCAGTTGCTGTCGTCCTCCCATGGGATTTCGAAGGGGGCAATGGAATTTCTCACCTTCTCCTCTAACTCTTCATCCAAGAGCACCACTCACTGTCTTCCCTGCCCCCAGTTCCCGCTGCTGAGACTCTAAACTGCTCCCTTACCAGCTATGCCAGAGCCCGCCCACCTGCCTAGTATCCCCTCACTACTGCTACCCCTGTCCTCTGAGATAATGTCAGGATTCTGGAGGATCCCTGGGACTGGAGGCTTCAGAGGCAAGGAGCCTTAGCTGCTCTGTCATTGGACTGTGCTAGTGAGACAGAGGTGGGGGAGCCTCTGGCTGTGTAGCCTGGACACTTCCCATCCACCAAGCTCTTGATTGGCCAGTCTGATTCAAAGCATCTGATAGGCCCAGGGATCCCATATAAGATCAGCAATACAACCAGGAAGTGTTCCAAACAACCTATTTGGCCTGCTATTGCTCAGAACCCAGCTTCCCCTGATTCCTATCTCAGCATGTCTTGTGTCTGATGGATACCCCAGATCCTGGCCTCACACCGCCTATAACTATGGCTTTGGTTCACCCCCAAGGCACTGATGACCTAAAACGCACTGGCTATTGACCATGATCAGTCTGTGAGGCTCCTGCATACTCATGGATCCTCTCATCAGCTTGACAGGTGAGAGGCATCTGGCCCTCTGATCTGCCTCCAAGGCCTGAAAGTTGAGCCCTACTCCCCAGGCTGGTTATCATTTAAAGCAGCTGGGCACCAGAAACCGGGCTCTCTGCCCCTCTTAAAGGGGCAGGGAGCCACTTTTCAATGTGACCAGCTATGCTTGCTTATGGGGCTCTAAGCAGGGGTCTGGCTCACCCCTTGTCTCCCGTGTGCGTTCGTGAGGGAGTACGCCCATTCATGGAGGGAAGGAGGCCCTGACACAGGGGGCCTGTAAAGAGAGATGCTTTGGGAGAAGCAAATAAAGGGTGAAGGTGCCAGCAGCGAGTGGATGTGAATAAACGCTCTCAACATGGCAGGGCTCAGGGCCACAAGGGGCTGGATTGGCAGAGAACAAACCCACTCCCCCCAGGAGCACAGGGCCAACCGGTTTGTACAGGAGAGTGATTCCAGAGTGGTTTGCATAACTCAAGGAAGCTGCTCATCCTGGAGGATCCCAAAGCATTTTCCAAACGAGGTCTGGACAAGGTGGGACTACAGGCAAACAGCCATCCACCCAAGCGGCACCATGAACATGCCATGCTGGGAAGGGAAACTCGGTGAGGAACATAGGCCACGCAGCTTTGACCTAAAAGGCCCTGGCCACATCAGAAAGGAACGGGAGATTCCTTTTACCCTGCCTCCTTTAGGTCAAAGCTGCATGGAAGGTGACAACGCTAGTTTCTGTGGAGCAGCTGCAGACCACCTATCTCATGGCCTCGTAGAGCATCCCTGGACCACACTGTACTAGTGAGGCAGCCACCAGTGCAAGGGTTTTTGCTGTCTTAAGCGAGCCCAGCTCCCTCGGTCGCCTCTCCTGCTGTGGAGCTTATTGGCAGCTGCAGTTTGTGTCACCCCCTTCAACTTGCTGCCCTAAACGGGCACTGCCTCTGTGCTAGCACCGGCCCCGTAGAGGGGAGTCTGCGGCACGCTGCCCGTTGCGTTGCTTGCCCATTCATTATTTAAATGCAGTTGCATCTAAGGCTGATCATAGGAGCCCGTAAGCGAGAAGGCCAATGTCACACTGACATGGCAGGGAAGCTTTAAGGCTGCCAGATGTCATAAAGCAGGCTGGTGTGGGGCTGGGACACCAAGACTAACCACAGAGTTTCAAACTAAGAGCGCTTTTGAGATGTGCCAACCACATCTGAAGAGAAACGGTTCTCCACCCATGCCATACGTGGACCCACCCACGTGGATGAAACCACATCTAAAATGCTGGCAGAGAGGGGCAGGGGGACATGGATTTTTACAAATAAAACGGGGTGAATTTTGTGGGGGACAAAAAGGATACCTGAGAAAGTTGAGGCTGAGGAGGGATGTTGACAACCCCTGCCCGAATTGTCATTTTATTTTTGCCCACATATGCACACCCACAGACCCGCAACGTCATGGCCCAGACGGTCTGTATTCACACCTGCTCAGGCCACACACACAACCACACCCCTACACAGACCCACATGCACGCACTCATACACACTTCCCACACACAGACACAAAGAGTTCCAGACCCCTCCCCCCCCATGCATACCCCCTGTGATACGCTGGCTGGGCTTCAGCCACAGGAGTAGGCCCCAAAACCTCCAACTTAGGCAAGTTTATTCACTTGTCAGTACTTGGTTTGTAAACTTACAGCCCAGAGTCCATCCCTTCCCAGGCTTTACCATCTAGCCCTACATGCAGGCGTTCAGCCTCCCGGCAGAATCAGCCTCCCAGAGAGACCTAAGGGCTGGCTAGTTCTCCTATAGATCTGATCTCCAAAGCCACTGACTAGCCTGACCTGACTGTTATCAGGTTCTATATAGTCCCTGGAGGGGCGGGGCCACAGCCCAGACCACTATTTTTTAAAGGGGCCCAGTCAACCTGTTACACCACCCTTTGCACACAAACCCATACATGGACCCTTGCAAACATCCATATACACTCATGCTTGCATGCACACCCACACAAATGCAACCATACATGGACACTCCAGTCACATTTACGTGCTCATTCACTCACCGTACGTGGACGCTCCAGTCACATTTACGTGCTCATTCACTCACCATACGTGGACGCTCCAGTCACATTTACGTGCTCATTCACTCACCATACGTGGACGCTCCAGTCACATTTACGTGCTCATGCACTCATCTCTGTACACCAATCATCTCTCTCTCTCTCTCTCTCTTACACACACATGAGCGCGTGCGTGCACACACACACTCATTCACGCACAACTATCTCCAACCAGAAGTGTCCCCCTAGCCCATCTCTGCCTTGCCACAGGTTCTGGGGACCCAGCCCAGCCCCTACCTTCCCCCTTTATTTTCGGATCTCCTCTCTTTCCAACGCACACTAACAGCTCTTGGAAGCTTCCTTCCTCCCTTTCCCACCATTGGCATGTTCCAGCATGGGACTGACACCAAGAGTGATGTCGACAAACCACCCAGAATTTTCCAAACCCAAAAGGAGTAAATTTAGCAACTCGGGCCTGGTGGGCTGCTAGGTTCCCCCACTCCACTCCCTCCCTCTTCTGTTTATATAACCCCAAAGCCATAAAAATGACAACACGTCCAATAGCCGGGACTGGATCTAATTTACCGCCGTCAGCCCCTTGCAAACCGCAGATAGGCTGCAGCCTGGGACACCTCGATTCAATTATATGCTACAATGAAATTCCATGGACAGTGGCCCAGGGCTGATGGACAGGGTTAAACCTGGGAATCCCAGATGCTGGAGGTTTTGTACTCCAGAGCCGGAGAAGGGCTCGCAAACCTGTAATGAGGAATTTCGCAAGAGCTTCAGAACTTTTGCATGTCAGTGTCACGGGGTCTGGTGCAGAGACGCCTTCATCCTGCTAGAGAGCACGGCCCAGGGGCTGCTGGGGTTTTGTGCAACAGCAGAGAGGAGGCCTGTTCAGAGCATGTGCTCAGCACCGGGCTTGTTCTGGCTGATCCACTGCAAGTGCATGACAGGGGCCCTCGCGGCTGCCATGTCAGAGAGAGCATTTGAAACCAAGAGGATGACACAGGAGCCTTCTTCCTAATCAGGCCGGGGAGATGGAGAGCAGGGCAGGGAGTGCTGGGGAAGGGGCAGGCACGTTAAAAGAGGCGCAAGCCGAAAGGGAGCAGGCTTGCGGGCCCATTGGCATGAGGAGGCTGAAAGGGCCCTGGTGCAGAAGGTGGAATACCTGTGCCTGCCCACAGCAGCAAGGGGATGCAGCTGCACCAGGACCCACAAGCCTGGGGGCCCCACTGCCTGTCCCTATTAGAGCTATGCCTAGGATTGCCACCTCGCCTGAGGAAGAATCCCTGAGGCTGCTCATTTGTATCCATTTGCATCTATTTGGCTCATGTACATTAATGCCAATTTAACACTGGGCAAATAAACAAGCTAGGGGCAGGCTATGGGGTGCAGGAACTGGGTGCAAAGGCACGGGGGTGCAAGGGTGGATGTGCAGCCCCATAGCCCATGCACAGAGGTGCTCTCAGGGCAAGGGTCCCCTATCTGACTGCAACCAAAGCAGGAACTTCCCCTGGGCAGCGGGGTCTGAATAACGCTGCACGGCTCCCTCTCTCTCCCTCAGCGCAGGTGAAGGCAGGTAAAATAGAAGGTGATCGTTGACCGACCTTGAGAATGACTGGCTTAATCCTGAGCCCAGAGATGATGCTTCAAACCCCTGAGAGGCAGTCACTTTAGCTATGCCCTTTCACTAGCCCCCTCAGTGATCTGCAATTGCTCCCTGGATCAACTTGCCTTGCATTGTCCAAGTGAAATAAGCTTGAGGGGCCATAGGGGGGAAGGGGGGGCACACCTCTGTACATATTTGCATACAGGTGTGTGCACACACATACAGATATTTATGTGACTGAAAACATATTCACCATTTCTTTAGTATAGCACCACCAGGGTTCAAAGCACTTAACAATCCTTATCTAGTTCCCCCTCACAACATCCCTGTCAGGAAGGTCATCATTATTTCCATTTTACAGACAGAAAATTGAGGCCAAGAGTGACCTGCCCAAGGCCACCCAGTGAGTTAGTGGCTAAGACAGGACTTGAACGCTGGTCTCTGCGACTCAAGTCCAACACCTTATTTGCTAGGTTACACCAACTTCTGCGTGGGTGAGCACCCACACAGAAGAGCTTGTGCATCTATATTTCTTTGTGTGCCTGTACATAATAATATAGTTTTGTGGCTGTATATATCATAGGTGGACAAATAGCGGCTCGGGAGGCATAGGTAGCTCTTGAGCACGTGTACTGAAGCTCTCGTTGGAAGTGGCTGACTGTGGGACGCACGGCTGCTGCTGGAGCCTCCTGGGGTCTGTGGGAGTAGCAGAAACATGCCCTTCGCCGCTACTGCTGCTGCCTAAACCCACCAAAGCTCTGAGAGGGGTGCAGGATTTAGGAATAGCAGCTCTGCCCCGTCCCGGGGATCCGGGAAGTCCCTATCGATGTGATGCATCTTGGACTTGGGAACTTGGCCCACCCTTGGTATATATGTTTAGGTGTTGGTGTGCATGTAAGGCATAAGGCGTGTGCACATGTGGATGCATATGCACATCTAAGCATGTGAAAATGGGTGTGTGCATGGTGTGTGTGTGTGAATGCATCACATGATCAGTGTCTGCCGCTACACCTGAGCAGCTCTCCCCCCCCCCCCCCCCCCCCCCCACTTGGATTACATCCCTTGAAGCCTGGAGCAGGGACACACTGTGAGGGGGTGGGCAAAGCCTGACTAACCCCACCTCTTTCAGAGCATCATGACCCTGTGATGCTACATAGGGGCAGGGTCACATTAGCAAGGGGGCAGGAAAGTTCCTATAACCCACCCTGTCCAACATGGCTGCACCCCTCCTCCCGGAAACGTCATTTTCTGAACCAGAGAAATCCAGGACTTCCCTGATTCTGGGTCAAAACTCAAAAGTCTTTGTGCAAAACTCCAGGAGATGGCAAACCTACTCAGCGCCTCTCTGGTAAAGGGACTAGGTTTTGAAAACCGCTAATTGGACTAGGCCATGCGCCACCCGCCACATGGCCTAAATTTGCATAAAAGTGTATACATTAATTCACAAACTGACACAGTTAAATAGGTCAGGCATGCGCGCAGACACACACACACTCCCAAAGCCAGCCAGAGTAACAGACACACTTGCTAGCAGTGGAGCTGGGCTGGCCTTAAGCAGGGCCAGTAGGGACCATGGTCCAGGCCCTGTGGTTGGAGAGGGCCCCACTGGAAGGCCAGTCCTGGGAGCCTCAGGACCAGTGCTTTGGAGGCTCTGGGACAGGCTATCTCTATGAGGCCTTCTCTCCCTGCCTGGGACTCTCCGCTGGCTGCTTCCATCCGGCAGGCCCCTGCCCCTTCCCATTGCCCCATCTACTAGTGTGGGGGGATCAAGGCCCTGCAGGAAGGGGGGATGGGGATGGGGCTATGGGAAGTGGAGCCATGGGGGCCTCACGTTTTATTTTCACCCAGGACCCCACAAATTCAAAGGCCAGCCCTGCAGTGGTGGTGGCGTGGGCTAGCTCCATCTTGCACCCCCCAGCAGCAACATGCAGCTCTCTCTCATTCTGCCTGGAAGCCAGGTGGGACATTTAGAAACTCTTGCCTGGCTGCTGGAGGGCAGCATGACCTGGCAGACGAAGCCGGCTTTCTAGGCCCTAAACTCTCTGGTGGCTACTGCAGAAAGGGCAGTTTCATGGCTGGGTCTGGAAAATGGAGAAGCCCCTCCCCTATCCCCACCACAACAGGAGCCCTCTTGCCTTGCCCTCCATCTCCCCGGCTTTGATGCTCCGGCCCCTGAGCGTTGGTGGTGTAAAGCAGCCCCAGGCCAGAGCATGAAGGATCAGGCTCTTGCTTTCCCTCCCTTCCCACCCCCGTCGTCTGTGCATCCTAGCTCCACAGGCCCCCAGTAACAGCCCACCACGGGGCAAGGCTGATCCAAGCGTCTTCAGTCAAGTGAGGCCATCTGTGGTTCTCCTCCCGCCCACAGTGGTCCCATGGTGGTGGGAATCCCTGTCAAACCTGGGTTTCCTCACAGCTTGGCTGCCAGAGAGGAATCCCCTCCCCACTGCACAGTGTTTTCTATCCTGAGGCCTCTAGGCTAAGCAGCAGATGAGTCCAAGTCCCCCCCCCCCTCCAGCCCCTTAATGAAGTTCAGCTGAAATTAACACGCTTGGAAGCGAGCCCACACTCACTCGCTGGCCCCGGCCCAGTTCCTGTTCCTGGCAGCTCAGTTTGGGGCATTGCTGTACAGGGGCCTGTTGTATTTATTGTTTGTTTGGAAATGGAGGCCGTTAGCTTTAAATTTCCACCAATGTGCCAGTCACATGGCAGTGCTAATGCCACGGGGCCCTCCTTAGCTGCTGGAGATGCCAGGCAGGGGTGCGGGCTTCACATTGCGATATTAAACCTGGTATTCCTTCTCGTGGGGTGTCAGTGCTGGAGGCTCACAAGCAAACACAAAAGCCAGGCCCAGATTGCCCGGTTCTGGAACAGGGACTGAACCCCCCAAAGCCAGACCCAGATTTCCCAATTCTGATACAAAGACAGGTAGGGTTGCCACCTAGGTATATAATTCCAGGCCACTTATGAAACATACATGTTGCAGGGCATGCATTGGTACCAATGCAGATCCTGCAACATGTATGTTTCATATGCGGCCTGAAAAAATATAAATAGGTGGCAACCCCAATTTAGGCAGACCACATTGCCTATTGCTGCTGGGTAAGATGGAGCCAGCCGCCCCACCTGCCACCCTCACTGCAGGGTTGGTCTTTGAATTTGTAGGGACCTGGGCAAAACTAAAATGTGAGGCCCCCATGGCTCCACTTCCCATAGCCCCATCCCTTTAACCCCTTCCTGCAGGGCCCTGATCCCCCACACTAGTAGATGAGGCAAGGGGAAGGGGCAGGGACCCACAGGATGGAAGCAGCCAGCGGAGAGTCCCAGGCAGGGAGAGAAGGCCTCATAAAAATAGCCTGTCCCAGGGCCTCCAAAGCACTGGTCCTGAGGCTCCCAGGACTGGCCTTCCAGTGGGGCCCTCTCCAACCACAGGGCCTGGACCATGGTCCCTATTGACCCCGTTTAAGGTCAGCCCTGCTCCACTGCTAGCAAGTGTGTCTGTGACTATGGCTGGCTTTGGGTGTGTCTGTGCGCATGCCTGACCTATTTAATTGTGTCAGTTTGTTCATTTATACACGTTTATGAAAACTGAGGCAATGTAGAGGGTGGAGCATGGGCTATTCCAATTAGCAGTTTTCAAAACCTAGTCCCTTTACCAGAGAGGCGCTAAGTAGGGTTGCCATCTCTTGGACAAAGGCCGAACCCCTCCAAAGCCAGGCCAAATTGCCTGTTTTGTCGACCCAACCCCGAAGCTAGGATACAGCCTCCCCATCCTGGTTGAAGCTTACAAACCCCAAGAGGTTTCTGCTGGGTCTCAATAGAACTGGATCCACCCACTAATTTTGCTCCCCCAAATCCAGAAGTCTCTCCATTCCGGTCTCCAAGCGCAGTTCTAGAAAATTCAGTGCCAGAAGCAGTGAGGAAAAATGATTTGGGGAGAAAGGTGTCTGTCATGAGGTCGTGGGTTCAGTTCCCAGCACTACCTCAGACTTGTTCTTGGGCAAAAGTCACTTTGGTGAATGTCCATGTCTCTTCTCTATGTAGCAGGGAGGGCAAGGGCTACCTCTTCTCCTGACCATGTGGAAGTTCCCTAATGCCTTTTGCCTTAAGAGTTCCCCTCAACCCCCCAGAACAAGCCTACACAGAACAGGCCCGTATTCTTGCCACTTTAGCCTTCGGCTGCCAATCCAAATAAAAATGGCGACCCCAGACGAGTAAATCACATAGGATCCAATCCTGAAAACAGGAGCTCTCCTCAGACATCGTCCTGCTGGGAACTAGCTTCTCCTCCTGGCTGTTACAAAAATCCAGCTGAATCACACACACACACACACACACACACACACACAGAGTGACAAGCGAGCTCTGCCCGAGCCAAGTGCACGCTCCCCCTGAAACAAACGCCACAGCGCTTGTATAATTTGCAGCAATTGCGCTGGCTAACCGCAAGAATTTGCTCTACAAAAGGTTTGCAAGGAGGTGGAACCCGTCCGCCTAATTCCCTCCAGGTGCCAGTTAGGCTCTGGCGGCTCAGGGCAGTAGGTCTGTGTTGTCTTTTCATGCTTGTGCGTCCACACACCCCTCCTTCGCCGGCCACGCACTGAGAGCATGGAATAACCTGCTAGCTAACAGCGAGGCTACGGTCATCCTGTCCCAAGAGACTGGCAGCCTCTTCCCCTCCCAGGAGCTCTTCCAAGGGGAAGTTGCTGAGGGCATCCAGCGTCTCCCATCTTCGTAAATCCCCTCTGGCCCTCTGCTTGTCAGCGCTGGGGAGTGCCGCATTCTCACAGGGGAATAAATGCAAGCCCCAATCCATAACCCGCTTTGGAGCAATCCCAGTAAGTGGCTTCTGGATCATTGTCATAGAGTCTTTGGTACAGGAGTGGGGAGCCTTGTCCTTACCATGGGCCAGTTTGGAAATGAGAGCCATACAGAAGTTGGGGATGGGCAAGCTTAAGGGTTGCATGCTAGGGTGACCATTGACCCTGATTTATACAGGCCAGGCCTGTTTTTGAAGCGGCGCTGCCACTTTCACTCCCACCCCACGAGGGCAGCAGCAGCAGCAGCATGTGGATTTGGAGGTGAGCCAGTGGTCCCAGCACTGGGGATTGGGGAGAGGGGGAAGGGTAGTGTTAGGGTTACCTTAACAGCCAGAATTTCCAGCACATGACCACTTTTTTTTTTTTTTAATCCACCCAACCCCATCCAGGTGGATTTTTTAAATATGCACCCATGGCCTGGATTTTGCTGGCTGCCGAATGCATACACATACATAGCTCCCCGCTAGCATTTATGAAAAATTCTTGCAATCTTAGGGTCTGATCTAAAGCTCATGAGAGTCAATGGGATTCAGCCCATTTCCTTTCAGTGGGTTTTGGATCAGGCCATGACTAGCAAAAGAGCCAGCGTGGTGTAATGGCTACGTGCGCAGTACTCGGCTCAGAGGGGAACCCTGGTTCTGGTCTTGCCTTGCCAGAAACTCACTGGGTGACTGTGGGCCAGTCACAATAGTCTCTCAGACTAACCTACCTCACAGGTTTGTTTGTTCAACTGTTATATGTAAAGCGCTCCGTGTGCTATATAAAAACAAAGATGATTATTATAGGTACTGGTGCATTCCCTTCCCCAGGGCTTGTTGCTCAGCCCTGGTTGGGGGAAGGAGCCCTGAGCCAGCTGTACTCTTCCTCCAGTTCCCTCCATGTCCTGTGTTTCTCCCCCTATGTCCTGTATTCTGGGGATTCACCAGTGGCTACTCAAGGTGAGGAAAGAAATAGGGCGTGTGTGCCCACATCATGGATCTGTGCCATGAATCCCATCCTTGTGCATATGCCCTCAACTCTGCTTCCTTTCCCTGAGCTTTTATTTTTTACCTTGACACTCCCATTTTGGCCTACAGGAGGGTCAAAACCACCCCCAGTTTCTATGCAGCTCTCATTTCCAAATCCCTACCCCCAGGTAACCTCTCCACACAATGTTCTCCACCCTGCCTTCCTCTTCCCAAGCATGGGCAGGGACAGCTGATGTCCTCCCCATGTCAGCTACTGTTGGGCTCCAGTTCTGCTGAAGCAAGCATGTTACTGTTGGTAGCAAAGAAGCGTGGGAGGTGGTGGTGGATCTTCACAATCTGTTCCCTCTGCTTCCCTGGCTCTGGCCCCCGACCCCTTCTCCTTTCTTCGGCTGCCTCTTCCTGCTCCTGGCCTCTGTTGTGTGCCCCATGGGGAGGGGAGAGTGGTGGTGCAGTGCTGCCTTTTGCCTGGCCAGTGACAAGAGAAAGCCATGGGTGGCCCGTACGCAGAACCCTGTAGCAGGGAGATGAGACAGAGAGTGAACTCTCACGGAACTCTTCTAAACGCTGATGTCCACGGGCCCCCGGAAACTGTATAATCAGCCCCAGATGATCCCCTGATCGCTGTTGCGTGTGAGACACTGAGTTCCAGCCCTGCTTTAACCTCGGATCTGACAAATAGATCAGATCTATTCTCTGTAAAGTGCCAGGTACATCGCTGCCGCTATATAAATGCTTATAATAAAATAATAATTATAATAAACATCCCATCAGAGTTTAAAGTGGGGCTGGAAATCACAGGGCCTCACTCTCATGCAACAGCAATCTGGGGATCATCTGGGGCTGATTATACAGTTTCCAGGGCCCCCCAGACATTGGTGTTTAGCAGAGTTCTGTGTGAGTTCACCCAGGGGAGGGGGGCGGGCCAGGAGATATGCCTCCACTCCAGGCGTACGTATGGCCTAGGGGGCCCTAGAGCTGGCCTTACTACAGCGTGACCACCCTAGACCCTGCTAATTTCTCTGTTTCTAGAGGCCCCGGGGTGGTCCGTTTTCACCCGAGCAGAGTGTGGTGCCCCCACTCCATCCCAGTGGGGGCCCAAACATGACCACCTCCAGCCCTCCACAGAGGGTGCCTCTCTCAAGGGGCAAGACCGTAGGGGAGGGGCCCCAAGGATCCCCCCATTTTACCTTGGTCTTGGATCCTGCACATTCTAAGGCTGGTCCTGCTAGGGCCCCTGGATTCTTCACCCATTGTGGGAAACAGGACTGACCCCTGGGGAGTGCCTAGAGTTTGTGGCAGTACAAGATCACAGTTAGAGCCTGTTATTAGCCAGGTTCAGGACACTCCCCATGGCACAAGCTCAGGCCCAGCTCCTTTCCCCGATTGCAGCAACATGGTGGGGAGCTTGCAGTTAGAGAGGCCAGTGGAGATTCTTCAGCTCCTCCCTTTTTAGTTAGAAGCCTTGCTATTCTAAGGGTGTTCTCGAAGCCATGGCTTCTGGGATTCTCCGCAAATGCCAAACTGTGCCAGGACTTGTCAGGACTCCGCTCCGGTGCCACCACCAGACCGTGTCAGTGCCGCCACTCTGCAAAACCCCACCAATGACTGGGTGCAGACGCACCACCCTCTCCCCTCCACGTTTCACCCAGACTCCAGGGTTTAACCCAGTTTCTGGGTTCCAGGGAAGTCCCAGAGAAGCACTTGTGGCTAACCCTAAAGAACTGGAGCGGTGGGGACGGCCATGTCAGAAAAAGGGTTGGCCATAGGGATTTTCCTGCCTCCTTTCCAATGTGGCCCTGCCCTATTAGGGCACCATGATGTCATGACACTCCGCAAGGGTGGGGTTACATCAGAAGGGGAGAATGGCAGCCCCTTTGCCTCACCCCCTGCAGAGCATCATGACATCATAAAGCTGTATGGCTTTTTCTGGAAAGGGGACCTTAGTTGGGACTGGGTTGCCTTAGCTGGAGGCTTTGCCCCTTCCTCAAGCATATTCTGGCCCTTTACCAGCCTCTCTCTCGGGTCAAAAGGTGGAACGTCAGGGGCTGACTTGAGGCCCCCTCCCCCTGTGCCTTCTATTTTACAAATTGACTACTGCTTCCATAGGCAGAATTCTAGGGTACGGATTGACACAGCAGTTCCTCAGCCTGTCCCTAGCACCGATTCTCACCCCCAATAGAAAGGAAAATTGGGTCCTTTCCTGGAAATTTACCTTCCAAACTTCTCTCCAGACCGTAGTCCTGATTTTCAGAGCACTCTCTAATCAGTACGGGCAGAGCCATGGCACTCCATAATGATCTCTTCCAAGTTGAGACCATGACTTTAATAAGGGCTTATTCATAGCAGGCCTTTGCCCTTGCAAATGCACCAGTTGTTCCTTAATCTGCATTTGCCTTGACCCCACAGCAATGCAGCTTCTGGCATCCTTGCATTTCAGTGGCCATCAGGTAACAGGAAATGAGGGGTTGTCATGGTACACAGGAAGTGGCAAGGATTTTGCACAATGCTGCTGGGGGCGGGGGGACGGTTTGCCTGGGGCTTCAATTATCCCTGCGCAGGATGGATTCTGCACTGCTGCTGCAAGCATAGTCATTTTCACAGAATTTTGCATCTAATCAGATTTGTCACAGAAATTGCCTCTGGCAACATAGAGTTGCAGTCTGAATGGGGAACACCATGCGCTAGCCAATGGGATGCCAACACTGTGAGAGCAAGCCAGTGGGTGCTGGCACTGTTAGCAGCTGGTATATACTCCAGGGTCCATAGAGCCTCATCCCACACCTACTGAAGATAAGCAACCTCCCCCACCATCACCCTGATAGATCCTTGGGGTATTCGTGAAGGTTTTGTCAAGGCACAAAGATGTTCAAAATGGATACAGGCTGAAACCTACACTCGGGAACTAGAGCCGATTGAGACAGCATCAGGGTCTGGGGGGTTGGGAGGAACTGTGATAGTATCAGGGTCTGAGGGGATGGGCCCCCTGTTGGAGAAGGGTTGCTGCTGTCTCCTTAGGGCCCTTTTGAAGTTAGTCTCAGGACTTGGGTCAGAATTTATCTCATTTGCATCCCAATTGCTGTCAACATCCTTACCCACTCTACCGGTGTCTGACCATGGGTCCCAAGAAACTGAGCCAGCTGGGCCTCGGGGTGGGGTGGGGTGGGGTAGCTCCCTAGAGCTGAGGGGCTGTCCTCATTATTTATTTAGCACCAGTAACGCACTTGGCAGTGAACAGTCATGATTAGAGACAGGTCCCTGCCCCCAGAGGGCTTACAATCTAGGCTGGACAAGGGAGAGGGGGCATGTGGAGAAAACGGATACATGAATGAAGTTACAAGGTGCACGTGCTTAGTTTAGTTACAGGGGGGTAGGGCAAAGAAGGGGCTCTGAAAGACAAGATGGTACAAAAAGAAGCATTAGTGAGCAACTATGGGGGCAAGGAACTAGGGAAAATCTTGACATAAGAGCTAGGTTTTTAGGAGGGATTTGAAGGCTGAGAAGGAGGGAGCAGAGTCTATGTACTTGAGGGGGGAATTCAAGGCATAGAGGGGCAGCCTGGAAAAAGGGGCAAAGACCGTTTAGGAGCAGGAGACTCTGGGGTGGGTGAGGGTGTTGGTTCCAAGAAGGAGTGAAGTTCCAAGGTGGGAACGTTGTGAGAGAGGAGGGCAGAAATGTGAGGAGGGGCAAGGCCGTGAAGAGCCTTGCAGGTGAAGACAAGGCATTTGTGCTGGTTGTGAGGGGGGGAGAGGGAGCCAGTGGAGGAAGGAGACGAGGGACTGAACATGATCAAAGCAACAGGTGAGATGGATGACCTTGGCAGTGGAGTTTTCAACAGGACACTGGCACTTCCTCCCTTCCCCGACTGGCCTTTTCTCCAGGGAGCTGCTGGGGTGTCTCTGGCTCTCAGCAGTGCCCATCACTTCGCTCTCAATGCCAGCAGATGTTCATCCTGCCAATACCACACCAGAGGCCTGGCTGTCTCCCTATGGCTGCTGGGAATAGCAGGGGCCAGCTGTAGCCCGCGTCTTCATCGTTGTTCTCACCTCATTAGGGGCACGCGCATGCCAGCACTAATGAATGCTGCTCGGTCCCCAATCAGTTTGCAGCATCAAGAGGCAATATAGCCACTGGCCTCCTTGCTTTTCATTCCTACCTGCTCATGATGGATCGGTTGCCTGCTGCTGCCAGAATTTAGCCACCTCTGGCTGCTCCCATGAGACCGCCCTGGTTTTAGCTGTGGAGCCAGCTTTGCTGTTTTAACACTTCGGAGGCTGCACCCTCCCATTGGGTTTCATAGTGGGGGACTCCCAAAGCTGAATAGAGGTGGGAGAGCGTTCTGGATAACAGAAACCAGCAGAAATACCAGGCGGTGACTGCCCATTTGTGAATGGGGGATGGGTGCGTTAGCTTGGCATATGCCACTCAAAAGCCCACGTTCTGCCATTTGGCAACGGGCCAGGCCTGGGCTACTCCAAATGCCCATGTATTCCTGGCAATGCCCCCTACCCCTGAGTCAGCAAACGGGGCTTGAAAGGGGGCTCAGTCACCAGCCGGGGCTTTAAGGAGTAGGGCCCCCTTCATCACAGCTGTCTGGTGACACAAAGGCTGGTATTTAGGTGGGGAGGCTGCTATGAACTTGTTATCTGCTCAGCACGTCGGGGGTTAACAAGAGCAGCTGGGGGAGCTGAGGTGGGCGTGTCAGTCCTTGGCTGATCTCCTCTGGCAGGAAATGGGCAAGCAGCTGCCACAACCACAGATGCCATAGGGGTGCTCCCCTGCTCCCAGGCCGTTAAAGGATCATGCGAGGGGAGCATGTTCAGCACCTGGGAGGAGAAGTCAGTGAATCCCTAGAGAGACCCCAAGGCTGGGAGGGGACTGGCCTGAGGAACAGGGACGAGGAATATTCTGTGCCCTCATAAGTCACCCAAATCCAATCTCTTCTTCACCCCCTGCAAAGGCCCAAACTCCCCTCACAGGAGTGGCAATGACCTGCAGAGGCCCCTCACATCAGCATCCCCTGCTGGCAGGAGAGGGGAGTGCAGGGTCTCAATATGGCCTGGCTGATAATGGTGGGGGGGATCGCCTAGAAAGAAACCACCAGACCGTGTACACCCATTGGAAATTACTCCGCTCTCTCTCTGGGGAAAACAGGTGCCTGGCTCCTGTCCAGCAGTTACTCTGCTCCACACAGAGCTCCCCTGCTGGGTTGTAGATGATGTGTCCCTCAGAGCACCATACATGCCTCCTCACATGATGGGACAAGCCCTGCCCCCTGTCAATAAGCTCCACCCCTCCATAGGTAAGCTCCACCCCCTCACAGAGACCTCTCCCAACATGGTACGTTCATAAAGTGGGACAGAAGCTCTCCCGCTTCTCTTTCTAGTTAGTTTCTTGTTTCATCATCTCTCTAGTGTCCTCTCAAGTGCTTTTCCTAGGAGGCACCCAGGAAAGAGGTGCCCAAGGCTCCAATATGGGTCTTTTTGTCTCTCCCCTGAAAGAGGGATAATGGGATTCAGCACCCAAAGAGGGACTGTCCCTCCTTAGTAGGGACTGTTGCAAGGCATGAGCAAGGGCAGGAATGAGTTCTTCAGGAAGATGACTAGCAGTTCCCCCTCTCACAGCCATTGTCTCCAGCTCTCTGCAGTCTCTCGCAGCCCTGATATTCCCCCTTCCACCCCAACAGCCGTCACACATACACTCAACACCAACAATGCCCCCCAGTGACAACTTACACTCCCCCACACCCTCTGCATTCCAGCTGCTCCAAGCCTCATGGTCAGGTTTTCCAAGGTAAAGCATTCGATCGCCATCTCTTTGCTCTTCTGGGGCCGGTCTGGCACTGATCCCAGGATTTTACTGGTCACAGTATTTGCAACGGCTGTTACTCTGTAGGTTTTCCCTGGGGCCTTCCAAGGTGCGCTCTCCTGCTGGCTGATGTGAGTGCCCTCGCTAACTCTTCTGTTTCTGACTGGAGTGGGCAGTATCCTGCTGGGAAGGGAGCTCAGGCCTGGACAGCATGGGGTTGTGGGTCAGGACTGAAGGGGCATAGACTCCCATTTTGGCCTATGGGAGTCTCGGGGTCAAACCACAAGAGGCAGCAATCCTAGGCACAGCAGAGTGGGGAAACCAGGGGCTGGGACTGAGGGACAGGATGGGGAGGGGTGCAGCTCAGGGCAGTGACACTGGCAGCAATGGGAAGGGAGGGTGCCTTCAAGCTGGCGTCGGTCTGTCTGTCAGGGAGGGGCCAGCATTGCCCTGCAGAGACCAGCCTTGGGCCTACTTTTCACCCCTTATCTGGGGAAGAGTGCTGAGGCCCCTGGGTTCTGTTCTCAGAACACTCACTGCATGAACTTGGGCGAGTCATAGCCAAGCCCTGTGGGGCAGCCCAGCAAGTCCTCAATGCCACCCCCATCCCCATCAGGCTAGAAATCCCGCTGTGGCCCATGGTCAGGAACGGAGCTGGGGAGACAGCCCCCACCCCCACTACACTCTGCTGCTGTGGGTGCACCTGGCTTGTCAGCAAACCAGTGTGCGGGCAGGGAATCCCCAAGGTGGGGTGGAACATTCACACATCTGTGTCGGAGGGAAGGGAGTAAAACCAAACCAATCTCCACCCCCCAGGGGTGCACAGGGTCCCTCCCTCTGCAGCCACCTGGAGCGCACTGATCCTCTGCAGCCAGCGGGCAGACCCACAATCCCAACTCACGTGCACTCACCCACACTGACCTCTAAACTCACTTGCTCCTTGCCGTAACTGCCTTGTAGGCTGCCCAGCTTCCAGGCCCATCCTTGTTTTGAAGAGTAAAAGGGAACATGCCTCTAAATGTGGATAGAGAACCCCATCTCCCAGCTGGGGGGACAGCACACCTTTAGGGGAGAGGGGGGAGATGGGGGTGTCAGACATTTAGGTGCATGTTGGACCTTTATGGGGGAAGAAGGGAAAGGGCTATCTCCCAGCTATGGGGGTTGGGCTATCTGACCATTATGGAGGAGAAAGGAAGGTGCAATCTTCCAACTTGGGAGTGAGAGGTCTGACCCTTATGAGAAAAAAAGGAAAGGTGTCACCTCCCAACTCGAAGGTACAATCTCCCAGCTAGGGGCGTGCTGGGCCCTTAGGGAGGCAGGCGGGGGAAAGGAAAGGTACCATTTCCTAGCTAGGGGGGGTGTTGACTCTTACACACTCGTGCATGTCACACTGCACCCCCCAGTCCCCGGCTAGTTGCCACCTTGTTTTCTTACTCAGAGGTCCGTGTGCCAGAGTGAGGCCCGGAGGCAGAATCCGGATTTTATAATAATATATATAATCTTCTCTTTCCCAGGAGCATATTAACATCCGCAGACATTGTCAGAATAATTAGAATAATAATAATAACAATAATAATAATAAAAAAGGGGGGAAGGGCAGGCGGGGGCCTATGGTACAAAGTCCGGCGAAGAGGCTGGCATAGCCTGTGCCACAGCGGCAGCGTTCAAGTGCGCCAGTCCATATTTACACGCTTGCGCAGCGTCCATGCCCACCCAGCTAAGCCAGGGGGAAACAGTGCATTGAAAAAATCAAAGAAAGAGCCCCCCCGGAACCCGCCCCCTCCCCAAAACCTGTCTCTGTGGTTGGTTAAATTTTTTTTTTGTCTGTTTCTTTTCCATAAAACTTCCCAGCAGAAATACACTATTTACAGGCAAAATAAATAGAGCGGTCACCTGATTTGCGTTACACTCCGAGGTACTAGGGAAAGTATGGCTTGAATTCAAATCTGTACAGAGCCGGGATCAGCCTGCAACCCCGGGGGGTGGGGTGGGGGGAACGAGCGCCTTTGCACAGCGCCAGGGCGAGCCCCCTCCCGAGCCCTGGGGGGGGAGTGGTTGGGTCCCGCAGCAGGGCCGGGCTCAGCACAGGATGGGCACCCCGTCGGCGGTCACCAGCCGGCCCGTGGTGGGGTCGTAGCTCCCCGCCAGGTAGTAAAGGTCCTGCCGGTCCTGGTATTTCTTGCTGCGGGTCAGCTGTTCGTAGTGTTCGCGCCCTACAACCTGGCACTTGTGCGAGATGGTCTGCACGTCGTTCTCATCCTCATGGCACGACTGGTACAGCGCGTTCTGGGGGAGAGAACGGGGATCAGAGTCCCAGCGGCCACTGCCCTCCCCTGCAACCACTCGGCATGCTGAGAACTTGCCATACCCAGACAATCTGGAGAGCCCTCAGGCCCTGGGTGGCAGCCTCCCCTTGCCTCTGTCCTAGCCACAGCAACAGGTCGTCATTTTGCTCTCCTTGCTGTCATTCTACCCCTCCACTCCTTAGCCCTACCCCCTCCCAGAACTCGGCTCCTCCTCTTGCCATCCCTCCCCGGCCTGTTGGCTCTGCCCCAGCTGCCACCCTTTTCCTTGCTGTGCTCCACCTCCTCCCCTCTCCGCCTGTGCTTTGCCTCAGCCCCACGTCCTGGATCCCTCTCTCTGCTCTGCCCCTTCCCCACTCTCTCCCCTCACCATGTCCCACCCCCTCTTCAAGCTCCACCCCTCTGCATCACCCTATGCTCCCCCTCAGCATCTCAGCCCCTATGCTCCGCCCCTCACCTCACTGTGCTCCACCCCTCTCGTCCCCATTTCCCACCCCTTCGCTATGCTGTCTCCCACCCCCTCCCTTCCCTGTGTCTTGCCCCCCAGCTGCACTCTGCCCTGCCCTGCCCCCCTACCTTGCCGTCGCTGTGCCGCTTGCCCAGTTTGGTCTCTTCAGGGTGGTAGAACCACTTGACCTTGACAACCATGTTGCTGCCCCAGGACTCCCACATGCTCTCGATGCGGCCAATGTAGGGCAGGTGGGGCCGCCCAGCCGACAGGAAGACAGCGCAGTCACCGATGTGTAGTGTCTCCTTGCCCCGCACAATCGCCTTGTAGAAGAGCTTCCGGGCCTTCCCCTTCATACCACGGCGCTACAGGGAGGGGTGCCACAGGTTAGCGCACAGACCCCTCCCTCACCGACGACTTCTCAGAACTATTCAGGGACTGACTAGGCCAGCACAGCCACCCTGGAGCCCGCAGCAAGGGAGGGCCTTGGGGGCAATAGCAACACAGCCACCCTGAGGCCATGGCAACAGAACTGCCGGTTGTTTAATTGCCGTTCAACTATCCTAGAGCCCATGGCAATGGAGCTGCCCTGGGCCAATAGCAGCAGAGCCATCATGGACACCATGGCAACAGAGCTGCTTATTGTCCAATAGCAGCTCACCCAAACTCAATCCCAAGACAGTGGAGCTGCCCTTGGCCAATAACACCTCGCCCATCCTGGAGCCTATGGCAATGGAGCTGCCCTGGACCAATCGGAGCACAGTCACTCAGAGGTCCACGGCAACAGACCTGTCCGATAGCAGCTCAGCCACTCTGGGGCCTATGCCAACAGATCAGCCACCTGGCTCTGCTGTGAGCCAGTCTCATTGCCAAGCAACCTCTTAAAAGGGTCTGAGCCTACACTGTCTGCCTTACCCAGCACAAGGGGTGGACTGCTTGGCATGGGCAGATGAGGTGCACACCCCCTGCCAGGAAGTGAGATGCAGAGAGCCTGGCTGGCATCCCCCAGGGCATGGGCACTGGCAGCCACTAGCCCAGATCATTATGGCTTCCTCCATACCCTGGGCACCACCCCCGTGCTGTACCTGCGTGGGGTTCCCGGACCACTTCCACAGCTGCCGCGCCGGCAGGAAGGCCGAGATCTTTGGCCGGTTTTCCACTGAGGGCAGCCGCTGCCGTCGGGAGAACTCTTTGGCTTTGGAGAAGCTGAGGGCCTCCTTCCGCTTGAACTTGCCCTTCGTGCTGGCACCAAAGCACCTCTGAGGGGCGCCGGTGCCCTTGGAGCGCAGGGCCTCGGACTGGGCCAACAGGGTGGGCACAGGGTGGGTGAGGCAGGTTTGCAGCAGCAGCGTGGAATCCTCGTCGTCGGAACTGTAGGAGGAATCCTCGTTGTCGGAGGAACAGAGGCTGGAGGTGGAGCCAGAGCCTGAGCTGGAGGAGGTGGAGGAGCCGGAGGAGGAGGAGGAGACCGAGAGACGTGCCAGGAAGCGCGAGGGCACATTAGCACCCAGCCCACCCGCCTCCTCATCCTCGTCCATGTCTGAATAGGAGCTGTGACAATCGCTGTCACAGGGCAGGCCGTAGTCTGCCTGCCCTGCGTACTTTCGCAACGCCAGCCCCATGGGCAGCGGGTGCTTCTTCTCCTTGAGGCCCAGGGCTGCTGGATGGGTGTAGCCAGGCAGGGGGCCGAAGTCCTTGTCACCCATCAGCAAGGCCTTGCAGTTCTTGTTCTTGGGAGAGGTAACCCCCTCATGGTCCAACTTGACGAGGTACTCGCTCCCCACCTTGCGCCGCCCACCCTCCAGCCGCTCTCCCTTCTTGGCACGCAGCAGTTTCTGGGCCCCTGGTAGCACCAAGCCGGCACTGCCAAAGGACGAGTAGGAGTTGGCAATGCGGCTGAAAGAGTCAGCACCGAAGCCATTGCCGAAGACAGGGGCTGCTATGCTGTGCGCAGGGAAGAGCGCCTCCTTGGCACGCAGCTTCTTGCCGCTGCCGTTCAGCTGGAAGAGGTTCTGCAGCACAGCCGGGCCCTTGCCTGATGCCTTCCGCTTGCTCTGTGCCAGCGCCGACCAGCTCAGCAGCGGGCTCCCCCGTCGGCCCAGGAAGTGATCGATGGGCAACGCCTTGGAGCCCGAGTGCAGCATCTCCGGTTTGCCTGCCAGGAAATGACTGGGTCAGAGCGGAGCTGGGATCTGCTGGGATGCCCCCCCAGAGGGAAAGGATGGCTTGGTTAGGGGGCAGACCCCGCTCCCCCATCCCTCTGGGGCCATCATCAGTCCCCTCCGGCTTTCACTAGGTCTCCGCAGCTCCACCCACCCCTGGAACCAGCATCCATCCAATCTGCTGCCTCCCTCGGTGGACCATTGCCCAATCTCCCTCCCTCCCAGGTTTAGTATCCAATACCCCCCAGGGCCAATGTCCAACTCTCCACCGACCCTACTCTCCCAACCATGGGCCCCACCCATGCTGCTGCCCCCAGTCCCAGCCCTGTTGCCCCTGTTCAGCCTTTCCACCCCACAGAGAGGGATTCAGGGTTGCAGGAAGTGGCCTACACGGCTGATTCCTGCCCCCCCCCCCGGGGTCTCCATACCAGCTCTCTCTTTGCTGGCTGCCTTCTTGCTGGTGCTCTTGGCTGGTTCAGAGGCCTCGCGCCCTGCTTCGGTACACAGGCTGGGTGCCGACTCGCTGGGCTGGGGGGCCTCGCTGGAAGACCGCTTGGTGCGGCGGCAGGAGGTGGAGACCAGCAGTGCCGGGGAAGGCTCTGTGCCTGTAAGAACGAGGTGTCGGGGTGAGCAGTGGATGGTGGGGATTGTCCCAGCCTGGACTGAACCCACCCCGGCTCAGCCCTTGACGTGGGGGCCCTCCAGCGCTGCACTCACACTGGATTTTGAAGTCGGGGGGTAGCAGGCGAATATTGGACACTGCAATGTGACCAGTGTCCCCGTCATCAAACTCGACCAGCACTGACTCTGCATCGTCGTCCTCCTCGTCACTGGAAGAGCCTGGAAGGAGGGAAATAAAGGCTGTTTCCATGGAGATGGGTGGGTGGGTGGAATGATGTCCCTGGCCAGTCCTCTATCACACGACCCCACTCCCTTCTCTTCCTGGCCCTGAGACTCCACTTCGCGCTCCCCCTCACCTCGCACCACATTCCCTGGGTAGAGGCAGCGGGATTTCTGGCTCCAGTAGGCGCAGACTCGGGTGCCGGGTGGGAGGCTGTGACTCGACTGGGGCCGCACATCCAGAACCTGCAGGAAACAGAGAGACTGTGTTGCTGGGGCTGGGGAGTGATTCCCCCCTGTGCCCCACAGTT
This sequence comes from Sphenodon punctatus, assembly GCA_003113815.1. Lineage (NCBI taxonomy): Eukaryota > Metazoa > Chordata > Lepidosauria > Sphenodontia > Sphenodontidae > Sphenodon > Sphenodon punctatus. The sequence goes on from QEPC01011341.1 coordinate 17,911,568, forward strand.
AAATACAGCCAGAGCAGTTGCATATGGAACTTGCAATCTGGGTGTGGGGAGGGTATCTGCCACAGCCTGTGCCTGTGGAATCCCAGCAGCGGCTGGAAGCTTCATCCCTGCCATCCTCTGCTTCATGCCCAGCAGGTCATGAGTAGTAGGGGAGGGGGTAAGCCTGCCCTGCTGGAGCTGGTTTCATTTATTTATTTAGATATCCATCCTGCCCCTTTCCCTGAGGATCAGGGCAGGTTACAATATACAAGAATATATAAACATACACTACATAAAACTATTTAAAATCCCCTAATCCCAACCTCCCTAAACCTGTCTGCCAAATGCTTGGCTGAATAAAAAGTGTTGCAGAAAATGCTTAGACTTGGGCTTTGGTGACAGGAGCAGCTGTCTCATTACTGGCTAATGGGCAGGGGCCTCCTGGTCTTGGCACCCAAAAGGGCACAAGCTCTGTTTGCGAGGTTGCTCACTGAGATACCCACCCTCCCCACATACCCCTCAGGGACGGGACAGGCATGGCTAGAGCAGGGGGGGAACATATCCCAGGCCCCAGAGGACATGGCTTCATCCTGACGTCAGATCCCCCACCACACACATGGTGTTTGTCTGTAGTGGTCCAGTCGTAGCTGCCCGAACAGAAATGCCAACTAGGGCACTCGTCCCTGCCCCCAGTCTGTGCTCCAAGGGACTCACCGCCTCCTGCAGGAGCTGCTCTAGGGAGTAGATCCTCTGCCGGTTCCCGCGCTCACCCTCGATGACAATGCTGTAGCTGTACGGGTGAGACGCACCAGAGTCACACAGGCTCTTCAAAAAGAGACGCTCAGTGGGGTGGGGGGAAGCCTGAAACGGGTGCGAGGCTGGGGTGCTTGGTCCAGCCGGGCAGAGGGGGAAGGGGCGCCCACTACTTGGTCTGGGGTGGTGGACACAGCATAAGCCACTTGATTCACGTGTGGGGCACAGGCCACTCGAACCAATGCAGTTTGAGGCAGGAGATGGGGTCCCTGGCCTGGCTGTGTTTGAAGGTGGAGGGCAAGGAAGGAGGGGTTGTTTGGCCTAGGTGGAGCTTTCACGCATGTCATGCCCCCAGGAGGCTGCTTGCAGGGAATAGCCTCTGCGGCTTTAGTTGGCAGGAGCCTTTGGACAGAATGGCAGCCCCTGGCCACAAAGTGGGGTGGGAAGGAGAGGAACAACCCCCCCCCCACTCCCTTCTCTCTGGCCCGCTGTCCCGCTCTCCACCCAGCCAGGAGGTCCAGCCCCCTTACATGTCTGGCGGCTGCAGGCTCTTCACGTTGCCGGCATAGAGCAAGCTGTCCTCCTTGGGGATGAGCACACGCAGCCCGTCCTGAAGATCGTCCTTGTGGATCGTGCATGACTGGGCTGCAACAAGGCAAGGAGTCATCCCCTCCTCTCTGAAGCACGGGCACTTCGCTTCCTGCACGGGCAGGTTTCTGGCCAGGCTGTCTGGGCCTTGCCTGCAGGGCATGCGACTCACGCAGGTTCACGGAGCAATGCAACTGGCCGGTGGGCACTGCTGCCAGGATAATCCTGGCCATTCCAGAGGTCTTGCGGTGGAGAACGCGCTCACTGATTGTCTAATAGACCTGGTCCCTCGGCCCCTTGCTGTGCACTAGGCATGTCTCCTCAGCCCTATGATGGAAGAGCCGGCAGCACAGTCTGGCTCCCCTGACTTTAGCTCAGGGACCTCTGCAGTGCCCCTGCCCAGTGCTGCCCACCATTAGATACACATGCCATACCATAGGTTGCTAGGAGTGGCATGCCCTCTCCCCATGCCCTCAACAGCCCAGTGCCCCTCCCAGTGCCAACACTCACCAGGGGTTGGGCTCCGCTCCAGGCCCAGGGATGGTGCCTCCTCCTCCTCAGAGAAGCTGCTGTTGTCATCGAACTCAAAGTGATCCTCCACGGCAAAGCTCTCCAGCAGCCGGCTGACCGCCCGGCCTTTACACTAGGGGACAGCAGAGATACCAGGGGCTGGGTAAGTCACAGGCCTCGATCCCCTGCCCTCCTGCCACCACCATGGATGGGAGGAGAAGCCAGGGATACATAACACCTTAGCCGTAGCTTGACCTGACCCAGCTGGATCCAACAGGGGCGCTCTGAAGGGCTCAGCTGGGTTGGGCTCCACAGCTCCCAGAGACTAGGGGTGAAAACAGACTCCACTTTAACACCGCTTTAACATTTCTTATGCATGTTACAGGGCTGCAAAGGGTGCCAGTGCAGCCCTGCAACATGCATAAGAAATGTTAAAGCAGAGTTACATGAATGTCTGTTTTCACCCCAGGCTGGGAGGGTTGGGCAGGAGGCTCCTGTCAGAGTCCAAGGGGGTCAGGGCCAGAAGAAGTAGGCAAGCTGGAGCAGGGTTAGCGTTGGGGTCCAAGCAAGGCCAGGCCAGGGCATATCAGAGCAGACACAGGGCAAGGAATGGGAATGGACAGCGTAGCCGGATGTTCTGTCCAACTTCCTGTTGTTGCTGCCGCCAGCCAGCTTTTATCTAGCAGGCAGCCAATCAGAAGGAAGGGCCGGGCAAAAGGGGTGTGGAGCATGGCAGAGGAGCCAGCCACTGCCACCAGATAGGGTCGCCACCTCTCACACTTTCAGCCCGAGACTTCCACACACAATCAGCAACCCTATTCCCAGCATCCTAAGGGTACCATCCCTGCCCATTCAACAGGTGTGCGGTAGGCAGAGATGGTGAAGGGGACTGGGGGTGGCATGTAACACGCAGACCCCAGGCTGATCCATCTGAGCCCCGTGCCATGTGGAGGGGGAGTGGAAGATACAAGCAGACCCCGTTCTGTGGGAGGGAGGGAGGCACAGGACAGACCCTGTTTCCTAGGGAAGTGGTGTAATTTGGGGCCAGGTTGCCAGCTCCCTACCTGCTTGCTGGCCACTTTGTTCTTGACCTTGGCCAGCTTCTTGCCCTTGCTGAGAATGGCCTTGGCATTGCGGGGTGAGAGTGCCAGTGCCAGAGCTCCACTCTTCCGCTGTGGAAGAGAAGGGAGGAGCAGAATGAGTCAGTGCCCACATGACAACCTGGGCAGTAAGAGCATCAGACACCCAGGGCAAAGGGGCATCTACCCAGCAACTCCTAGTCCTTTCCCCTGGCTGGCAGGCACAGTTCCTACCCCCTAGCATCAACAGATGCGAGTCCCCATCCTGTCCCTCACCCCAGCACCCCCACATACCTGCCCACCCTGACTCCCGCTCACCCAGAGGCCCACCCCTGCCCCTCCCCCCTGCCCAAGGCTGACCCCAATGCCTCCCCCCGGCACCTTGCGCATCCCCTGCCCTGCTCACCCTGAGGGCTGACTGCAGGGCTTTGGTCTTGCGGGTGGCTTTCTTGAGGTGCTCACTGCTGATCTTTCCCCCGTCATCCCGGGCTGTGAACGGCCGGGCCTGAGCACAGGAAAAGGGGCCCCCGCTGGCTGCCGACGCACCGGACCCAGACTGCAGCTCCTTGCCCTTCCCCTTCTTCTTGCTGGGGCCGTCGCAAACTCCTGTCCAAGGTGCCGGAACCTTCTCCAGCCTCCCTGCACAGGATTCTACCCCAGGCTTCACAGGACGCCGCTTGATCTTGACTTGACCCTCAGGGCTGGGAATTCGGCAAGGCCCTGTGAAGAGGGGGCAGATGGTTAGCAGGACGGCTTGGCGGGGAACGCAGTGCCACATACTGCTTCAGGGCAGCTGCTGAAGAACCACCAGTGGCTCTGCCTGGTGTCCAGGGTCTTGTGACTTCTGGGCAGCTGCAATCACAGCCATTTTCATAGCTTTTTGCATTTGGCCAAACTGATATGGAAATTGCCTCTGGCAACAGAGAATTATAGCCTGAGTGGGGAGCACTGTGAACTAGCCAATGGATTGTCAGCTCTGTGACCTAACCAATGAGGTGTGGGCAATGTTAGCCGCTGATATATATTCTGGGACTAATGGGCCCTTTGCCACGGCTGCTAAAGAGCAGTTCACAACCTCACACCCCCAGGCAGAGAAGAGCCCCCCTGGTGATAGACCCATGTGATATTTTGTGAAGTTTTTTTTAAAACACAAGTGATGTTCCGAAGTGAGGCACTGGCATTCTGGGAAATTCATTTGCATTCAACATTTGCATAATTTGTAGGCTAGAGTTATTTTGCATAGTTTTTTCTGGCTGACAGAATTTGGATTTTTTATGTGCACAGAATATGGAGGGAAATTACAGGCTTCTGCATCAACCAGGCCAGATGTTGCATACACACACACACACACACACACACACACATGCCCCCATACCCTCACCCGTTGGGTCCAGCACTCGACCAACATGGTTCCACACCCCTCCATTCCGTTACCTAGCAACCCCTGCCTCTCCTTCTTCTTCTTTGCCTTCTGATTGGCTTCCATTTTCACCACCGAGGAAGGGGAGGGGCCAATCAAGGCTGGGTTTACCGCCGGGTGGAGGGCATTGCTGGCATCGCCAGAAAGGAGGTCGTCGTCGTCATCACCATCAAAGTCTCTGTGGCAATTGTCATCTGTGGGGACGGGGGCGTTAGGGTGGCATGCAAGTGACCGCGGAGGGGGAACGGGATGTCCCCCCACTCCCTAGCCTCCTCTGGCATCATGTGGAGGCCATGTGTTGGGCACAGCCTCACCGGAGCACCCTGGCTGGTCTTGTGGTAGCCCAGAGGATGAGGACTCAGGGATCCATGGATCTCTGACCAAGCTGAGTGCCCAGCCCAGTGGGGTCCTGCATGCCTCATCTGCCATCGCCCAGGGCACAAGCCGCTCGCCAGGGACCACGCTTCCTGCTCCCAGGCCTGCATCCTGCCCCAGCGCCTGCCTTTGTTCTATTGGCTTTGAGGAGAGGCAGCACGGTTTCCTGACCTGGTTTTAACTGCCTGAAAGGATGCCCTGGAAGCCCCCAAGTGACCCCAGGGGCTGCAGCCAAACAGAAGCCGGTGCCGTGCCCAACCCAGATGCTCGCGGGTGGCTATTTTTAAATTCCAACGTGACCCAGAGCTTCCTTTGGCTGGTGGCAGGAAACCCCGCACCGGGCTGCAAGCACCACGCAGTGGGAGGAGCCAAGAGCGGCGAGAACAGGAGTACGGAACATCCAGGGGCCACTTTGAAAATAGTCCAAATCAGCATTGTACGGATTCTCCCCCTCCCCCCCCCAAGCAAGCACTAAGACCCCAGAGAGGCTGGGGCACAGCATGCTCAGTTCCTGCCATTCTCTCCAGCTGTACCTGCATCAGCCACCCCTATGCTGGGCTTGGCCTCCAGGGCAGCCAACTCCTGTGGTGGGTACTTGGTGGAGGGCGTCGTTTTGGAGCTTTTGGGCCGGGATAGTTTCTTCTGAATGCGGACGCTGGGGCTAGGCTCTTTCCGGCGGAAGGGACCGATGCCTGGAGGCAACCCCTTGCTTTTGACCTTCTGCTTCAGCTGGGAAACCTTGTGCGCCACCTTGGAGGCTAGTTTGCTCTGAGAGCCACTCTTCTTGCAACGCATCTTCTCCTGTAGGGAGAGATGGAGACGCCGGAGAGGCATGGATATTTGCACACAGCAGGCACCATACATCACCAGGAGCCACACACCAGACGCAGAGACACAGGGAGGCCTCGTACTCCTGTCCTGGCATTACTGAGCACCTGCTGAGCTCTGCACCCAATGTGTCTCCGACCATGGGCTCCTTGGGGATTTGGTCACTGGCGAAATACCAGCTCACTGCAGTGGCTAGAGGAATTTCCCAAACCAAGAACTGGATGCTATTTGCAGAGTGGCTGTTCCGATCTCTGCTGTTCCAGGGAAAGGGCGTGGGACACAGGTCTTTCCTCGAGAGATGCAGCTGGTTCCCACCAAGCTGTCCTGTGTCCATGCCTGCACACGCGCACACAAGCGTATGTGTGTGTGTGCCCCCATTTCTGCATGCGTAAGTGTGTGCTTGCCAACTCACCTGGGAGCTCTTGAGGCTGCTGTAGGGCCCCTCCGCCATCTTGCTCCTTTTCTTCTTAGGTTCGCCCTCAGCCCGTAACTCTGCACACAGCAGGGACAGGCTGGCCTTCACGGACCTAGAAAAGAGAGACACATTCAGTTCAGAGAGAGACAGGGGAGGGGTGCAGTCTGCTGCATGGCTGCTCAAGGGGGGGCGGCGCTTATGCCTCCCTGCACGGTTTGTAAAGCTTCAGTTCCCAGCATGCTTTGGGGGCCTCATGAGAACCCCAGAGATGGTCCTTATGCTCCCTGGAACCTCACAGGGCAGGGCCATTTCTGTGACACCCAACCCACTCCTTTCCCAGCAAAGCTAGGGGCCTGCTCCAACCTGATCCCACTGCAGGGCCTTTGGGGTTTCCAGGGCACACAGTATCCTCTTCACTCAGGAAACGAGGTGAGAGGGGGAAAAAAAAGCAATTCCAGGCCCCCAGGCTGTGTGTGCCCACAAAAGAGTAGGAGGCCTGGGCAGGGTAAGGGACTGGGAGCCAGGACTCCTGAGTCCTATCCCCAGAACACTCCCTCAGCAAAGGCGTTGGAAGACAAAAGAAGAGTGGAAGAGTCAGCCTCCAGTGGGAGGGAAAGCCCTTTGAGGGAAGGAGCTGAAGGGAGACTGCCCCAAGACAATCCCCCCTTTTTCCTGACCAAGTCTTTGTTGTGTCCCTCCCCTGGAGACCCACAGCTGGGACAAGCTGGTCCTTGCATCTGCTCCCTGCGGGGGAGGGGACATTCCTGGACCTTTCATGCCTTCCTGCCACATTCCGGCACGGCGGCTGCTGCCGGGGCAGGACAATCGCCTCTTTCAGCCATGCTCACTCCAGAGGGGTTTATGGGCATTGGGACTGCCAGGGGGGACGGAGAGTCCTGCATAGTGCTAGCCAGGGCGACTTAACCCCTCAGGGCTAAAAGGGGGGCAGATAGCAGCATGGAAGGGGGGGGGGGCGTTTCCCCAAAGCTCACAATGGTGCATGGAGACAGGATGGGTCAAGGGGGGGGGGAGCTCAATTATCTCCCTATGGCAGCCCCTGCCCGACTAGCTTCCCCCACCCTGAGGAGAATCCTTCAGATCCCCACGGTGGAGCTCTGCCCCGCACCACACCAGGCTTTAGAAGCTAGAACCACGGGCCTAGCGACAGTAATCTGAGCCAGCACACAGGTTCCAGTCCCAGGGTCAGTAGGGCCCTGCAGTCACAGGGACGGGGTACTCCTAAGGCCCCAGAATGGGATATTTCATTTCTGCAGGGCACTCTCCCTGCCTGCAGCTCTCAGTCCCTGGAGTGGCTGCTTCCTGCGAGTGCATCACTACCCCTGAATCCACCGCAGCCAGATGGTGGGTGTGTGTGTGTGTGTGTGGGTGCGGGAGAAAGAGAGCTGGTGTGTGTGCGTGAAAACGGACACCACTTTATTTGTGTAAGCAAACACCAGACAGCTAATGAAAGGGGTGGGGCTATATGGAGGGGGGGGCCATGGAGACCCTGCATTCACCTGCAGATTCTAAGGCTGGCCCTGCCCGTGCTGCTTGATCCCATGCTCTGAAGGCCTGCCCCTCCCCTCCCCCCTTCCCACTCCAATGCTCCAGCCCGTGTGCCCGGGGGAAACTGCCTTTTGCTGCTCCACCCTGGGAATCCAGCCCAGGATTTGAGGCAGCCCCTCTCCCCAAAGCGGCTCTGACTCTTCCTGGCCTTGCCTCTTGACTCAACCTTTTGACCTCATGCCCTCCAGCAACCCAGAGTCAGCTCTCTTCCAAATTCCACCGGCTGCAGCCAGGGAGGGAATTCCCTGGCTGACTAACCAAGTGGGGAGGGAGAGAGGGAGGGAGAGCAGCCTGAGGCAGAGCCTCCGAAGAAGGGAGGGATGGGCTAGCTTGGGAGTTCTGCAGAGGCCTGCCCCCCATGTTACCCCAGTCATTCCCCAGTGCTGCCATGACTCAAGGCTGCAGCTCAGTTCTGGGGGAAGGAGATGGCTTTGGCAGGCAGCTTGGCTCAGTGTGGGAAGCTGGAGGAGCAGGCATGTTCCTGATAGCAAGGCGGCCAAGGAGCAGAGGGCTGCAGGAGCCGGAGGAACCTACCATGCCCTGCTGCAAGCAGGGAGCTGCGAGCATGCGTGTGCAAGGAGGGGATACCGCTCTCTAAGACAGAGCATGGAGATGGGCTGGCATGGCATGGGGTAGCTGCTAAGAGAGTTGCCAGCAAGGCATGCATGGAAGGCATGTGTGTAACAAGGGAAGAGTGGGCGAAAGCACGCCCAAAGCATCTGTGCACACACAGTGAGTGTGCATGTGTGAGGCTATGGTCAGGTGTGCAAGGTTCAAACCAACTTGCTGCCACAGGCAGGAGGGGGTGGGGTAAAAGTATCTGTATGTATAAACAAATAAACAGTCTTCCATCAGACTTTCCTTTTCTCTTCTCCCCCACAGATTCCTTGTTTATGGCGGTCTGTCTTCTCCTCAAGTGCACGCACTTGTCAAGTTCATGAAATGTCCCCCCGTCTCTCCCGATATGCCCCTCCCTTTCGTCTCCCCACCCCTGTCCATTCCAGACTGTAAGCCCCAAGGGGCAGGGACCTTTCTCTTCTCACAGCTGTTCAGCACCAGGTCCGTTGCTGGCACTAGCTAGAGAATCAACTGCCCTGGATTCTGCAGGATGCCCCAGATTTTCCAGGACTTACTGCACCATTTGGCATATGTCCTGGATGCAACTTTCCACAGTGAAGGATTTACAGGGATTTTTTGTGTGTGTTTTCAAACAAGGAAATGCAAAAAGGAATACCTCTCAAGAGTCCTGGATTTTATAGGACTTTGGACAGTTTTGTTTTACATAAATTACATGATATTTGCATACATTTACATAAGTCAACAGATGCAAATTGTATCCTGCATTTCTACTGTCACTCACTATCCCTTATTTCAGAGTCTGGGAGTTGAGAATTGTGCAAAGTCTGGAAAACGTGGCAGGTGTGCGCAAGCAATGCACACGCGTCGGTCATGTGCTGGAACGTGTGTAGTAGAATTACACATGCACCGGGGAGCATTTCAAAGGCTGCGTAATGAAGGAGGGGGCGTGCCCAAGTGTGCCCGGCTTCTGCATTTCTCCTCCAGGAAGGGGGTGACCCGCTTGTGTCTCTGAGCTGCCACCAAGCCCGGGGCACCGTGAGACTATGCTACAACCGCCGAACCCATGGAGACAAGGACAGACACTGAGTTATTGGGTCAGGCTCCCGGTAGACTGAGGCAGCCGCCATTGCCCCGGCTCTAGATTATTATCATCGAACCCAGATTATTTTGAGGTTAGAAACATGGGTGTCTGGTGTACGAAATGGAGACAAAGTGAGGGGGCTCCCTGCTGGGCTCCATCTGAACCCCAGCTACTTTGGGGCACCCTGTGAGTCTGTCGGGCATCACACGACCATCCAGGAGCCACAGCACAAAGGACAGACCCCTGTTCCAGTCGGCCAAGAATGGGTTTCCTGTTTCTTGCAGGCTAATTTGATGGGGGGGGGGAATGGAGTTTCTCCCCCCCCCGTCCTGGGGGGTGGCTCCCTGCTGCAGGGGCGGGAAGCTGAGCCAGTCCCCCGAGGAGCGCTGGCGAGCCATATGGCGGAGCCTTCTTGCAACCCTAAGCCAACACTAACTGCTTTCTTTCCCCCTCTAACCTTCACTCCATTTGCTAATGTTTTGTGACATAAAACCTCGAGATTAATTTTTTTTCCTCTGTCTTAATTGAAGGAACCATTTAGTACAGATTTAACTATTATTACCAAATCATCAGGATTGATGCAGCGCACAGCCATGCGCTCCAATCATGTTTGGGCTAGCTCGGAGGATTTATGCAAATGGGCCTGCCGGGAGAGGCAATTTGTAGCAGAGAAGGACAATTATACAGGGCCCGCGAGTGCCGGAATGACTGTGCCGGGCGGCTAATGGATAATCATAAAGCGCCAGGAGCAATGAACACCACTGCAGCGTGACCAATGACTTTATACAGTGCAGATAAAGAGGCTTTTATGCAAGGCTGCCTTCCGCCTCAATGAGGGGCAGTTCCTCACCCCCAGAGCGGCACAGGAGACAAACCGGAGCTGCTCCACACAGACGCAGGGGGAAGGGAAGGAGACCTTCCGCCAGTCTCTTTAATCTCCTGGGATTCCAGCACGTGCTCTTCCCTGCAAGGGAATCTCTGAAATTCAGCCACTTCTGGGGTGGAGGCAGATCACATGGATTTGAGATGCTGGCGCAAAGACTGCTCTTGACAAAGGTGCCTTGACATCTGTAAGGGCCACACTAGGCACGCGGGGCTCTGGGCAATAGTGTCCCTCCAGACTCCACAAGTCACCCGTGCACCGCGCACCCACCCCCGCCCTCTCGTGCCTGTACACACGCACACTCACAAAGGGACTCGCACACATGCTCTCACAGGGACACCCACCAGCTCTTACACTGACATACACAGGGTGTCTCCCCACCCATCAGGCATGTTGCAGGGCCACACTGGTGTCCTATGAAGCCCTGCAACATGCATGATGGGTGGGTGTTGGATGGGGAGGCACTTGTCTAAAAACACCTAGTGACACAGACCCACACCAAGAGGGATCTATGCACACCCATGTATTCTCAAGCTGGTGTGCACACCCAGCCACAGGGACACACCCGCTCTCACACGGATGTGCATGGACACACTCTTCTAGGGACAGACCCGCTCACCAGGACACACGCCCACATGCTCTCACAAAGGCTGCTTTAGCTGGATGCTGGGGGAGGGACAGGATCCGTGTGTGTTCGGGCACTACCAGTGGGTGGGGGAAGGTTTGGACAGTGGCAGATGGGTGTGCACCCCCATCCACCCACTGGGCATCCATGCCCCAGCATGGAGCAACCCAGGTTTTTTCCCCAGTTGCTCCATGCGGAGAGATGGGCGGAGGTGTGTGGGTCATGGGTGCACACGTTCACCCACCACCACTTAAACGGGCGATAGCACACGTGTCCACTCAGTGGACTTGCGTGGTACCATCTCATCTAAAAACGGCCAGAGACGCGCATGCACACCTACCTGTACACAAGCACACCCATACATTTGCCAAGTAACAGAGGGTGTTTTCAGACAAGTGCATTGCCTACCCAGTACCCACCCAGTATTCACTGGTTAACCACTGGTTTTCACACAAGCACGGCCGGTACCGCGTGGGGAGGGGCGCGTCTGAAAACATCTGCATATGCACACACACACATATACTGGCCCTTTTCACACAAGATGCCCCCACGCACGGACACCCATTGTCCATGCAGGGGAGCATCCTATGCAAATGTGGAGGTGCGTGGGTGCACGATCCTGCGACTCACGCATCCCCACCCTGCATGGAGCAACCGGTGAAAATGCAGCTTGCTCCGTGCATGAGGATGTGTGTGCACCCGCACTGCCACTGCAGCGGCACACCCACAGACCGCCCCACCCCCCAGCCGTGGCCCGTTTGAAAAGGACTCCTCTCAGTGACACCCCCCCACGTCTCTCACAGAGACACACACACACACACTCACTCTCCTAGTGACTTGCATACATGCTCACAATAGCACACGCTCTCTCCCAGGTTCCCCTGAACCCCTGCTCTCCTCTCCCTCATGCCAAGTCACTCACTTGACTTTCCTGCTGTCGCCCTTGCCCAGAGTGCTGGAGTGCTTGCGTTTCCTGGGCCGGCCTGGCCCGCGCCGTGCCGGACTCCGAGAGCTCTCATCTCGTCTGCAGGCACAAAGCAAAGGCATGAGACCCACAGGACATCAGCCTCCAAGCCACCTTCAGGGGGGAGCTGCTCCCAGACTAGTCAGGCCTCCCCCCCCTCAAGCACAGGCTGGCTTGTTTTCCTCCTGGTGCGGCAGGTTCTCCTGGGCCAGTCTGACCAGCCTCCCTCCCTGGCAGCTGCTTTACCCTCTCCCACGTCCCCCCCTTCACCCCTCGGAAAGGGACTTACTCGTGGTCGTGCCGCCGCTGCAGCCTGGCCAGCTCCCGCTGCTTCTCCTTGTAGCGCCGCTGCAGCTCCGCCAGCCGCATGCGCATCTCCACCTCCTGTGTGTCCAAGTCCTCAATGGCTGCCTTCAGGGGGCAGACCTGCGGGGTAGGTGGGGTCAGGCACGCAGCGACTGCACTGCACGTGCCCCACCCCCAGCTCCGCCTGCCTCTGCCATTGGGGAGGCCTCTGCTTTTGCCCTGGGTGTAGGAGAGGGCAGAGACTGCCCTCATCCCCACTTCCAAGCCAGGCACTGTCCTCCGCACCCCCCAAGAATTCAAGGGGCGAGAGAGGCTGCCATGGAGTTTCCAGCTCTCCAAGCAGGGGGCGCTGTCAGAATTATATTGGGGAAGAGAACTGCTTCACCCTTTCTAATGTCCCCTTGCCCCTTTCTGAGAGTTGCGAGTCACACCCGAAAGGGGCGGGGGCCCCTTTGTCCTGTCCTCTTTCCGACAGGACCAGGTCCCTTAGCCACACGGATTGATGTCAGAAAGGGGGCGTGGCCACATCATAAAGAGACAGGGAAGCCCCTTTGCCTCCACCCATTTCCAGTGTGACCCTGGAGGGGTCGGGGTGCAACTGTCCATGATGGAGCAGGGAGGTGCCTGGATTGTGTGATGCGGGACAGGACCCCAAGGAGACATAGCATGGTCAGGCTGCCAGGCACCCTTGGCATGTGCTGGGACGGCTGAGGAAGCAGAAACCTGTGCAGCCTGGGAGTGGCACTTGCAGATGCTGGTTCAGTCCTGCCTGGGACAAGTAAAAGAAAACACCTGCCCCCCCCACCCCCCAGCCAGAAGCCCCCCACACGCAGCACTCACCGGCTTGGCCTTGGGAGTCCAGGTGTATTTACGCCGGGGGACCTGCACACAGGGACGCAGGGCTGAGCAGGGAACGGCAGCTGGCAGGTGGCTGAGGGAAGGCAAGCTGTTCTCCAGGCCAGCGGCTTCTGCCAAGGCCCAGGCTGCGGCGAGGGTGGCCAGGCTCTGGAGGTTGAACGCTGCCAGGTCTTCATCTAGCACTGGGGGTGGGGGAGCAGAGAGGTTAGTGGTGGCCAGGAGGGAGCTCTCCAAATCTGGCTAGAATATCAGCCCCTTCCTCTCTCCTGGAGTCAAGGACCTTGCCCCTCCCCAAGGGCATTTAAACCTCATATGGTGGGGGCACTATTTCCCACCCCACACTGTGCAGGAGGGAATCCTGGGCCCAAAGGGGCCAGGCAAAATCCCAGATCTCTCCCCAGACCCCTAGATTGTGCTGTCCTGAGTTGTGAGATGCCTGGGCTCCCTCCAAGTTCCTGACAGCAACTGCTGCTGGCTGGGTATAGATGTGCTATTCCCTCTCTTGCTGTCCCCCCCACCCCCTTCGCTCATCCACATCAACCTCCTTGTTGCCTGTAGCCCCCAAAGGATGCCTGCTTCTCCCCACATCACAAGACACTTTGCCCTCCCTTTAGCAGGGCTTGGGTTGTGCAGATGGGAGCACTGTTCTGTGCCAGGGAGTGAAAAGCACACTGGCAGCAAGAGGCTACTCTGGACACCACCCACATCAGTAGGGCCAGTCCTGAGGGGGAGAGAAATCCGACCACCCCGTGCCTGGCAGGATCCATCCATGTAGCAGCTGGAACCCCCCCACCCCAGATGCACGGATCTCTTTATCTTGGGCACATACCATGCACCATCTGGCCAGAGGGGAAGTTACTAGGCTGTCACATACCTCAGCAGGGGCTGGGAGAATGCAACCATGGGGCAAAGGGCAGCAGGCAGTGCCGGCTGAAGGAGAGCAGGGAAGTAGGAAGAGCAGGCTGGACGGAGGTGGGGATTGCTAGGCCTCACCCTAAATCAGAGGGAGGCTGTGAGGGAGCGGGAGGAACTTCACCAAAGGCAAGGCAGCTTTCTAGCTCAAGTGTGCTGACAGCATGGGTTGCTGGAGTTGTGTGCGCACACACATGAACTTGTGCTGGGACAGTGGGTCTATATTTCAGTGTGTACAGCCCTCTGTGCTCAGGAACGCATGCACGTGAAGAAATGAGTGTGCCTGTGCCCCCTCTTCAGGAACGAGTATGCAGAAATGCCTGTGTTTGTGTGTGTGTGTGTGTGTAAACCCATGTGCACGTGTACACCCATACATCCCAGTATGTGTAAATAACAGTGTGCAGGAGTTCCCCTGTGTGTGTGCAGGTATGTGGGAATGCTGTGCATGCAAGTGTGAGTGAGAAAGAGTGCAGGAATGTGTGCACATGCATTTGCAGATGAGTGTGCAGGAACACTGAGCATGCACGAGTGTGTGTATGCACGTGAGCGTAGAAATGTCTGTGTCCACACAAGCGTATGCAGGAAGTCCAGTGTGCACACACAACTATGAGCGTGCAAATGTATGCACACATGCATGAGCAAGCGAGCTCCATGCCTGTGCGTGGTTTCCTTTCCGTTGCAGGCAGGAGGTTGTTCCGCTTAGCGAGCTTAACCGTTGAGCCAAGATGAAAAGCCCAAACTCTGCTCAGGTGGTGGCAGCAATAACCATCTGCATGTGTGGGTTGGAGGGAAATCCCACAGCCGGTAGGATGGGGGACGGGGCAAGAGACTTGGAGCTGGGGCAAGGGGGCTAGAGGCTGCAGACTGGGGCCGCTAGGTGGCTGCAGGGGTGTTCTCATCCAGCCACAAGGGGGGGGGGAGGGAGAGTAAAGCCCAACTAGTTTGACCCTGGCATTAAAAAGAGTCCCCCTTCCACAGTCCTGGTACAGAATTCAAACATCGACCCCTAGTTCTTGCCCATCAGAGCTCGGAGCTGGCATCACGGTCGTACCAGCTCTGCCCTGGCAGCGGAGAATGGACTCTAGGCTTCAGCATGGCCCTACTTCCGTGTGTCTGGCCAGCAAGCCTCCTGGCCTCTCCTCCCCCACATGGTGTAGGCAGCTCCCCCATGCCAGGAATGAACAGCTTGGAAAGGGCCACCCCTCTGTCCAGCAACGAAATGAGAAAGGCAGCTTTGGACTTTTCTGACAAAAATCATCTTTTGGGGAGTCCGTCCCCCAGCTCCAGCGTACCCACGATTATAGCCTCCCGGACACGGGGACCCACATCTCGCCTTGGTACATCCCACGGCCTGGCTAAGCTGTGGGGAGCCCGGACTCATCCGCAAGAGAACACCCCACAGCCCAGCTGGGTCACAGCCCCTCTTCTGCTTCCACGGGACGCAGCCTGCCCCTCAGAGCACGGCTCTAGGAGGAAGCCCTTCTTTTACGAGCCCAGGAAGGTCTGATGGGCAGGAAGAGGATGCTAACATGAATCAAGCTGCAAAGGAGCTTTGGGGGGCTGCAAACACTGCTGGGGGGGGGGGGGGAGAGCTCAGTTGCTGGGTTGGGAACAGCAACAGATGGGCTGGGCGGGGGCAGCAGATCCTTGCACAAGGAACCCAGGAGTCCTGGGCTCTCAACCCCTCTGCTTTAAGCCATTCAACCTGACTTCCCTCCCAGAGTGACGGTTAGAACCTATGAGGCCTGGCTCTCATAAACCCTCACCCCGCACCCCATCCAACCATCTGTATCCCCCCTCACACACCCCATGCACCCACTGGGCCCAGCCACCCAAGCACAGTCTCACATGCTCCGCCGCCGCCATGCACACATAAGAGTCGGGCCCCAACGCAAGGCACCTCAGCCCTCACTTCTTACCGTGGGCGGCCGTGTCACAGTGCTGGCGCCGGAGCTCCAGGTCAGCCAGCTCGCTTAGCAGCGCGATGCCGGGGATCCCTGAACTACAGGGGGCAGGTGTGGGGGGGGAAGCCACAGGCGAGGGAGGGCCCAGAGCTGGAAGCTCGCCCAGGTCGATGGTGGCAGCAATGAGGGTGTCCAGGCCACACGGCGCCCCCTGCAGGTGAGTGTCCATTGGCAGGAAGTTCACATCCTCCTCCTCCTCTTCTTGGCAGCTGTCTTCCAGGGCCCGGGCCGGACTGTCCTCCACAGCTTCTGGGGAAGGCCCCGCTACAGCAGGACCTAGCTGCGGCACATCCTGCTGCTCTGGCAGGGCAGTGTCCGAGTGCGCGGGGCTGTCCCCGGCCAGCAGGGGGCAGCATGTTGCCTCCTCAGTCAGCTCCCCAGAACCCGGCCCCTGGGAGTGCAGCAGGAGGTGGTGGTGATGAGGGTGGGGGGGCTCTGCCTCAGTGTCCCTAGGCCCGCCGGGTGGGCTGGCTCCTGGCTCGCAGGGCGGCTCCGGTGCTGGCGGGAAGGTGCGGGATTGCTCAGGCTCGGCCGCCGTGGAGACCGTTTGCATAGTGTCAGGGTCAGCAGGGTCCAGGGGCAGTGGTGACGCATAGCCCAGGCCAGCCACAGGGTAGGAGTAACCAGGGGGCAGGTCTGGGGAGAAATGAGGGATAAGGGGTCAGTGAACAGGTCCCCCAACCACCCATCCCACTGGAGCTCCCCCAAGCCCCACAGACTGAACTGTCTCGGCCCAGCCCCAAGCAGCCCCCCCGCTTCCGCTAGCCCGACCCCTTCACGCTGGGGCAAGGGCACTTTAATGGCACGTGGGGCTGGGCACACCCAGCCTCCCTAGCAACACAGCTTGGCCCCATGGAGTATACCCCCATGGCCAACCTGACCTACACGGCCCAGCCCCACAGACTGCCCCATCCTTGGCTCGTGTGACCCAGCCCCATGGAACATGCCCCTCTGACCCACAGACCACGTCCCTGCCACTTCAATCCATGTAACTCAGCCCCACAGACTGTGCCCCCTTCCTGATCATACAACCCAGTCCCCGCCTCCCTCTTTGATTGACACAGCCCAGCTCCATGGAGCAGGCCCCCCCCGATTCACACAGACTACCTCCATGGAGCCTGCCCCCCGACCCATGGGGCCTGCCCCCACAGAGCACAACTCCCCAATCCATTCCTTCTCCCAAGCAGCAGCACAGCCCTTTTCACTGGTGGGACACACTGAAGGAGACACAAAGATCCCACACTGAGGGGCAGAGTGCAGGGCCATTACCACCAGCAGCAGGGGACAGCCCTGAGCAAGGCCCCCCCCGCTCTGCTTGTGCAGGGATACCTGCCCCTTTAGCCCTCACAATGTTGACTCTCCTGCCCGCTGGCCTGGCCCTACCTGGTTCCAGTGATTTGGGGTAGTCCTGGGCAGGCTGCCCCTCAGGCTGCTTGTCCTCGGCCTCGGGGCCTGTGGAGCTCTGTGAGGGCACAGGGCTGATAGTGGGCGAGCGTGGTGCCACGGCTGGGCAGACAGGTAAAGTGCAGGGGGCAGGGCATTTGGGTGGGTGGCAGCAAGGGGAGAGCTTGGCTGGGCAGGCAGCTGCTGGAGACAGGCCCTTCGGGGGAGCATTTAAGGCAACGGCTTTGTGGGATGGTTTGAGTGGCTTCTCGGGGCCCGGCAGCTCGAGCTCAGATGGCGGCTCCTCAGGCTTCCGCTGGGGAAGAGACAGATGCTCAATCATCTCCAGCCAGTACTGGAGGGCAACCTCTCCATGCCCCTCCAGCTCCCTCTCCCCAAATCCAGCCCTGTCAGTGAGCACTTCCCCAGCCTCTACATCCAGCCTAGCCAGTGGGTCAAGCCAGTCCTAATCCCCCCCGACATCCCGATCCATCCCCCCCATGTGACCCTCACCTAGTCCAGTCCAGTCAGTTAGCACACACACACACGCAGGCCCCTCTCACCCTGCCTTGTCAGTGAGCACCGTCCACCCCAAATCCAGCCCAGTCAATCCCTACACCCTCCCACCTACCTAGTCCCATCAGTGAGCATCCTCAGAGTCCCATCAGCGAGTACCCCACAGTGCCCCCAGTCAAGAAGCGCTGTCTCTGGTACCGCCTCCCCCCCACCCCGCCACCTTGCCCAGCAAGCTGCTCTCTGAGCAGGAGGGTGCGGGATAAAAAAAACACCCTAAATAAATAAATATCCCCCGGTCACCCTCACACGACTCCCATAAGTCGGTGCTGCCCCCATCCCCCTCAAACACCCAGTTTGGCCAGTAAGCACCATCCCCAGGTTCACACACACACACCCAGTCCAGCCAGCCCTGCCAATGAATGCTCCCCAGCCCACCCCCCAGAGCCCCAATCTGTGCTATAGGAGATGGGTCACCAGTGAGAGCTGCTCCACCCCCACAGCCACTTAGAGACCCATTGCAGGATGCGCTGGTGGTCCAACATCAGGTGCTCCCAGCTTGCGCCCACAGGCCTGGGGCAGGGCACAGGGGCCATGTGCTAGTGG
This sequence comes from Sphenodon punctatus, assembly GCA_003113815.1. NCBI lineage: Eukaryota > Metazoa > Chordata > Lepidosauria > Sphenodontia > Sphenodontidae > Sphenodon > Sphenodon punctatus. The sequence goes on from QEPC01011341.1 coordinate 17,929,755, forward strand.
TGAGCTGGTGCAGGCGGGGGCTCTCCCAAGGATTGGGCTCCTAGGCCTGGCACCCGGAGCATGAGCAGACTGAGCACCCGGAGCAAGGCCATGACTGAGCGGGGTGCAGGGAGCCAGATATCCTAGAGAGATCACAGGGGGCCCCTACCTGGCTGTGACGCTGCATCTCTAGCGCCTGGGCTGCCCGCTGCTGCTGCTGTTGTTGCTGTTGTTGTTGTTGCTGTTGTTGTTGCTGATGATGATGATGTTGCTGCTGCTGCTGCTGATGTTGCTGCTGCTGCTGCTGCTGATGTTGCTGCTGCTGCTGATGTTGCTGCTGCTGCTGATGCTGCAGGGCATACAGCTCTTGCTGGCGAAGGAACTGCGAGCGTGAGTAGACCGGGAGCTGCCCTGCATGCTGCAGGTGAGAGCCGGGACCCCGGCTGGGGTACATGGGGGGCCACAGCGAGGCCTGGTCCATCACCTCAGCTGCTGAGAGATGGGGGGAGTTAGTGGGGGGGGGCCAGAACCCCATGACACCTCCAAGGCCCACCCACTCCCATCTCCCCATGTGACCAAGTCACTTCCTGCTCCAACCCCCATGTGACCAACTCCCTTCCCACTCCATCCCCCATGTGACCAATTCTCTTCCCACTCCATCCCCTACCATGTGACCAACTCTCTTCCCGCTCCATCCCCCCTTTTGACCAATTCTCTTCCCGCTCCCACTCCAACCCCACCATGTGATCAACTCTCCTCCTGCTCCAGCCCCCACGTGACCAACTCTCCTCCCGCTCCCACGCCATCCCCCATGTGACCAACTCCCTTCCTGCTCCATCCCCCACCATGTAACCAACTCTCTTCCCGCTCCCACTCCTTCCCATGTGACCAACTTCCTTCCCACTCCATCCCCCACCATGTGACCAACTCTCTTCCCGCTCCCACTCCAACCCCACCGTGTGACCAACTCCCATGCTGCTCCCGCTCCATCCCATGTGACCAACTCTCCTGCTCCAGCCCCCACCATGTGACCAACTCTCCTCCTGCTCCCACTCCATCCCCCATGTGACCAACTCCCTTCCTGCTCCATCCCCATGTGACCAACTCCCTTGCCGCTCCCACTCCATCCCCCCATGTGACCAACTCTCCTCCTGCTCCATCCCACACCATGTGATCAACTCTCCTCCTGCTCCCACTCCATCCCCCATGTGACCAACTCCCTTCATGCTCCATCAAGTCATGTGATGTGACCAACTCCCCTCCCACTCTGGCTCCACTCCCTTCATATGACCAGCTCCCTTCCCACGCCCACTCCATTTCCCCATGTGACCAACTCCTGACCTCCAGCACAGAGAGGGTTATGGGCCCCTAGGCATGGGCCCCTTTCCAGCTCCCTCCTTACCTAGCGTGTGAGGGGCACCATGGGCTGGCGGCTCTGAAGGCAGGATGACCAGCTGAGCAGGCGGCTCCTGGGGCAAGGGGAAAACGGGCTGCATGGCACTGGGCATGGAGGCCGGGAAGCCAGGCGGCAGGTTCTGGTGCAGTGCATGGTGCCCAATGCCTGCGTGGGGAGCCAACAGGGAGAAGTCAGGGAGAGGGAGCCCCCAAAGCACTACAACACCAAGCTGAACTTAATCCCATGTAGGATGGACTCCCAGGTTGTGCCATAAGGAGGGCAGTAGCCCAGCCCTGTCCTTCACTGCGGGCACAACCTCAGCCTCCAGCTGAGCTCTAACCCAGAGCAAGCCATGAAACCCCTGGCAGCAGCATCCCTAGGGAACAACCGGGTGTGCAGGGCGACAACAAGGGGCTTGTAGCTCAGAATTGAGGGATCACAGCAGAACTGGACTGGGGAGAGGAATGGAGCTCAGGGCTGGGATAGCAGGGAGTCTGTTGGTCAGGCTTGAGGGGCATCAGGGGGTGGAGGAGCCCAGGATTGGGACACAACTCCCTTGTGCGAGGGATTTGCCCTGGGGATGTTGTGGATCAGGAGCCAGTGGTGTGGTGTAGCGGATAAGGTGCTGGACTTGCCAGGGTGCAAATACTGCCCTAGCCATGTGAACTCACTGGGCGGCCTTGGGCATGTCACAACCTCTCAGCCTCAGTTCTCCATCTGTAAAATGGGACTACGTGTATGTCTGTCCCTGTGTTCTCTTCACCCTTGTCCGTCTTAAATTGTAAGCCCACTAGGCAGGGACCCGTCTCCAAAATCTGTGAGTGTAAAGCGCTGCGTTCGCCTAGGAGTGCTATAGAAATGCTAAGTAGGAGTAGTAAGACTGAGGGGCATTGGGGACATGAGAGAGGTACCCAGGGATAAGATACGGGGCTGGAATAGCAGGGGGGTCATGGGTTAGGACTGAGGGGAAGTGAGCGGAGAGGGGAAGACCAGGTCAAGATAGCAGGGAATTGTGGTACAGATTGAGGGGCATCGGTGTAGTGGGGGGGCAGGGCTGATCTAGCGGGGGGGCGGGTCAGGACAGAGGAGCACTGGCCCAGGCTCAGCCAGGGTCTCCTGCTCTTATAGTGCACCCCCACCACTACATTTCCCCCAGTGACTCCACACCCTAAATCCCACAGCACTGACCGTAGGAGTGTCCCCCCATCCAGAGCGAGGGGCTGCGGGTGCGCGGCAGCCAGTGTGCATGGGCCGGGTGGGTGTGGGCAGCTGGGTCCCCTCCCAGCTGACTGGCCTGCAGCGAGGAGCCGCCTGTAATCATCAGGTGTGGGGTGAGCTCGCCGGGGCAGCCGCTTGAGGGGTGGATGCGGGCGAATTCCACCAGGTCCTTGTTGTCCCTGCAGGAGAGGAGAGGAGAGGAGAGGATGAGCAAGGTGGGGGACAGAGGAGCCCAATGCCAGTGGCTCTCTCTCCAGCCCCAGAGCTGGAGGCTGGCTCCATCCTCCCCCAGACCCATAGGCCTCTGCTGGGCAGCTTATGCCCTACTGGGGGGAAGAGAGGCAGGGCTTTCCCAGGGATAAGCCTCCCCAGCTGCTCCCTGCTTGGCCAGGATCAGCAGATCCTACCCCACTAGCCCCCACCCGATCCCGCCCGCTGCTGGCCAGGATTGTACAGCTTCCTTACTGGAGCAGGAGCTCTCTTCCGGCCAGGCCCAGCCGCTCCTCGCACAGCCGGCTCCGCTCCTCTTCCGCATCCAGGTCGATGACATGAACTGGCCGCGCTGCACCAGCTGTAAGAGAGAAGTTCTGAGGGGCTGGATCATCTACATTCCCTGCCTGGGGCATGCAGGGACTCCCAGCCAAAAATCTGGGTCTGACCTAAGCCTGGCTGCACTAGTCCCAAGCTTGATCAAGCTGGGCTTGTACGAGCCCAATGTGTCCAGCCGACCCCAGCCCCAGAGCGCCATGAACTCATGGTTTTTGTGACAGGGTGGCCACATCAGAAAAAGGGTGGGGAATGCCATAGCTTTGCCCCTTTCCAACATGGCCACTTTGGCTCTGGCCCCACCCCCATGGAGTGCTGTGATGTCATGGTACTCCAAAGCTAGAGAACCCAGCCGAAGCAGCCTGGGCTGGGAGCGTGCCCACCTTGCTTCAAGCTTGATGGGATCAGTCAGGTTGCAGACTTCTGCCCCAGAGTTCCCCAGGAAACAGGCCTCAGTCCAGCCCCCCACTGGGTAGATCTTCCCCCACATGGCTGGGCCAGGCTGGACCCCTCTGCAGATGGGCGAGCAAAGCCCTGGATGGGGCCAGGGGGCTGCTGGTTGGGACCGAGGGTCACTGGCAGAGCTGTAGGGAGGGGGAGCCCAGGGCAGAGATAGGAAGGGGCCGTGAGCTGGGGTGGGGGTAGCACAGGCTGGGCTACGCAGAAGACCAAGGTCCAGCTAACAGCTGGGCTTGAAAGGTTCCCACATCTCTCTCTGGAAGCACCCATTCTTTCCCTCCTCATGGGGGTGGCCACCTCCACCTCTCCATATGGGCTCGCCCATTCCCTTCCTTCCCACAGGGCTGCCCACACCTGGCGCCTGACAGGACAGTTACCTTTGAGACTCATGGCAGCCCGGCCCTGCCGGTTGGAGCTGGCCCCGTAGGCCGGCTCAGGCCGGCTGAGTGTCTCCTTCTGTCGTGCCACAGCCACGGCGATGCCCACAGGGGGCTGGCGCACCTCTCCGTCACCGTGGCTCAGCTCGTGGTCCCTGCTGCGGGCGCAGTCTGGCCGGTCCAGCTCAGGCTGCCCCTTGGCGCCTGGGAATTTGCCCCCGTCCTGGTGGGCACAGCTGCCCTTGAGGCCACCCAGTCCAACAAAGGGGGCCTTCTGGCCCACGGTAAGTGCTTGATTGCTGTATTTCAGCAGGCTCTTCATGGCCGACACCTCGTCGGGGGGACTCTGCATTTCTTGGCTCAAGACCGAGCCCTGTGTCATGAGGGCTGCCTGCTGGAGGCTGCTGCTGAATGGGTCCAGGTAGGAGCCCTTCCTCTCCTCTCCCATGGACATGGGAGGGCCCTGGCCCTGCACGGACCAAGGAGGCAAGGGGGGCCCATTGTAGCCCAGGGAGCTCAGCTCCACTGACTTGCGCTTGGACTCGGCGTTGGCGTTTGCCTGCTCCATCTCCAGCGGCAGGTGCTGCTGGTGCCGGATCCGGGCCACTTTTTGTGTGCTGGGGGCCTGCGGCTCCTTAGGGGCCTTGTCTAAAGTGCAGCAGGACTGGCTGAGCTTGCACAGAGTCTCCTGAGGGCTGGGCCGGGCGCAGTCCTGGGGCGGGGCCATTTCATAATGGCCCCCCTTGGGCGTGTGGGGTAGGCTGGCAAAATGGCTGTCGGAGCCAGCGCCGTTGAGATACTCCAGGCCTTTGAGGCGGGGGTTGGTGTTCTGGGGCCACTCCAGGCGCCGCTCGGCTTTGCCCTCGGCTTTGAGATGGGGGAAGGCGCTGCCATAGGAGGGGGGGTGCTCCGGGCCCAGCTCATGGGGCCGCTCCTTCCCTTCGCAGGGCTCCTGGAAGGAGCGGCTCTTGTCGGTCAGGTGGCCCACCGAAGGCACGAAGGTGGCCCCACTGAGCCGCAGCTCCCTGCCAGCTTTGTCCTGCAGCGGGCACATCACCTCTGGGTTGGAGTGAAGCTGCAGGCAGGGGAAGCTGCTGGCAGTGGTGCTGAGGGCTGGGGGCCCGGTGGGCAGGCTGGAGGGGACTGTGTAGGAGACCGAGTGATGTAGCATCTGCCGCCGCTCCAGGCACTCACTATAGGGCTGGGGGACGTCGTGGTGGCCCAGCTCCTTTGTGCAGCGACTCTGGGCACCAGCATGGCGCGGCAAGACCCCTGCTCCGCAGCTGGGCAGCATCGCTTTGCCCGAGTCACCGTTCAACACCTTGGAGCTGAGCAGGCAGGAAGGCAGGTGCTTGGGCCGGTTCTCGCAGGAGCCACGCTGGACATTGCCCTCTTTGCAGTGCCCATCTGGCGTCATGGGCATCACCAGCTTGTGGCGCTCCTTGATCGCCTCCTCCTCAGCAACCAACCGGTCCTTGCCCTCACCCTTGACCCCCTTCTCCTTGGCCAACATAAAGCGCTCATACTCCTTGTGGCACTTCTGGGCATGCCCGCTGGCCTCCCGGTCTCGGCTGCACGAGCCAATAGGGTGGCCAGGTGCTGCCCGGGCGATGCTGGGGAAGTTGTGATTGGCTGAGAGGAGGGTGGGCTGGGCCGGCAGGTTCCGCAGATAGAAGTTGTCTGGAGGGGAAAGGCAAATGGTCAGGTTAGAGCTGTGACTGAGGACAGTGCCCCCTATCTTCCCCTCAGCTACTGTGCAACCCACTCTCCCCTGCTCTGTATGGTCCAGACAGCATCCCCTTCAGACCTCGAACGCTAGTAGCCATCACAGCCCCTGCCTTCCCTGTCTACAGCATCCAGCCTGTCCCTGTCGGTGTACCACCCCAGCCCGTTCACCAGGGCAGTGACCACATCTATGGTGAAGGCAGCTCTTGAGCTCTGACCCACCTGCCCAGGGACCTCCCAGAGGGCCTCCCCCACACTGCCTTGACCTTTTGCTAGGGCCCTGGCACCTGCACCCACTCCCCACAGCGCCCCCTGCAGCTTCACCCCGACACTCACCTTTCTGGCTTTCATAGAAACGATGTTGGCCGTACAGGACGTTGCTGTTGCCATGATGATCCAAGTGGCTCATGGGAAGAAAGGTGGAGGCGAGGCTTCCAGAAAACCTGGGGTACCCTGGAGCTAAAGCAAGAGCATAGAGAGGAGTGAGATACCCACGCCATCAAGGGGGCGGGACGGGTAAGCAGCCCTGCCCAGATGTGTGTCCACGCCCAACTGTGAGCCAGCACGATACCACGCTTGTCGTAAATGGCTGGGCTAATAGTGTCCCTGGTGCCCCCTGGTGTTGGAGAAAGGGAATCTCAGGCAGTGGGGCCTGTGGGGGGGGCAGCAGGAATGAGCCCAGAGGCAGCGTGCCTTTCCCACACAGCCCCTGGCCCCAACCAACAGTAGGGCAGGACCCTCGAGGTAAAGGTCACCAAATCCTGGGGTGCGCACGCGAGCACACACACACACACACACACACACACACACACACACACACAGAGAGCTTGGCTCTCGCTTACCCAGAAACCTCAGTGCTGAGCCTTTCAAGACCTCTGCTCATGGGGAAGCTATTTCCACGCCCCTGCGTGGCTGGTGATCTAAATGCTAGAGGACTAAGAGGGCCAGTCCAGGGTCACACAGCACTGGCTTCCCTGCCTCCCTATTAAGGATTGCCACATGTGATGGGTTTTTTACCTGACATTCCCATAGGCCAAAATAAAAAACGACTGAAGGGTACAACCCTCTTCTCTAAACCATTATGCCCCATGAGGGGCGGGTTAACACACGGGCTCCTGGTAAAATGCATCTGAGGAATCAGAGCCATGACGGGCATCCAGGGGTTGCAAGAGAAAGGCTGTCACTCTGTCTTAGCCCAGGTGGAGTGACACAGAGGTGACACCCCTTCCGGCTGGGGGAGGGAGCGCTGGGCTTCTGCACCCCCACTGGGGGGGGCTGGGCCTAGGACTGGATGGGCAAGCAGCCCTGCGTAGGGCAGCATGGGTAACAGGGCAGCAGTGGGCTGGGGTCTCAGGGAGGGGCAGATGCTTTCTGGAGTGTCTGCTGCCCACCCCTCTACCCCAGTGACTCCACCCATCCCCCCAGACCAAGCCCCACAGTTGCAGTGGAGAGGGGGGCTGGATGCAGAAAGTAAAGGGGGGGCGGGGGGAGGGAGAACAGCAGAGAGTTCAAAATCAACCACCCACTCCCCTGCCTGCCAGGTATGGTTTGACCTGGAGACTTCAGTCTTCCCTCTCCCCTGAGAACTGCAAAATGTGGGTAAGTTTGTTCCCAGTAGGAGAGAGGAACAGTGTTGGCACGGGATGGGCCCCAGGAGGAGGGTGAAAGGGGGTTCAACTGCACCCCCAGGCCCTACCTATCCCCACCCCTTCCAAGCATCATGATGCTCAGAAAAGGAGAATGATCACCTCAGAAAGGGGCAGGGCCAATTGGCTCTCCCACCCTCTGCCCCCAGAACATAATTCTGCCAATGCCCTTGCCAGCTCCCCAACCCTGGTGCCCCTTAGTCCTGGCCCGCTACCACCTTCTACCCCAGTCTTGCTCTTCTGACACACCCACCCCTTCCAGGTCCCCTCAGTCCCAACATGCAGCCCCCTGCTATCCCAGTCCTGGGCTTCCCCCAGCTCTGCTGATGCCCCAAACTGCAGCCCTTTCTATCCTATCCCTGGAAGAATATACAGCTGAGCCCAAGGACAAGACCCATCAAACTAATTTCACTTGTGACTCTCAGCTCATGGCCCTGGAAGCATCAACCAGCACATTAGCTTCATGTAAGAATCCCGAGACCCCTTCCCCCAGAGCTCACCCCAGATAAAACCCTGGGACTCCTCTCTCTGCTTCCCCAGTGCCAGGCTCAACCATCTCCTTAGTCTCACACCAGCCTTTTCAGCCTCATTACCCGCCTCCTCCTCCCCCACGACTCGGACAGGCTGCCCGTCAATGTGCCGCTGACAGCACTGCCCGTGCCCCGCCCTCAGCAGTCCCGGCGTGCCGGAAGCCAGCTGGCAGCCGTTCAAACTAGCAGCCGGGCTGGCTGCCAGGGCACCGTGCCAACAGCACCTCGCCGATCACACTTTAACTCTTTGCGTCTCACAGGGAGTGGAGCGTGCTGGGGAGGGACATGGCCAGAACCAGTCACGGCAACCAAGAAAGAACGAGAGAGACCTGGGCTGGGAGAGCAGGGGCGGGGGGGATTGAGGGGCAGAGGCAAAGCTGGTGGGGAGCAGAGGGCTGGGAGAGCAGGGGCGGGGGTTGAGACTGAGGGACAGAGGCAGAGCTGGTGGGGAGCAGAGGGCTGGGAGAGCAGGGGCAGGGGGGATTGAGGGACAGAGGCAGAGCTGGTGGGGAGCAGAGGGCTGGGAGAGCAGGTGCGGGGGGGATTGAGGGACAGAGGCAGAGCTGGTGGGGAGCAGAGGGCTGGGAGAGCAGG
>QEPC01011341.1:17939095-17968558 GCA_003113815.1 Sphenodon punctatus
GGGGGGGGGGATTGAGGGACAGAGGCAGAGCTGGTGGGGAGCCGAGGGCTGGGAGAGCAGGGGCAGGGGGGGGGTGTTGAGGGACAGAGGCAGAGCTGGGAGGAACCTAGGGCTGGCATTACAGCGGTTGTGGGTTGTGACTGAAGGGAACTACAGGGAACCCAGGGAGAGGGGCATTATCAAGGCCAGGCCCAGATCAGAGGTGCAGCTGAGGCTGAGGAAGCTGGTCAGAGCGTAGGTGCTGGAATGGGCACCACAGGGGTGAAGGCAGCCGGGTGATGGGTCTGTCGGCTGGATAGGGGAGCTAGGAGAGAAGAGCACCCTGAATGCTCCATGTTGGCTGGGAGCCAACGCTGACCATCCCTCCTCAGCCCGCGCTGACAGGAATCCTTCTGCGGTTTAGCCACAGAAGCTCTGCACGCTGTGGTCAGACAGAAAGATCTGGGGAACCAACCTCCCCCACTTTCTGAAACAGAGATGTCAGCCAGGGGCAGCCATGAGGCCTCTTTCCCCTTCCTGCATCCTGGGGGTGGGCTTACACCCCTCACCCTGCCTCACCCCCTGCCTCTTTCACTGTGTATCTTGGAGATTAGACCTCCACCCCAGCCAACACTGCAGGCACCCACTGTGCCAGCTCCTCTGTCCTTTTCCTCCCCTGTGGATTGAGCAGTCTGTACCCTACTCAGGGCACTACTGACATGCATTTTCCCAGCCTCCTCTCAGCAGAGTCTCTAAGGTGCTGGCTGCGTTCTTCTCAGCCTTGGTGATGCACTCCCATGGCTCCAGCTTCTCTGGATAAAATGCCCTCCCTATCCATCTGGGCACTTCCCCCCTCCCCAGCACAGTGCAAGAGCTCTCCCCGCCCCTCTCCCCCCATGCCCTCTTACCTTCATGGGAGTGCGAGAACCAGATCTGGGAGGTGCCAGAGTGAGGCCCACGGAAGGCCTGTTCGGAGGGGGATGAGGCAGGGCCTGTAGGGTGCGTAGGGGCTGCTGAGCCCAGGCTGCTGCTCAGGAAACTTCCCATGAAGGATGAGGCAGGAGAGTTCCCCATCAGCCCGCTCCCTGCTGGGGACACAAGAGAGAAAGGGGGTCAGTGTGGGAGTGGAGGGCTCAGGACAGGGCCCTGGCTGGTGTCCCTGAGTGCACAGATGCGCTTGGGCATTTGTACCCTGGGTATGTGCAGCAATCCTCACACTGGACTCACTCAGCTAGAGGTATGTATCCAGCTTGCCACTTGTACCCATCAATGCTGGAGCCACAGAAGGCACAGTCCCTCCCCACCATCCAGTACCCTATGTCTGTGCTGGGGCTGGCCTGGCACCCGGCTGCCTGCGCACTGGAGAAGGAAGCAGGGCCTGAGCACTGCCAGACATTGGCAATCTGGGCACAGCTCCTTGCAGGGAAGGGTTAGCCGTACCCAGGACTTCCTGGGGCTGTGTGTGCACTTGTGTGCCAGGGACAGAGCATCTGTAGGTGCCTGGGGCAGGCATGTCACATGGGCATCAGCAGCCACGTGCAGCATCCACAGATCATCCTGCATTTCCAGATACATACATCTGGGTATGCACAACTACACTCCTCGTAACGTTTGATTACCCTGCTAGACCAGCAGCAGCCACACTACCAATCCCTCAGTCCTTCAAAAGGGCCAGTCAAAAACCAGCATCCAAAATGATCTCTCTCACACACAGTCACTTCACTGCAGTGAGATATGCAGAACTAAGGCAGACTCTCACCAAACACAGAAACCCCAGCAAAAATCAAGAGCCAGAAAGCACAGGCCAGCAAGACCAAGATGTTTGTACATTCCAAACATGAGCCGTTTTTTGGGAGGGCAAGGAGCCTCACAAGAATGTGACACATGCTTGGGGAAAATCCGAAAGATCTTTTGTGTCCCGGTTTTGACGGTTGATTTTTACTGCTGGTATTTGTTTTTCTTTTGATATTTTTTTATAGAGCATGGGAGAGGTTGGAATGGATGGATACATGGGAAGGGGGCTTCCTTGGGTAAGAGTCAAGTGAGTGTGAATGGGAGGATTGGGGGTTTTGTGGGTGTATTTCAATCAAGATTTTTTTTAAAAAATTATTATTATTATTGTAAGGTGCCCATTATTGTAAATGGGAGTCTCAGGCTGAAGTGGTGAAAATTGCAACCCTAGCTACACCTCCAGACACAAATTTTAACATTTATTTTATTTATTCAATCATTTATATCCCGCCCCCTTCTGCTAACAGCAGCTTGGGGCTGCTAACAAACTGCCTATTGTTTGTTGAGCCTCTGGGATAGGATGGGGAATAAATTCAAAATAAAATAACAACAACAGATCATGCCTGACCCTTGGAAAGGGGGAGAGACAATGGGTGTTTTTAAATGAGCGAGGTGATGAGGGGCGGGTCCACGGCCAAGGCCTCACTCTGCCGCAGAGCACGCACACAGGTGGGGCGCATGGGGAGCGATTCTAATGAGTGGCTCCCAGCGTGGCTATGGGCAGTGGCCGCAGAGGCAGCCCCGCCACGCACTCCCCCTGCCACGGACCATGGGGGAAGGGGAAGCACACCGGGCTGGTCTTTGAAAGTGACATGAGCATGAGCCCTGGGGACCCTGGGCTTCCCAGCACTCCCAGTCAATTCTTGGGACTTGCAAAAGCCACATCCCCCCACCCACATTGCTTATGAGAAACGGACTTGTCTGCTGGCGTGACTGGCTGTCGCCATTCATATGGACAGAGGTTCTGTGGCCACCCATTGCCGGGCATCCATTTGGCCTGCCCTATACGGAGCACTCCAGATTTCTTGGCAGTGCTCCATCCATACCCATGAGTGGGTGCTCTGCGGCTCACAGGAACGCACATCCAGCCTTGACTCCATCTTCAGACAAATCCATGGCTCCTGGGTGGCCATGCAGGGTAGCATCCATACCCCTCAAGTGTCCTGGATAATCCAGGAGATCCCTGCTTTAAAATCCCTGATTTGTCCCATGGATGGCTTGCAAATGGCTGTCTCGCACCTCCCTTCCTAGAGACTCTGCAGCAGTTTTCCATGACTGCCAGACAAATAATGGAAGAGGTGTTACCTGAGGGATGTCCTGGAAAATCCAGGACATCTGAGAGGTATGATAGCATCTCATTTGTCTCTCCCTCCGTTCCCCTTCCTTCGTCTCCCCCCCACCATCTCTCACATTGCAAGCCCTAGGGCAGGGACCATGTCTATTCCATTACTTTGTTAAAGCACCAGGTACATTGCTTGCACTATATAAATGCTTGCTAATAATAATAATAATAATAAATTTGAAAAGAGTCAGTGTGGCGCTAGGAGCATCCCTTCCTAGGTCAGGAATGGTCCCCAGAAAGCTAACGCCAAACATGGGTTTTGACCCCATCTTGGGGGACGGGAGAAGGTCACCCTACCATGGAGAGACACCAGAGGGGTCTGACCATTGGCGGTGCTTGAATGGAACATAAGAAGTGCCATACAGGGTCAGACCAATGGTCCATCAAGCCCAGCATCCTGTCTCCAACAGTAGCCAATCTCTGTCTATTGGGAGAAGAGACACAATGGAACAACAGGTCCATTGTTGCACAATGGAACAACAGGTCACAATTCCCTGTTGTTCCAGCCCCCAACAGTAAGAGGCTATGTCCCCAAAACCTACTTGGCCAATAGCCATTAATGGACCTATCCTCCAAGAACCTATCCAATCCCTTTTTAAAACTAGCTACACTATTGACCTTGACCACTTCCTCTGGGAGTAAATTTCACAAGTTAATTGTGTGCTGAGCGGGGAAAAAATAAATACTTTTTCTTATTTGTTTAAAACCTGCTGCCAGTGAATTTCATGAGGTGTCCCCTTGTTCTAGTACTGTTAGAGAGGGTAAATAACCGCTCCCTAGTTACGTGTTCTACAGCACTCATGATTTTGTAAAATTCTATCATATCCCTTCTCAGTCCTCTCTTCTTCAAGCTGAAGAGCCCTCAACCTATCAAGCCTCCCTTCCTAGGGGAGCCGTTCCATAACCTTGATCATTTTTGTTGCCCTTCTCTGCACCTTTTCTCATTCTGCTGCGTCTTTTTTGAGATGGAGCGACCAGAACAGCACACAATATTCCAGGTGCGAGGGAGGGGAAGGGTCCTGAGGCCAGTACCATAGATTTACATAGAGGCATTATGATTAGTCTCTCTCTCTTCCCGAATAATTCCTAACGTTCTGTTTGCCTTTTTGACCACCGCCACACACTGAGCGGAGGATTTCAATGGCTTGTCCACAATGACTCCCAAGACCATGGAGTCCACACATGTCCCCTCCTCTCCACACCCAGCCCTGTGTGAGTGAACACACGTGTTTCTCATTTGGCAAATTGGCTTCTGAGTTGCCGCCTCCCCCACCACTAAGCTCTAGTAGTTCCTGCTAGAGTTTGAAGGGCTCTGTCCCCTCCTGCTTCAGCCCCCATCCCCAGGACAGGTTCATCTCCTCATCCCTCTGGCCCCGCGCTCTTCCACCCCTGGCGTGGGAACAGCCATAGAGGGAGCCTCCCGCAGCGGTTGGTCTCAGGACCCCTCCCCGAATCTGCCGAGAAGGGGCGGGAAAGGCCTGCCTGCAGGCCCTCACTCTGACATGGCACCAGAGGGCAGGTCCCCTAGGCCAGCAGCGTGGCATCTCTTGTGGTTGTTCCCTCCAGCCTGGGCATTGTGTGGAGCTGCCAGTCACTGCCCAGGAATGGGCAGGTCCCAGAGACCAGGAAGGGGCAGGTGGCAGGGTCTCCAGAGTGAATTGGTGCCGGGGAGGGTGTGTATGTCTGAGGTGGTGTGGGAGGGGCGAGGTGGGGCTGGGATGGGGGGCTGAGTGGAAAGGGGTAGACAGTGGGATGGGAGATTTCTTCCTGCCTGGCAGCCTCGATTCAATAAATAAACGGGATCGTTCTTGCCCTAGGGGGTGGGAGCAATGCAGGGTGGGTCAGCAAGGGGCAGGGCGTCGCTAGACACTGCTGGTCTGGCGTGTGCCTGTCAATGTGTAGCAATTGGGGGGGGTGCTCCCTGTGAGCTCACCCCACCCTGCAAGGGGCTCCGTGTGGCACCAAGACCCTGGGCCAGCCCCTATTCTCCTTGCAGGAAGGGCCTGTCTATCCTCTAACCCTGTTGGCTGTGGGATTTGGAGAAGGACTTCAGATGAGGGAGACATGGGTTGTTTCCCTCTCAGCCACTCCCCCCCCCCCAATGGCTGTGGGGCCAGCACTTCTGTTGTGCAGTGAGCCCCACTGGTCTGGATGGGAAGGGAGTGCAGGGGCAGAGGTCCAGATAGCCCTCCCCCCCCCCGCATGTGCTATACAGGACCAGGCCTGAGATAGCTCCCCTCATGTGCTAGGCCTCAGTAGGAGCTTGGCTGGCCCAGTCTAGAGCAGCAACCCTCACCCTCACCCCGTGTGGGTAGGGACTGGACCGGGAAGTAGTTCCCCCCTCCTATATACAAGCTGTAGCTGGGGGGCAGGCTGGAGCTGTAGGAAGTTCCCCCACCCTCACTGTGCTGGGCAGAAGCTGGGGCTGAGACAGGCCTTTGGGGAACTCCCCCTTGTGCTAGCTGTGGGGGGTGGACATGTGGGGAGCTCCCTTCCCCCATGAAACAGGCCAAGCTTGTGGACAGTTTTCCCCTGTGTTGGAGGTGGGGGCCAGGCTGGACCTGTGGCGCACTGTCCCCCCCCACGTGGTAGGCAGGGGCCTGTGAAGAACTCTCCCCTGTGCTAGTGGGGACCGGGCTCCCCTCCCCACTCCAGGCACTAGCCATAGGCGGGGGTCTGGCAGGGAGCCCAGCTAGCAGGCAGGAAGTGCTGCTCGCTCTAAGCCGGCCCACGCTCCCTGGCTAATCCTGACGGGATGCCCTGAGGGATGAGTGTGGGGATGTGGTTTCAGGGGCCGGGCCAGGGCCACTCCCCACAGCTGGTCTGGGGGTGGGGCGGGGGCTGGGCGCTGCCTGGGGAAGCCCCTTCAGGCCAGCTGAGTGCAGAGGGGCTGGGCCCACATCCAGCAGGGGAGAGGTTTCCAGGCTCTGAGAACCTGGCACCTTGGGCTCTCCCACAGGCTGGGACCCAAGAACCAGTTCTACCCCCCTCCTCACAGCCAGGAGCACCATGCCACAGGCTTGTCCATTCAAACAGGTCACCCTCCTCTCCTATGTGAGCAACATCTAGGACAGGGAAAGTGCCCACAGTCCAGTCCTAGGGCCACCTCTAATGCCAGGGGGGAGCAAAGTATCGGGCGGGTAGCAGGGTGACTCAGCGCCCCCCACAATCCGCCAACCCCCACTCTCTCAGCCCCAAAGTCAATACCCTCTCAGGCTGACAAAACTGCCCCCTCAATTCTGATTTGCATCCCTCTTCCATCTAAAATCTGACCAAAACATTACCACATTCCAAGGACAAATCCCTCCCCTCCCCTCCCCACCCCCCGCCCTGACCCCTTCAGCCCACCCGTCCTCCACCCCCAACGATGCCACACCAACCACCACCCCGGCCTGCCCAAGACTCAAGCCCCTGCCAGCTGTTTGGGTTCTATTTGTTTAAATGGCTGCAGTGAGGCCATCTCTGCCAGCGCCACCCCTAAGCCACCAGCAGTTTGTTCCCCCATGCGCACGAAGCCCTAGTACCCGTGTTGTACACTGAGCCCCGCTGGTCTGGATGGGAAGGGACTGCATGGAAGGTGGTGGGTCACAGACGGAAGACCACGCAGATGCAGGGAGACCAGTTTCAGGAATGGCGGAGCCAGCACCCGAGGGGGTGAGCCAGTGCAAAATGATGCGCATAGGGGAAAGTAACCCAAATTTCATGTATACAATGCTGGGTTCTAAATCAGGAGTTACCACTCAGGAAAAGAATCTTGGCATCATTGTGGACAGTACATTGAAATCCTCAGTTCAGTGTGCGGCGGCAGTCAAAGAAGCAAACACAATCTTAGGAATTATTCGGAAAGGGATAGAGAATATATCTGAAAATATCATCATACCTTTATATTCCAGACCGCACCTGGAATACTGTGTGCAGTTTTGGTTGTCCCATCTCAAAAAAGACATAGTAGAATTAGAAAAAGTATGAAGACGGGCAACAAAAATGATCAAGGGTATGGAACGGCTCCCGTTCGAAGAGAGGCTGGATAGGTTGGGGCTCTTCAGCTTGGAGAAGTGATGGCCGAGAGGGGATAGGATAGAAGTGTATAAAATCACGAGTGGTGAAGAACATGTCAATAGGGAGCGGTTATTCACCCTCTCTAACAGCACTAGAACAAGGGGACACACCATGAAGTTAACTGGCAGCAGATTCAAAACAAATAAGAGAAAGTATATTTTTTTCACTCAGCGCACAATTCCCTTGTGGAATTTACTGCCAGAGGAAGTGGTCAAGGCCAGTAGTGGAGCTAGTTTTAAACAGGGATTGGATAAGTCCTTGGAGGAGATGCTCATTAGTTACTATTAGACAAGCAAGTTTGAGGGACATAGCCTCTTACTGTGGAGGGCTGGAAAAACAAGAAATGGATTGCCCCTTGTGACCTGTTGGGTACTTCTCCCAAGAGACTGGCCATCGTTGGAAACAGCATGCTGGGCTTGATGAACCGTTGGTCTGACCCAGTACGGCACTACATATGTTCTTATATAACATATCACATCCACTCCCCACTGCTGGGGAGTCAGGGGGAGGGGGCGGCACTGTTGGAATAGCCTGGTAATCAAGTGATCCAATTGGCTGCATTAGGGGCTAGCTTTGACTCCTTCCTCAAATTCTGGGGCTCAGTGAGGAGAAAGGATGGGATCAAGGAATGTGCCCCGAGATTCCAGTGCCTGCAGGCTGTCCATGCCTGTAGGCTGTCCATGCCTGCAGGCTGCCAGGTCCTGGGCAGAGCATCTGCCCTTTCAAGCCAAGCAGCTGGTTAGATGTGAGGGGTGAAGCATTTGTATCCAGCATGGGGGCAGCCACCATTTCCAGAGTGAGCCTATTTGAGAAGCTGGGATCCTGCCTCCTGGCTCCCTGAGAACAATCCCCCGCCCCCTTAGATCTCACACTCACTGGCATTTCCCAGCTGCTGACTCAGAGACCGCTGCTCCCCCAGCTCTGCGGCCAGCCATCCCCGCGCCAGCTTCCCACCCCCTTCCACACACACAGGGCGCCTGCAGCCAATCCCCTTGCTCCCTACCAGACCCCTCAGCTCCCACACACCAGGAATGCACTTTCTCCTGAGCCCCCTCGCCAGCTTTGGCACGAGCAAGTGAGAAGGCAGCAGAGTGGCTTGTGAACTATGAAAGAACAGGGCCTCACACTACCCAGCTCCACTATGTGATAGGGAGGGGAGCAAGGGGATAGACGGAGGGACATGCAGATGGAGAGCAAGAGATTCATTTCAAACCTCAAACAGATGAGACTAGAGCACTAACCAACTCACACTTTCCACGGGGAAGATTTTAGTTCCTCAAACTCACAAGCCAAGCATTCCTGGGTCTTGTTCCATCACGGTCACCAGAACCGGGAAATTCAGCTTGAAAAACTCCCTGCAGATATAGCCAAAAAAATCTGCGGAAGTGGAAATCTGTCTGGTGCCATTTTCTGATGCAAAAAACAACAGCCCCACCTCGTCTATGGGAAAACTGCCGGCGGCTCAACCCAGATCCCTTGCCGAGCACCAGGGAAAGAACATTTCCACCTTAATCCACTACCCACTTCGTCTGAACTCCCTGCCAGGGCCGAGACTCAGGATGAGGAGGTGTGCGTCTTGCCAGCGTACTCCATCTCCACAGCTGGGCTAAGGACAGCTGGCAGGGGGGCAGCTGGGCATCCTTTGGGGAATGGCCTTAGCGAGAGAAGGGCGGCTGCTTCCCAGGCCCAAGGCTCAGCCTGCCGCTCAAGCGTCTCGTTTGTGGGAGCAGATAGCAGCACTTTGGTACAGGAGAATGTGGGATCCTGGAAGAGAGGATGAATGGGTCCCTTGACTGGTAGCTGCTTCTGAAGCCCAGTTATGACCAGCAAGTTAACCTTAGGACTGTAGAAGATTTGTGTCCCATGGTTCCATTTGGGCAGAAAGGGCCTTGCTCAAAACTAACCATCCAACTGGACAGATAGGGAAACTGAGGCAGAGAGTGGCATACCGTGGTGAGCAAATAGAGCCCCCAGTGGGCACTACCATCTGAGCACCAGCCAGGCCTGGAGAGGGTAAGATGGAGCCGTCAAGAGTGTCCAGCTAGAAGCTGAGACCTGCCAAACTCATTGCAGACACAGCAGTCCCCAGCAGGAGGCAATGCTCGCTGCTGCCCCTGCGGGGAAGCCAGCAATCATCTGAGCAGGTGACAGGGGCAGGGATCTCCCCAGGAGGCAGGTGTGGCACCTTGAAAAGCCTTGGCCCCAGGCATGGCACAGCCTGTGCCAGGCTTGCTCAACCGGTTTGTGTTGGGAGCTCCCTGCAGGCGAGAGACAACCACACCCAGGGATCTCCCCCGGCACGCAACAGCTGCACAGAACAGCCAGAGAGTCATTCCCAAGACAGAGTGCAGCAAGCCCTGCAGCAGCACTGCCAGGCTGGGGAATCTGGATTTCTCGAAGGAATGTATAGGTTAGTGCCTGCCTGCCCACCCCAGCACACGCAGCTCTGCAAATGCTCCCACTCTCAAACCACAGGGCAGCCACCATCCTGCAGCCACCTTCTATCCTAGGCCTGGCTGCCTCCACAGCTCTGCCAATCTGCTAACTCAGCTCTCTCAGTCCTGGGATCCTCCCAGCTCTGGCAATGCCTCTCCATGCCAAACTACAGCCCCTGGCACATCCACATCTGGCCACCCCCACAGCTTTGCCAATCGCCCAAACTCCTCAACTCTGGGATCCTCCCATCTCTAGCAATGGCTCTCAATCCCAACCCACAGCCCCTGGCACCCCTACCCCTGGACAAGCTCTCCAGTGCCCCTCATTCCCAACCTGCTGCCCCTGCCATCCGTGGCTTCCCCACAGCTATAGCAAGGCCCTTCAGTCTCAGCCCTAGACGGTGTGTGTTGGAGGAGGCATCCGGGAGGTTGCTGTGGCCTTGCGGAGCAGCCCATCTGGAAGCTCTAAGCTTCTCCTCCTCAAACCACCCAGCGAGCCTGGCCCCTGCCGTGTGTGTGAAAGGCGCCCCCGCCTCATCCACAGATCCTCACGCCCTAGCCCAGGGAAAGCGTCTGGGAAACGGGTGGCCGGATGGGACTGAGAGCATGCTGGGAGCTCGTTTCAGAGCCAGCAACCCCTGGCTGATCCATGTGCTTCCCATTACACAGCCCTGAGCCAGGCGGGGGCAGGGAGCTGGGGGTCAGGCCTGGCTGTATTTCAGGCCAGAGACACCCTGTGTGAACGATGCACAAACCCAGCCCCGGAAACAAGGCCTGGACAGTTGGCATTAGGGAGTGGAGAGGGGCTCCTCCTGACCCTCCCCATGCCTCCAGCTGTCCTGGATCTCTCTGACATGGCCTCCATAGCTACCCCCTTGACCATCTGGGTCCCCAGCATGCCAACTCCTCAGCTGGCAGGGGAGGACTGAGTGTCTTGCTTGAACTCAGCTCTGAAAATGGCTCCTTAAGAGAAACCAGTGAATCATAAATACACTGAAGGGCTTGGTGGAGACAGGGAGGTGGGGTGGGGGCCGTTACCAGAGCCTTGGCCTAGCCAAGGGGAACACAGCGGACACACACAGACCCAGTAGCAAGAGGGGGTGGTTGTGGATGAGGAAGATTGAGCTCTGGCTGCCCAATAGCTCTGTATCACCATGGCAACAGCACCATGATGGAGGGGCATCGCCGCAAACAGAACAAGAATTCCCCACCGGTCCAGAGCAGCCCCATGGCTACTGTAAGCATTTGCCTTGGTTACCATTGTCCTTTACACCATGTTCTTTCCTCCTTAGCTAGCAACTGAGGCAGTGGCTGGCCCCTTCCTCAGCCTTTCACTCCTCCTCCTCTCATAACTCAGTCCATCACTCCCTCTTGTCCGAGTTCAACTGTACAGGCAGCCCTGTGCTGGGGGTTGGTCCCTCCAGGCACAAGGGGAATGAGCAACAGACACCTCGTGGGCTGGCAGCATAATCCTCTGAGTGGATAGTGCCAGGACTAGTACGTAGAGCGGGCGTGAATTCCCTTCATTTCAATGGGACTTCGGCCCATACTAAGTGCTAACACTAGCCACTTGGAGCGAGGCTGTCCAACGTCTTGGCCGCTGTGGGCCAGATCACCTCAGGGCAACTTGCTGAAGGGTCCGACTGCATGAAAGTCTCTCGTCGTGATGTCCGGGTATGTTATTTCTATAGCACGGCGGTAAGTCAAACCCTGTTCAAACTTACCAACACAGACTGTGCAAGTTAAACAAGCAGCGTTCGGAGCGGTTATTCCACATCATCATTCTGGGAAAGTATATATTTAGTAAATACTGATATTCAATAAAATTATACTGTAAAGGCCATGGGACAGTTGGCATCCTACTGTGGCCAGGATTTGGCCCATAGACCACCAACTAGAAAGCTCGGGGGGGGATTGTAGTCTTAGTTTAATTGGGGTTGACTGGCAGATTCGGATTATAAGAAGCCAACGGCTGGGATAGCAGGGGGTTGCGGGTCAATATTATGTGGCATCGACAGAGCTGGAGGGAACCCAGTGCTGGGATAGTAGCCTAGCTGTGGGGATCAGGATTAAGGGGCGTCAGACGTGCTGCGGGTTCGGGGGATCCTTCTAATACCCACTGGACATCCCTGGCTGCTCTTCTGGGAAGACTCACCTTTCCTGACCTCCTGCACTGAACTCAGGACTGGGCTAGCAGGGGGCTGTGGGTCAGGATTGGAAGAGCTGGGGGAGCTGTGTCAGGATGAAGGGGCATCAAGCAGTGTTGGGGGCTTGAGAGATCCGTCATCTAGCCCCAGATCCCCATTTTGGAGAGATTTGGTTTTCCTGACCCCCTGCGCTGAGCCCAAAGTCCAGTCATGCAATGGGAGATTGAGGAGAATAGGCAGAACTGTGGGAGCCCACAGCTGGGATAGTGGGGGCTCTGCTGCTTGACAAAGCTGGACTCCACACCCTTCTGTGCCATATCTTGGTTTTCTGCTCCTCCCTTTGGAACACACACATTGGGGAGGGAGCCGCAGAGCAGGTTGGGCAGTGGGTCGGAGGTCGACTTCTCCAGAAACAGCCAGCCCCCGGGACCTGAAGGGAAAACATTCAAGCAACCATCTGTGCTGCTCCCATGCTGGTCAGTGGTTGGAGAGGGAAGCCAAGTTCTCTGGGAGCGGCCTGGCCCAAACCAGTCATGCCGGGAAAAGAAGGAGCCGGGCAGACTCAAAAGTAATGGGAAAACATCTTCCTGAGCTCAGCTGCAAACATGGCGGCAGCTACGTTGGCCGACTGGGGATTGAACCCATTGCCTCTAGAACAAAGAACCAGAGTCTCTACTGCTTGCTTTACAAAGGCAGGTTCAGCTACTGGTCTGTAACAGACTCACCCATACTCTGGATTGAGCAGAGAAAGGGGATTTGTCATCTCTTGTGGTCTGAGCCCCGAGACTCCCACTGGCCAAAATGGGAGTCTCAGGCTGAAGCGGTGAAAAACTGCAACCCTAGCTGCAGCTCCAGACATACACATTTTGTATTTATTTTAATTTATTTAATAATTAATATCCCGCCCCCTCCTGCTAACAGCAGCTTGGGGCAGCTAACAAACTGCCTAGTAAAAATACATAAAATACAATAATAAATAACAAATACAAAAAGAAGTCATAAAACTCCATCAAAATGGCGAGGAATAAAAGAACAAAAAAACCTTCTCTCCCTAACCCTCAACCCCCCACCCCATACCCATCTCCCTCACTAAAAGCCTGGCGGAACAGCCGTCCAAAGGAGAAGTCCGAGGCCGCCCGGGCCTTCGCCGGAAGGGAGTTCCACAGCCTCGGTGCGGCCACCAAGAACATCTTCTCCATAGTCACCTCCCAAGCTACCTGGGGAACTTCGAGAAACGCGTTCCCGGATGACCGCAAGGCTCAATCTAGAACCTGGGGAGTGAGGCGGTCCCACAGATAAGTGGGGCCCAGGCTGTATAGGGCTTTATAGGCAAGCACCAACAGCTTGAATTGGGCCCGGAAGACTATAGGCAGCCAGCGCAGAGAATGGAGCACCGGTGTAATGTGCTCACGGCGACCCGTCCCTGTTAGAAGATGAGCCGCCGCATTCTGCACCAACTGCAGTCTCTGAACCATCATCAAGGGTAGCCCCACGTAGAGCACGTTACAATAGTCCAGTCTCGAGGTGATGAAAGCATGGATGGTAGTGCCCAGGTCAGAATCCGAGATACAGCCGAAGCCGCCGCACCAGATGGAACTGGCAGAATGCACTGCTTGCCACAGCCTCCACCTGAGCATCCAGGCGGAGATGGGAATCAAGGAGCACTCCCAGACTGCGAACCTGAGGGACCAGTGGGGGGCGAACCCCAACAATGATGGGAAAGGCCAACCCCACCGCCCTCCCCACTAGCATCACCTCCGTCTTGTCAGAATTCAGCCTCAGACGGCTCACCCTCATCCAGTCCCCCACAGCTGCCAAACGCTGAGTAAGCACCGAGACTGCCGGTAAGTAACACAACTCCCTCCCTCCCTCCCCACCCGCTTCATCTCCAACTCCCAACAGCACCACACTCCCACCCAGGATACCTATTCCCCAGCATGTGTCCTCACAGCTGCCCCCACCCTGATGGTACACAATAGGGGGGTGGCATGGAACCATATGCACACCCAGAGGAAGAGCCACACACGTGTCAACTAACCACATACCCACACACAATGAGTGCAAAAAACCGCACACACCACCACCCAGCCAGCTGCAGAATGAAAGATGCATACACACCGCACACAGGGGCAGGGGGGACAAGCAAACATCTACACAGGTCAAAAAAAGAAATAATCCCGGCTACAAACCCTTGCCCCCTCCCGCACACCCCCACCCGCCTCATACACACTTTCCTGGCGTCGCGCAGGAGTCGGTCACAGGGGGTGCGGAAGCTCAGTCAGACTCACTGGGAAAGCGGCCTGTGGGGCCAGGAGGGCACACCCCTAAATGAGAGTTTCTCAGTAGCCCTTCCAAGCCTAGCATTTTACACTCCCCTCCTCAGAGGGAGTGGACAGAGGCAAAGGCAGAAGGGCCCTACATCTCTGCCCTGCACGTCCAGACGCCCGTTCCTGAGGGGTTCCAATAGCCCTCCCCACCAGCCCTGCTGCTCTCACCAACCCTCCTGAAGCCCACAGTGCTGGGGGTCCCGGGGAGCCCGCAGGAGCGCCAGGAGTCCCAAGACACAGTGTCCTGGGATCCACACCTGACACTCCTGAGGCCCCCACTCTCTGTGCGACCCGCCACTCGCTCCCCACCCATGCTAAGACCAGTCCTGAGACTCGGGGGAAGGCAAGGCCCAGAGCAGGGAAGCGACTGGTTCGTGAGCATCCAGTGAATCTGTGGCAGAGAAGCAGCACTCCAGAATCGCTGGCTCCCGCTCTCAGTTTGCTCTCAAGCAGGGAGTGTCCCCCGAGCACTCTGGCTGGACCAATGCCCTAGAGACATACCAGAGCATGAGTCAGGGCCCGGCCGCGGCAGGCTGTGCGAGGGGCGGGAGCAAGGCAGCGAGCCAGCTCCAAGGGCCAAGTTACTCACTCGGCTATTTCGGTTTGGGAACATTCCGAGCGTGGAAGCCGCACGTGGAGCAGCCCCGGCTCTCTCGCCCCACCTCCACTGCGGGGCGGGGAATGCTTTGCACAAAGGGCCGGCCCGGCCCGCACAAGGGACCACCCAGGCCCCCTGGCTGCTGGGCCCGTGCGGCATCATCGTATGCAGTACAAGGCCAGTCTGCACAATATACAGCACCATGCAACAAGGAGCACAGCCACCAGCCTACATGCCGCATCCCATAATAAACACAGAGTCAAGGGTCATCTAGTCCAACCCAATAATGAGTAGAGCAGGGCCAGCTTGCCCCATGCCTGGCACAAACGTCAGCCTGCCACAAGTCCCCATCCCAAATGCCAGCCTGGGCATCACACTGCCACTCAAATGCCAGCCTGCACAATGGGTCATAGAATGCCAGATCCCCCCTTAGCAGTCAGCACAAAGCAGTGCCAAGGTCACCAGCCTCTGGTGTGTGGGGCAAGAGCAAACACTCTCCCTGGGTGCCGTCCTACCCTTCCAGTTCCCCATGGCTGCCCCGAGTCCTGCATGTGCCCACAAGCTGGCATGTGTTCTCATGACTGTGCTCTGCCTCCATGGTAACGGATTCATTTCTCCAACCCGATGCCCACAGGCTCCAGCCTTCCCCAGAGGGGCGACGTTTTAGTCAGGCAAGCCGGGGACCCCCGGGCAGTGGCGCCCTGGATTTGAAAAGGCAAGGGAGGGAAACACAAAGAAGACTAGCCTGGAAGTGGCCTGAATTACTAGTAATTAACTGTAATCGGAGCTAAGCCCTGGCTGGATCTTTGGAGGCGGAACACATGTCAGCCTTCAAACCAGCGATGTGTACATTGCAGGATTCCTCCCAGCCACATCAAGAGACGCGAAGACAGTCCTAAGCTCCCAAGCGAGCGTGCCGGGCCCTTTTGTGGCGGCTCTGTCTGTAGCAGCAGAGTTGCCCAGGGAATCCGGACAGGCATGGGTGGGGCTTTTCCATCTCCCGGCACAATAGCTCACCGTGCTCATCGCCGGTGCCACGCTCTCCCCTAGCTCCTGGCACCAGAGCCCTCTGCCTCTCGCCCTCCCCCCAGGTGGAGTCAACCCTCCAGAGATACAACAACGACGGAGGGAGAAAGTTGCCCGAGGTTAACTCAACTCTCCCCCTTCACACCAGGGTCAGCAAGGAACCCTTTGAGACAGAGACAAGGGTGGGGAATCTCAGGCCCAGGGGTTAAATGTGGTTCATGGTTAGTTTTTATTTTGGCTCTTTTCCAATTCCCGGTTCTGGCCCCTGGATCGAGTTCCTACTCCCAAACACTGAAAGACTGAGCTCAGGGGAAGAGAGCAGGGATGAGGGCAGGCACTCAAGGAGTGGGAGTAGATCCATGGCACAGAAACATGGATCTAGATCCTCTTCTTCCTTAACTCCCCTTAAAGCACACCTCCCCCCCCCCNTCTAGGAAGCCCTCAGAGCTTGTGCCAATTTTTCAAAGCGATGCCTAGGAGGGAAAAGGTTCCCCACCCCAACTCTTCACAACGGACACCTCAGCCCCAGAGAGCACCCCCACTATTCATCAGGCTTCCTCCAGGAGCCCCTAACCCCAACTTGCAAGGCTGTAGGAGCACCCCACTCTCCTTCCATGTACTCAGCCTCCTCTGGGCAACAGCGCACCTACCCCCCAGGGCACGGAAGCACCCAGCCCCACTCCATAGGGCAAGCCACTCTACCTGATGCTCCTCTATCACAGGACATCAGTGGAGCCCTCTCCCCTCCTCCCACTCCCTCTGGGCAAGGGCGCAGCTACAATAGAGTCAGGTGGTGCAACTGCCCTGGGTCCCACAAGCCCATGGTGCAGTTGCTTTCCCTGCCACTGGGGAAGGGGGTTAGGGGATCCCATTCCATCTTCTGGACCAGGGTCCATTCCAGTTATTTATGCCTCTGCCTAGACGGCTCTATCAAGTTCACTGCTGACCCATAATAAACTGAGCACTCCATCCTACCTCTGTCCCAGCCACCTAGACCTCCCCCATCCCTGCCCCATTCCAGAGACACCTCCCACGCCCTGGCTGCAAGAGAGACTGTGTCTGTAAACGCTTCCCCGCTCCTGGCCAGAGCAGGGATCCCTGGGGCAACCTCCTCCCTCACAGACACTCTGTTTCCCGGATGAGTAATCCTGCTCCACAGGGGATGGGAGGATAACAAAGGGGCTGGGATGGGGCGGCAGCCTTGTGCAAGCTCTCCCAGGGGGGCGGGGAGGACAGTTGAAGAACATGGAGCTGTTGGCCGGGCTCTCTCTCTGCTCTTCCAGGTTTCGTCAGTGACACAGGAACGGGGCCAGCAGCGAGATGTGTGTTTGGTTCGCAGGGGTGGGGGCGGGGGTTGTTGGCTGGGGAAGATTCAGAGCTACTCTTGACTCCTCATGGGTGAAGAACGCGCCAATTATAGGAGTGTGCACCCTTGTTCTATGTGGGGCCAGGGCTAGAGGGCTACCTTCTGTTCCCCCAAACCTCCTTGGATTCCCATCTCCAAGGTGCCACAAAAGAGGTTTTAACCTGGTTTCCTTCGGAAAGAAGGTTTGTGTTGGGGATGGGGAAACCTGTTTGTAGGTCAAATGTGGCCGCAGTCCCCTTTAAACCTGGCCCACCTCACCTTCCCCCATGGCTGCTAGCTGGAGTAGTGGATAAGGAGGGCTCTACTGATTACTCCGTCTCTCCCCCTGGACAGGAGGGGATCACTGTTTCCCGATTGGTGGGGAGCAGCAGAGCACCCCCCCTTTTTAATGCATCCCAATAGTCAATTTTAGATTGTCCCTCAGACCCAAAAATGTTCCCCACCCGTCTTTATGTGAACAGCATCTGTGTGTGTCTCCACACACTAACTTTGGATCCCTCACACCGATTTCAACCAAATTTGGCAAAGGGGTAGAGGGCCCAAAGGTACGCAGAGCCCCCAAACTGCATAACAATTGGTGCACATGGAAGGGAGATGGGGTCCTTTTCCTATTCAACTCAAATCCCATTTCACTTACAAGGAGTATCAAGTCCACAGCACCCATAACTTCTGAACCTGCAGGCTGATTTCAATTAAATTTGGCAGAGGGGCAGAAGGTTCAAAGATAAGGAGGGACTAAAACTTCCAAAAGAATAGGTGCACCTGGGAGGGGTGATATGGCCCCTTTTGTAGCTGCTGAAAAATTTTGTTGTTGTTTTTGCTTTTTACATGTTACAATAACCACATGTAAAAGCTGTTTAAACTAACATGTATCACAAATGTTCTGCTATGTGTCTGCAATGCAGCCAGCAGGCACGACCCACTCCTGGTGAGTGATGAAGCCATCACAGGCCCCACGTACAGAGCAGACACTTGCATGGAGCTGCTGAGAGGTCTAGCTAAGCAGACCTCACAACAGCTACGCTCCCCAGAAGAAGTGAGTGATGGTAGCAGGAGTAGTGTTGGGGGATGCCCCACTGTTCCTGTTGCTGCTGCTGTTTCTTGCTGCTCTCCTGAACTTTGGGGGCAACAGGAAAAGTCTCCAGTCCCAGTGAGAAGAGTGGTGGGTCCCTGCGAGCTGCCTGCCCCGTCACAGCTCCTGGGTAGCTGATGGCTCCCCACAAGCTGTTGGGTATGGGATTGTCCATGTTGACAATCCTGAACGCATAGTGAGCAGGACGTGTATTTTCACTCCCTGAGGAAACCAGCTCCGTCAGTTTAGGTTCTTGCTGCATGGAATTGCTTGCTTTAGCCCAGGAGTGGGGAATCTTTGCCAGCCCAGGGGTCACTTTGAAAATGAGTACAAGCTTCAAGAGCCACACACAAGTTGGGGGCGGGGATACTTAAGGTGTGTGCTCTGGAAGAGGAAGGCCCAGATCATGGATCTGGGCCATAATTACATCTGTTCTTTAGTCTTGAGTGAATGCCCTCATCTCTGTGTCCTTCCCCTGAGCTCAGCCTTTCAGTACTTGGGGTAGAAACTGGATCCAGGGGCCAAACAGCTTGTCTCCCAGAGCAAATGTTCCCCACCACCGACAGCGCTCCCAGAGAACTACCAAGATGGCTCTATCAGTCCGATTTCTTTTGCTCTGTCCTGTGGCATCAAGATAAGCAAGGGGCAGTGCAGAGGGAGGGGCACTGGAGAGGTTATGGCGAAAACCATTTGCAGGCTATTTCTGCTAAAAGAGCCCACAATGAGTTAACAGCAAGGGGGATTTTTCCGTGCCCCCTGTAAGATTCAGGTGCACACAGATCAGCCATCATGGCAGGTTCTCCACAGACTCAGGCAGACGCTGCTGGTTTTGCTTACAACTTCCTTGTCTCAAAGTTTTCTTTGCTGCCAGAAGAACCAGAGAGCTCTTTTAAAAAAAAAAAAAAAAAATTTCATTTGGCAGCTTGGGGGATTCCTGGAGCCCTGGCTCTTCCTATCAGAGATAGAGCAGCAGCATTTCCAAGATGCAACTAGAGGGAGAAAAAAAATCATGATCCCAATTGCACAAGTAATAGTCTACCTTGCAAAGAAAAATATTACAACAGTCATATTAAAAACACCGAGATGCTTCGATATGGACACAATAATCTGATACTTATAAGAATAATGGATGAGTAAGAAGAGTATATAAATGACAACCTCCCTGATATTCCAATATCACAATTCCCCAAGACTCCCTTTTCTCTTCTGCAAAAATAGTTTCGTTTCCAGTGACAAGTTAGCTCAAAATACAGTTTGTCTGATAAAGTTTAATATGATTATATATGGAGCTATTGTTGTGAGTAATGTAATTTGTAGCAGGGAAAGCAGAAAAAAATAGGTTTAAAAATAGAATTGTATACTGTTAAACAGTGTTAATTATGTACCTATACATGCTGGAACTATGGAAGTTTTCTACTGTTATTGACTTGGTACATGAATAAATAAAAAAATATGTATTTTTTTTTTTAAAAATCCCAATCACTTCATCAGATTACAGAAGGGGAAACCGCTTTTCCCCAGGTCTCACTCTTTCCACTACATTTATGCAAGGTCATTTCTTAGCCTCCGCCTGTGGAGCAGTCCTACCTGCTCTCGAGGAAAAGGCTGGAGTCCCCCATCACCCATCCTGTGGGGAACCGTTTTGGTCTGGGCAGAGGCCACCGGCAGCTCTCAGCCTTCAGGATGCAGGACAAGAGAAGAGGTGCTTTTAGACGGACAGCAGCTCCGCTTCTGCCCGTGCCAGCCTGCTTCACTCCCAGGTTGTCCAGTCCGTCTCAAGGCACCCTGCCAGGTGTGCAAGCAGTCCTCCAGATCATCCAGGAGCACGCCAGGCGGAGCGGGCTGGCCAACTCCAGGGCACCAGTCAGATGTGGAGCTGCTGTCCCCAGTCAGCACTATGGAGTTGTGACTGCCAAGCTAGAGGCCGAGCGGACGCAATTTGATGGGGGGCGGGGACTCTGCCCATGCAGACTGTGGCTCGGGGACACTGGGTACTTTCAGACATGACGCTAACCACCCTTTAACCACCCTTGGTGGTCATTTACGCATGTTGCAGGGCTACATAGGGCACCAATACAGCCCTGCAACATGCATAAATAACCACCAAGGGTGGTTAAAGGGTGGTTAGCGTCATGTCTGAAAGTACCCACTGTCTAAAGCAAACCCAGGTGGGGATGGAAGTGGGCGGACACGGGGGTGCACCCGTGGAGCAGCTCTGGGGGCAGACAGCCTCCACATCCATCTAAAAACACCCAAAGCGATGGCAATTTATCTTGCAGGAGGCTGCACAGCCCCTTCCCTCGGAATCACAGAAGTGTCGAGTTCAGAGGGATCTCAGGGGCCGTCTAAGCCAATCCCCTGCTTCAAGGCAGATGTCCTTGCAAAGTAATAGTCTTCCTTGCAAAAGACAAATATTAGAAATAGGAATGCCTACAGAAGAGGTGGGCAACTTTTTCCTCCCGGGGGTCATTTGGAAAATTAGTACAAGCTCCGCAAATTGGACAGGAGGTACGGATGCTACTTAAGGGGATGTGCTCAGGATGGGGAAGGTTCAGATCACGGACCTATGCCTTGGATCTATCCTCTACCCTTGAGTGCCTGCCCTCATTTCTACTCCCTCTCCCCACTGAGCATGCTCCTTCAGTGCTTGAGGGTAGGGACTGGCTCCAGGGGGTGGAATCTAGGAATTGGAAAGGGTCCAAATAAAGAACAGCTGCAGAACAGATTTGGCCCAGGGGCCAAAGGTTCCACACCTCTGGCCTGTGTCACAGGCAGATGTTTCTCCAGCTAGTTTTCGAAAACATCCAAGGAAGGATGTACCACAACCTCCCTTGGCAACCGATTCCTTTGCTCCGCGGATCTTATAGCAAGGAGGTTTTCCCTAATATTTTACCCAAATCTACCATGCTGCAATTTAAGCCCAATCCCTCTTGTGCTATCGTCTGTGCTGTGAAGAACGACTGTTCTTGAGCTGGGGTTTTTTGTGGCATCCTTTTAGATATTTGAAAACCGCTATCATGTTCCTTTTCCTTAGTCATCTCTCCTCTAGACTAAACTTGCCTAGTTCCGTCAGCTTTTATTCCTAAACCTTGCATTCCAGTCCCTTGATCATCTTCGTTCCGCTGCTCCTCCAGTCATGTTAGCAGTTCTGTCCAGCACCCCAACGTAGCTGCTCTGGGATCAGCAATTTTCCACTGGCAATAAGAGTGCAGAGGTGTCTATTGCCAAGGACCACTGGTCGTTCAGGGATTTGCGAGCCCCTACTGGGTTCCCATCTTTCCCTAGAATTCCCCATCACCTGCCCCTTTAGCTATCTGGGTTTCTATGTCAGGGTACCAATCAGAGCATTCATGGTACCACCCTCTGCCAACCTGGTTGCCATGAGCAACAGGACAAGGCACCGTGATCAGCTAGCGCAGACTCCAAGCCAAAGAGGCCTGGGAGACCATTCATCCCCTGGCCTATAAGGGCTATAAATGGCTTGACAGGCAGGATGGTGCGGTGGTTAGTGCTCCAGCCTGGAAGCTGGGAAGCCAGGGTTCAGTTCCCTGCTCTGACACAGATTTCTTGGGTGAGTCATGGAGTTTCCAAGGAGAAATAACAGCCATGCCCTGCAGAGCTGGGGAGGTGTTTAGGAGTGAGGTAAATTTTCCTAGTCATAGGAGCTTCAGGGCCAGATTACAGATAAATGTACCCTAGCTAGCTATATTAAGGCAGGATAATACAATCCCACGCTCTTATGGCTGAGTCATGGCCGTGTACGTGCCTCAGTTTCCCCATCTGTGAAGGACAAGGGGGACAGCTTCAGGGTTGTAACAAGACAAGACAAGTCCAGCTGCAATTCAACAGCCCCGCATTCCCCAAACACTCATACTAGTTAAAGAGAGGTAACCAATGTGGCAAAAGCCCCCATGTTTCTACCTGCATGCTTGGATTGGGCAGGTCCCTTGCAAGGAGCCTGGCACACGGGCAGAGATACAACTGCAGATATTCCTGGCTGTTGAGCCATCAGCTCAGGTATTCCAAATACCTCACTCGGATTGGCCAAGCCCTCTGGCGACGAACCACATAAAAAGCCTGGGACAGCCCATTGGCCTCCTCTTGGCCTCTCCTCATGCTCCGCCAGACTATAGCCAGCACCCCCAGCTTAGGAACTAAGAACTGTGCCCCACATGGCTAAGACCTCACCACGGGGAGAAGAAACATGCCTCTTACCACCTGCTTGTGTGAACACTCGCTGGTGTTTCCAGTTCACCATCACTGGAAAGTGCAAACACACTTACAGACTTGCACTGGAAAGGACGGGGGGGGGGGAGAGGAATTAAACACACACACTCACCTACCACCAGCGGTTCAATTTACCATGAAGGCAGGCGTTCTAATCTGGAGATATATTACCGCAAATAAAAAAGCGGGTAGATTACATTGGAATTTTTTTTTAAAAAAAGCATAATTAACTGCTGCTCGTCTGAGCAACGCAACCACAGTCGGCGTTGAGGTGGGGGAGACACACTTCGCGGCAGAGTTTAAAGATGATAATGTTCCCCTTTTATTGAGACAATCGCTTTCAAGTTTTGGCCCTTAAAACGAGAGAAATGGCCTGCAGCTAAACAGGCAATCTGGCTCTCTTTTTGCAAACAGCATAGTGGGTGTGGGCAATAAGAGCAGGGCATTGGGGGGGGGGGGGGAGAGACAGCAGTTACAAATTAGCACCCAAGCAGCATGGCGAGACATACCACAATCCCCCCGCCCCGGACTCCTCCAGGCCCTCACAAAGTATTCCCCCATTGGCAAGCCGCCCCCACCCAATCTAATCTCTCTCCGTCCTGCTCATCAATCAATTTGTCCCATAAAGCTCCCTGACACGCTGAAATATCAGCTAAACACCCTCTCCGTAAGTTTATGCAAATGGAATCCACGTAGCCGAGGCTCCTCAAAATATTGATTATGCTGCTTAATTTATAGCAAAAAAATAATAGTCATAAAATGAAAAGTTTGGAGTGGCAGGGGGTGGAGGTGCTGGTGGGGGGGCAATTGAAAAAGCAACTTGCGCGGCTGGAAAATAGATTGCAGGCAACGTGGAAAATGCGGTGAGTGTTTTGTGGTGAATGCGAGGCGACAGAAGAGGGATTGGGGGAAGACAGAGTGAAAATTCAGTTAGAGAGTCTTTTCTTCCTCCTCACCCCAGCATGACTAACCGCCTCAGGCGGGAGACGGTTTGGCTCTTAAACAGTATTTCCAGCTGGGCAATGGGTAAAAGGGACGATCCAAACTAGCAGAAAACAATGTATGCCATGACATAACTGTCTAGCACAAGGGTGGAGAACCTCAGACCCGGGGGCCAAACGTGGCCCGTGATTCGTTTTTATTTGGCAACATTTTAGTTCTTGTATCCAGTTCCTATCCCCAAGCACTGAAAGACTGAGCTCAGGGCAAGGGTGCAGTGATGAAGGCCTGCAGACAAGCACAGGGGACAGAGCCATAGTACAGATCCAGGACCTGGATCCTGCTCTTTCTGAGTACATACCTTAAAAATCCTTGCCCCCAACTTCTATGCAGCCCTTGGAGCTTGTACTAATTTGACCCCTGGGAGGGAAGAGGTTCCCCACTCCTGTTTTAGTGGGAAGTGGGCTCTGGATTCAGATCTCGACAATTTGTAGCCTGTCACAGAGAATAGGGGAAGGTGTATGGGCTGCTGGGTTCTGTTCTAAGTTCTACAAAAAGGGGGGGGTGTGTTTTCTAGTGGGTTAGGACAGGGGTGATGGGGAACATTTTACCTCCCAGGGGCTACTCTAGTACAAGCGCCACAGGCTTGGTAGCTGAGAGAGAGCTTAAAGGCCCAAGCAGCCTGGGCCTTGTTACTGATAATTGTACAGCTGAAATAAGATGTTGGATAGGAGTTGGAAGCAGGTTTGTGCTCAGGAGATGGGAGCGTCCATGGATCTAGGCCATGGATCCATCTCCTCTCCTTGAGTGCATGCCCTCCTCTCCACTCCCTTCCACTAATCCACAGACAGGTCCAGAAATTAACAAAGAACAGCTGTGGGCCACAATTTGACACCCCGTCCCCAGGCCAAAGGTTCCCCACTCCTGGCTTATAGCTATAGATCATATTCCCTTTTATTGATCCCATCGTCTTGGTCTCTGCACCTGGCTCTTGTTCATTCTGAAGACCCAGTTCAGAGCTCCACAAACTGAAAGCAATTTAAGAAATCAATTGCCAGACTGGGAAGAGCTCAACAGGAGAGCATGGAAGAAGATAAAGGGTTTGGGATAGGAGATGGAAGGGGAAAGGCTGAAGAAACTGGGTATGAGAGGCAGCGTTGCCTAGTGAATAATGTGATGGTTTGGGCCTGGGAGACCATGGTTTAACTCCCATCTTAGCAGCCATGAACTCATTAAATGGCCTTGGACAAACCACTCTCTCTCAACCTCAGTTTCCCCATCAGTAAGATGGGAATAATAATGTCCTACCTCACAGGGTTGTGAGAAGGAACTATAATGCACTTTGAACACTGCAAGTGCTATAGAAATGATTAATTAATGTTCAGCCTACATGCTGATGGGGACATGGGAACAGCCTTCATAAGCTGCAATAATGTGGATTAACCAATTATTTTCTGTGGACAAGAAGGGGTGGGTTTAAACGGCAGGAGAGGAGATAGGAGTGGCCAAGGCATTGATCACATTCGACTAGGAGTGAAAATTTGTGTAGCCCATGAACCACAGGTGGGAGGGGTCAGTGTCATGCCAGAAAAGGAGATGGGGTGAAGGAGTTCGCCTGCCCTTTCTGAATGAAGTCCTGGCCCCTTTTCTGAACGTCATGACATCAGTAGCATGGTCTTTTATTATGATTTTAAGTTAGCCTGTGAAGGTTATAAGATTTATCTTCAAGGTTAATTTCTAGCTGAATGTTAGTTTTAGATAGATAGGATATTATATATTTAATCAAGAGGTGTCTTTAAAATCCCCATTTATGGGTTGTATTGTATGATTTAATTGTATGTGGTTTGTTTAATCTGTTTTTGTTTGTTTCTTATTTTATGGTGAATGGCACCTAGCCAAACCAATAAATATTTGAGTTGAGTTGACATCCCAGCCCTTGGAAAGGGGTGGGGGGAAAGCCCTCTCCTGTCAAGGGTTACCAATTCCACTTCCTAGCTTTCACCCAGAGGGGGCAGAGCAAAGGGCCTGCCACACCTCCTCCCCTAAAGTAGACCATGCTAGTTTGACTGATAGTAACCTACCAGGTTAGTCTGGCCTCCCCGCACTTTAGATTAAACATCAGAAATGAATTTTCGAACCATAAAAACAGGCAGGCCATGAAGTAAGTTACCCAGGGAGGGTGTGGGGTAATCGGGTGCATAAACAACATCTGGAAGGGATGCATTTAGAGCTGGGGGTGGGAACAAGCTGGAGTCCCAACCATCCCACTAACCCAACTGTAAGAGGCCTTGTATTCTACTCCCTGATCTCCACAGTCATCCCTTTCACTCCGGGCTTTGGAGACTGTTTCCAAGGCTGCAGGCACAAGCTGGTTCCACAGCTCTGAACTGACCTCTCGCCACACCAGAGTGGTCCCTAGTGGCCCCGCCTGCCCAGCGGTCTTGGCACCGCCCCTGGGTGCGAAGAGCTGAGCCACTGACAGCTGCTCAGATTGCCACTCTAATTACCCAGGCGCTGGCTGGCTGCCAGCAATGAGCACGGTGCCCCTACCAACGCCTCACTCCCTAAAATAAACTCCCGGAAAGGAAATGGAGATAAGGAAATGCGGTCACGGGTCCCCACAGCCCTGCTCTCTGGAACCACAGGGAAAGCAAGGCAGTTAAGGCAGAAAGGACAGCCCCTTCACGGCAGGGCTGGCTCCTACAGGTGGCTGGGAACCTAATCCTCAGATCCAGCCATTTCTACAGGGATTTGCGGAAAGAAGAGAGACACAGAATGGAAGCCTCCACAACGCACTTTGTTCTCCAAAGGGACTCGCGGGAAGTTCTTAAAGGTAGGTCTCCATTTCCAACTTAGTCCAAACCCTGTAGAATTGGATTCTTAACACAGGATTAGCCATTGGACCAGCCTGCTCAGAGACACAATGGAGGGATCCTCTACCTGCCTAAGAGATGTGTTGTAGACCTGTGGGTCAGGACCTACTGTTGGGTTCCAGGAGAGGCTCAAAGCAGCCTGGGAAGCCCATGAGCCCTGCATAGTGTCCCCTGCCGCATCCCCTCCTGCCGCTTGTTCTAGCCCTTTGTCCTGTTGGCGGCCAAGGGTGGACTAGGGAGAGGAGGAACATGGCTTCCTAGAGCTTCCTGCCTTTCTGGCTCCTGTGAACCTGCTGCTGCTTCTGGCTGCCTCATGCTGGCTCCCGGCTGCTGCCAGGATCATCTCACCTGCTGTTGCTGCCTCCACCCTTCTGCACCTTTCTGGCAGGGCCGCACTGGAGATAGGCGGGGAGTGAGGCGGGTCCCCCGCCACTTTCTGGCATGGTCACATCCCTTTCCAAGCACCATGATGTCACAGCCCTCAGGAAGAGGGCGAGGATTCTTTCAGATCAGAAAGGGGCAGGACTCAGGGGCCCTCACACCCCTGAAGTAAATTCTGCTGGCACCCCTGGTTGTGACCCCAAGGGGGGAGGTTCATGCCATCTCCAGATCAGGTCGCAGCCCTGGTTGATCTTTGCTATACCCGGTCTCTCTTTGCTGTCTGGGGGTCAAAGGAGTAAAGGGTGTAAACAAACGAGACAATAGCCCGCTGGAGTACACGTTCCGTCTGTGCAGCTCCCCACTCACATCTTTAGCATGGCCAGCCTAATAATCAGGCAGCCCCCCGCTTTCCCCGGTTTAGCCCAACAAACCTAATGCCCGGGCAGGCATTCTTTCCTACCGCATAACTGGCAGGACACAGACACGTGGGCACACATTCACCCGCATGGCAGGCTCTGAGACCCCGCCGTGCATGTCCAGTGGGCGACGGCCACACGGCCAGTGGGGGTGAACACCTAATAAACAAGCAGGGAGGACAATAGGGCTGAAAACAAGAATCAATTTGGTTTTTTGCAAAGATCTCGCAAGAATCATTACCAAGATCTCGAGACGATCTCGGCAACGGTTCGAGATCTTGGGAAGACTTTCATCCAGATTTACGGTGCATCATTTACCGTGATGTGCCATGTACCGCATACCTATTTACCATGTGGCGCTTCCTGTTTGTGTTCCGGTAATGCACATGCGCGAAACGGCCACAGCAGCTGTTTCGCGCACAAGCAGCCCTCTTCCGAGATGGTGCCGGCAGCACCGCCACCATTTCACGCATGTGTATTACCAGGATTAATGCAGTATATGGTAAGCAATACATGGTAAATTGGAACACAGTAAGTCATGGTAAATTTACCAAGTCAAG
This sequence comes from Sphenodon punctatus, assembly GCA_003113815.1. Taxonomy (NCBI): domain Eukaryota; kingdom Metazoa; phylum Chordata; class Lepidosauria; order Sphenodontia; family Sphenodontidae; genus Sphenodon; species Sphenodon punctatus. The sequence continues at coordinate 17,966,634 of QEPC01011341.1, forward strand.
AACGTGTACCTGAGTTCTCGCAACCTCATGAATGTTGCATCCCTTGTCTCTCCCTCTGTTCCCCCTTCCCTGTCTCTCCTCCTCCTGCCTTTAGATTGTGAGCTCTCGGGCAGGGACCGTGTCTATCTTATTCTCTGTAAAGTGCCAGGTACATTGCTTGCGCTATATAAAAGCTAATAATAATCATTAATAAATGGTACATGGTAATTTGCAGCAAACTGAAACTAAATTCTCAACTGAAAAAGTGTCGAAAAAGTGTGATCAATTCTCACTAAAGGCAAATCAAAGAACCATAATTCGCAGCGAGAATCAAGATCAAGTTTCAGCCGTAGTGGACGCCTACCTGGTGTAGGCTATCGTGGGTCTCATTTGTAAATCTCAAAGCCAGATCACGCCGGCAAGAAAACCAGGAGCTGCAACTTCAGGGTGTATCATGGTCTCATTTTCTAGCTTTTCTCTGCAGTTGCTTCTTTATTAACAAAAGCTGAACAGCACACAATTTTGATCAAGGGGCTCCAGACAAAGCAAAATTGTCTCATGTGCCACATGTTGTGGGCTTCAAAGCCAGATGGTTATCACAGTCCTATCTGCCCCTAAAACCTACACACACAACCTTTCAGCGCTGGGCTAAAGCAAAACTGCAAACTCGAACTAGCTTCAACTGGGAAGTCTGCCTTGTCCTTGGAGCAAATCCCAAACCGAGTCACAGTAGCCACTGTAATTCTTCCCCGTTCCTTATCCTGAAAGGCCACCCGCTCCTCTAAACACAGATCCCCCACCCGTCTCCCCACCTCTGCCCTTTTAGACTCTGCGTTTTGTTTGGGGTTTTCCTTGCCTAGTGCAGCCCCCTTGAAGGAGTTGGCAAATAGGAAATAAGTGTAATATAATTTCCTCCGTGTTATAATTTAAGATTAATCCATATTGTTATGGCCCCTAAATAAATGCCGTAATATTGAAATGCAGTTTCAAATTAGTTTGACAGAGTGCCAGAAGCACAATTAAAATGTTATCCAATGGGTAATCACAAGCTAGTCTGTACGGTATAAGTGCCACTTGCAATCTGTCGCCTTTTGACAGAAAGAGAGAGAGGGAGAAACTGTGAGCACGCGGAGTAGATGCTCTGATCAGCGCCAGTGGTTAAAAGCCCAGACAAACCCAGCCCCCAGAGGAAATCCAGTCAGAACCTCCCTGGCAAAAGCTAAAACTATTAGTGCTCTTAAAGCTCCAGGGGGAATAAAATGTAGAGCAGGCTGTGGGTACTGGGAGGAGACCCACTAAGCGGCTCGATCTTCACAGCACACTTCTGAGCATGTCAAACCAGCGTGGGCTCTCTCATGTCAACCAGGCAGCATGGCCGGGCGGTGGAAGAACCGCTCTGCACATACCTGGCCTCATGTCAGTAATGGGAGATGGAATGAATCCTGGGACCATAACCCAGAGTTCCTAGTGCTACAAGGGGTGAAAACAGACATGACGCTAACCATCCTTGGTGGTTATTTATGCATGTTGCAGGGCTGTATTGGTGCCCTATGCAGCCCTGAAACATGCATAAATAACCACCAAGGGTGGTTAGCGTCATGTCTGTTTTCACCCAAGGACGGCACTCTGGCATTTGGGGGTATATTTGAGAGAGGCTACCTATTCATTATTATTATTTATTTATACAGCACCAGCAATGCGGTTGGTGCTGAACTCCTATGATTAGAGATAGGTTCCTGCCTCAAGGGGCTGATAATGGCAGATGAGGGAGAGGAGAACATAGGGAGAGATAGGGTGTTTTCAGACGTGACGGGGCCGATTAGCCCAGTCACAAAAACCATAAATTCATCCCCCGCTGGGATGACCCCGTCACGCCCAAACAGACGTGCCGGGGGATCCCGGTGGGGAATCAGGGAGGGGGCAGGGTCGCGCGGTGCAACGTGCGG